>VCAU01000022.1:29230-345944 GCA_015844325.1 Aspergillus nanangensis | reverse complement strand
AAAAAAAAAAAAAAAAAAAAAAAAGAAAAGAAAAGAAAAGAAAAGAAAAAAGAAAAAACTCACCATCCGAACATCCCCCCGCCCAACATCCCCCTTTCTCATTCCACGCCACACAACTCACAACTCTTACCCCCTCCCCAGCAGGGATACACCCCACCGTCTCGCCACTCAATACATCCCAAGCGAACACCGCCGCCCCTGACCCCTGCTGCTGCTGTCCATCCTTGGCCACTTCACTCTCACTCCCACTCAACACCACCGCATCCCCCTGCGCAAACACCGACCTTACCCGCAACTCGCGATTGCAATACCTATACGCCCCGTTCTTCTTCCCCCGCGATACCAATCCCGTATAAGGCGTCGTCGTCTCGCCATCCGCCCCAGGAAACGCCTTCAACAACTTCCCATCCGCACGGTCCAGCATGCGGATCCGCCCGTCCAGCGTCGACGTCAAAACCGCATTCCCATCGCCAGAGCACCGCACACTCGTAACCGGATGCGCAAGTGCATCCACCGTCGTCCTCCCCATCCGCAGATCGTACACCCGTAGCCGCCCATCGTAGCTCCCGCTCGCAATCGAGCTGGTGGCCATGTGCACGCTCAGCGACGAGACCGTGTCCGTGGCTTCCGGGAGGGTTTGGATGGGTTTGTATGCGTTGGACCGCGTGTCCCACAGCGCGATTGTGGTGTCGGCGCTGCCGGATACCACGACCGAATCGCCCTCGCCTGCGAACTCGACTGCCTCGATGCGGGATAAATGCCCGCTCCAGCGTCGGAGAGTGATCCCCTGCTCGACGTCCCAGAGGAAGACTTGGCGGTCGCCGCCGACGCTGGTGAAGCGTGCGTTGTCGGCTGCGACGGCGATATCGAGGACGGAGTAGCCGTGGGCTTCGTATTTTTGGATCGGCGCGGTGGTTTCCGGGGGAGTGGTGGAGTTGGTACTGGGGATTGCGCGCGAGAGGTGGACAGCGCGGTCAGAGCCGCCGCTGAGGATGTAGGTTCCTGGAGAGCTGGAGAATGTGATGGCGTTCACGGGGCCTAAAAGGGTGGTTGTTAGCGCTGCGGAGGAAAGATGGATGGATGGATAGTATATTATGTTATCTGTACCATTGTGGGTTTTGAGGGTGTGGGCAAGCTGCGCTGGAAATGGTCTCTTGGGAGGCATTGGGGTTTATAGTATTATAGTATAATTATTGTATGGTGGTGGAGGTGGAAGTGGGGGACGGACAATCTTTTGGAGATGACGGATGAAATAAATGATGTATGCGATACGCGCTCACCGCCCGGCCTGTCGATCTCCTCCTACTCGATATGGACATACAACTACAAATGCCCGCATTCCACATGGTTACATCCATTCATTCATTCCACTGCTTCCATTCCGCAAATTAAATCTGCATTGACATGCTACAGAGTACAAAGGGGGTGATTATCAAGGATGTATAAACCATCGCTAGCTACCAGCAAGCAATCAACAAATCAATCGATCGAACAACAACAAGAAACCAAACAAAAGTATGGTTCCTCCTGAATACACACAAAGAAAGCCGAAAAATAATATGGTCGAAAAGAAATTGGAGGGGGTAGTCAGATGTAAAACAATATTAGTCGAGTCGAATGCCAATTCTTCTGCTTTTTTCGCCGTCCGTTAGAACACCAGACCCATAGGTACCTTAACGACGTCCATGGCTCCGGGTCGAGGAGCCTTGCAGGCCCTCGATTTCTCCCTCGAGCGATTTGATACTGGGCTGGGTTAGCGTGGCACATGTCAGGGAAGGAAATTATGGAAACATACGCAGCATGGGTGGCCTCCAGGTCCTTGTTGAGGCGGTCTCTTTCGGAGATGAGCTTCTGCTCCCACTGTCGGAAGCGCGATTCCTCGACCTTGACCTGCTCGGTGAATCGCTTCCGCAGAGTCTCCTCCTCTTCCTTGAACTTGGGGTTGTCCAGCTTCCTTGGCCGAGCCTCGCCGAATTTCCGGGTCTCCATCTGCTGCGCACGGTAGGCCTCGTAGTGCGACTCTTCGGTGGTGTGGATGAGATCCAGCATGTGGGTCCGGATCAGGATCGAACGCAGCTTCTTGAAATCACAGTGGTCCTCGTTCTCAACTTCAGCAACACCCCAGGCGTACTGACGACCCTTGACGACACGGTTGTCGCTGGTCTTCACATCCTTCTCAGATCCAATCACGGCGAATGGCATCGCGGCCACCAGCGTGCGGGCGTGGGCGGCGGCGTGCTCATCATCCTCCTCGACCGGGGGGGTGTAAATCTTGATGCCCTGGGCTTCAACCACGGCTTGAACCTATATCGAAATTTGGTCAGGAGATATATCAAGGGCTAATGGGGACCGACACTGCCTACCCTCTGCTTATAACGAGCCAGATCAGCGGGGCTGAGAGTATCGGCCTTGGCGATGACAGGAATCAGATTGACACGAGAGCTCAGACGCTTCATCACTTCGATATCGAGGGGCTTCAGGGTGTGTCCGGTGGGGCGGATGAAGTACAAGCAGGCGTGCACACGCATGTCGATTTTGTCCGTACGACGAGGCTGCTGCTCCTGCAGCATATAGGACTCATGCTGGTCGTCCAGGAATTCGATGATGGGTTGCCAGGAGTCACGGTTGTTAACATAGTCTCCGAAGCCGGGGGTATCAATGACAGTCAGGCGAACTATAAAAGCACGGACTCTCGCGTTAGTGATTGTTCAAAGGATGGGGACCCTGCCATCATGAACCTTTGAAGAACTTCTCTTCCAACTCCGCCTTTGTGATCTCAATCTCAACTGTGCGGTCCACTTGCTTCTGATGACGGCGCTTGTGGTCGGCGTAGTTCTTGATGGTCGTGGAAAACAGCGTGTTGATAAACGTGGTCTTTCCCAGTCCAGACTCTCCAGCAACCTGCAACATATATAAGTTTCTGCGTGGAGGATCGCGAGAATTTCGATTGGACCAACCATGATAGTGAACGCCGCACCCCGCTTAGCGACAATCTTGTGCCTGGATCGCTTCCGTTAGAATCATCGAGGTCTCAATCGGGACTCATTGATACACACCGCTGGTTTGGGAGCTAAATCGAGATAGTTGATCAGCACATATACGGGAATCAATTCAGGGAAACAGGGGGAAAACCTACGTTGGCAATGCCAATGGGGGAAGCAGTTTCGGTGGTGGAGGCCATGATGGTGGTATAGGGGGCTGGATAATCGGAGATAGAAAACAATTTAGATAATGAATGGGGGAGGGGGTGGAGTTAGGAGTAAATAAGTGTTGTCGTCACGAACAAGCGAAACAAAACCGACGACAGGAATTGAAACAAGCAGAGAGATCCACCGGGAGCGAGCGAAGCAATTGGAGGGGAGGAGGACAGAAGTTTGAGGACGAGAGAGGACGACTCGATGTTCCTTCTGGATCTTGGATGGAACGAATGGATCAGGAGAGAGCGAGAGACGCCGCTGCCCCTGAATGGCTGACTCAGCGTCCTTGCAGACAAACACGCCAAACCCCAAATAGACTCCCCGATCGGGGTTAGCGTGCTGCTCGGCGCCGGATTAACTTGAATTTATTCGAGCTTATCGCTCGTTGGGGAATTTTTTGATGCTCCCGCAAGACGTTCGGACTGCGCTGCGAGGTTATAAACGGCCTGCCGACCATGAAGACCGATTTCAAGGTGCGCATCCCCGATTGAATACCATCCAATTCAATACTGATCTATTCATTCCAGTTCTCCAACCTCTTGGGGACTGTCTATCGCAAAGGAAATCTTCTGTTCACTCCCGATGGCACCTGCTTGCTCTCTCCAGTAGGCAATCGGGTCACCGTTTTTGACCTCGTCCAGTACGTTCTCTATATACTGCGCACTTGTCCCCCGGAATACCTTCTTTCTAACGCGATCACAGCAATACATCTTATACCCTTCCTTTTGCCCATCGTACTAATATCGACCGTCTCGAACTCTCTCCCCGCGGCAATCTTCTTCTGACCGTTGACGAAAATGGCCGTGCGATCTTGACCAACTTTATTCGCCGAATTGTGATCCACAACTTCTCATTCAAAGGCCGTGTCTCTGCTCTCAAGTTCGCCCCTTCCGGCCGTTTCTTCGCCGTCGGAGTTGGACGACGTCTACAGTTTTGGCACACCCCGTCGACTCCGGGTACGGATAACAGTGGCGAGATTGAATTTGCGCCTTTTGCTCTGCACCGGGACTTAGCGGGTCATTTCGACGTAATTGAACATCTGGAATGGTCTAGCGATTCTCGCTTCCTTCTCACGGCCTCTAAGGACCTGACAGCACGGGTTTGGAGTTTGGACCCCGAGGAAGGATTTGAGCCCACAACACTGGCGGGACACCGTCAAGGTGTCAAGGCTGCCTACTTCAGCGCCGATCAGGAATCGGTAAGTTCCATGCATCATTAGTCTGTCCAGAACGTATTCTTACCCAATTCCAGATCTATACCGTCAGTCAGGATGGTGCTCTTTTCCGATGGGAGTACGTGTCGAAGCAGGACCCGGATACCATGGAGGACATCGCCGACGCGCAGTGGAGAATTGTTAAGAAGGACTACTTCCTCCAGAATGATGCAAAGGTCAACTGTGCTGCTTTCCATGCTCCGACAAATCTCTTGGTCGTTGGCTTCTCGAACGGATTGTTCGGGCTTTACGACCTGCCCGAGTTCAACATGATCCACGTATTGAGGTACACCTCGTTTGCTCTTTCTCGAATAATTCTAGCGCCCAGATCTAACAAATTACAGTGTATCACAAAGTAATATTGACAACGTGACGGTCAATAAATCCGGCGAATGGCTGGCGTTTGGCTCCTCGAAACATGGTCAATTGTTGGTGTGGGAATGGCAGTCGGAATCGTACATCCTGAAACAGCAGGGCCATCTAGACTCCATGAATTCCCTTGTTTACTCGCCCGATGGCCAGAAGATTGTTACCACTGGTGATGATGGGAAAGTTAAGGTCTGGGATGTGAAATCTGGATTCTGCTTGGTGACGTTTACAGAACATACAAGTGGGGTTACTGCCTGTCAATTCGCCAAGAAAGGAAGCGTATTGTTCACGGCGTCGCTAGATGGCTCCATCCGAGCATGGGATTTGATCCGCTATCGCAATTTCCGAACCTTTACGGCTCCTTCTCGGCTATCTTTCTCGTCACTCGCCGTCGACCCAAGTGGTGAGGTGGTTTGTGCTGGATCTCCGGATTCATTTGATATCCATGTGTGGTCCGTGCAAACTGGGCAACTGCTTGACCAACTCTCTGGCCATGAGGGTCCTGTCTCCGCACTTTCTTTCGCCGCAGATGGGAACCACTTGGCGAGTGGCAGCTGGGACCGCACGGTTCGACTTTGGAGCATCTTCGGCCGAACGCAGACCAGCGAGCCTTTGCAACTCGTCTCCGATATTCTCAGCGTGGCCTTCCGAACGGATGGCAAACAGGTAGCTGCTTCAACCTTGGACGGTCAGTTAACTTTCTGGTCCGTGGACGATGCAGTGCAGGAAGCAGGTATTGATGGTCGTCGCGATGTCTCGGGTGGCCGTAAAATTTCCGGTCGCCAGACCGCCGCCAACGCTGCCGGAACGAAATCCTTCAACTGCATTACATACAGTGCGGATGGCAGCTGTATCCTGGCTGCGGGAAACAGCAAGTACATCTGTCTGTATGAAGTGCGCACGGGTGCGTTACTGAAGAAATACACCGTCTCTGTCAACACCTCTCTCGATGGTACCCAGGAGTTCCTCAATAGCCGCGATCTGACCGAAGCTGGTCCTCGGGGTCTTATGGACGAGACTGGTGAGGCATCGGATTTGGAGGATCGCATTGACCGAACGCTTCCTGGCGCAAAGCGAGGAGATGCTGGGGCTCGTACTACGCGCCCCGAAGTGCGGGTCACCTCGGTCGACTTCTCACCGGCCGGACGTTCTTTCTGCGCCGCCTCCACGGAGGGTCTTCTCGTCTACAGCCTGGATACGGATTTTGTTTTCGACCCATTCGATCTCGACATTTCCATCACCCCATCAAGCATTCTTGCCACCCTGGAAGCGGCCAAGACCGCGTATGCCTCGGGAACCCGTGACGATGATAATACTTTCCTCAAGGCCTTCATCATGGCCTTCCGCCTCAATGAACAAAAAATCCTGCGGGCAGTTCACGAAGCCATCCCTCCGCCCGACGTTCCGTTCGTGGTCCGCACGTTACCGACGGTCTATCTGCCTCGACTCCTTCGCTTCATCGCCAAGGCTGCCGAAGAAACCCCCCATCTGGAATTCAATCTGATCTGGATCGAATCTTTGTTCAGCAGCCATGGCCGGTATTTCAAGGAGAACTCCGGCACGTTTGCTCCGGAGCTTCGTTCCGTGCAGCGTGCCATTGACGATATCCGCGAGAACCTCAAGCGGCTCACGGAGAAGAACGCCTACGATCTCAATTACCTCCTCTCGCAGCCCGTGCTGGCTGGCAAGGGAAAAAAGAGCCTTACCTTGGAGACGATGGAGAGCAACGAGATGATGGCTGATGCCGGAGAGCAGCTCGAGGATGATGACGGAGAGGCCGAGTGGATTGGGCTGGAATGATTGGATGCTAGCAAATTCTGTGTAACTTTTATATGCTCTTGTTCTTCCCTCTGACCTCGCATTTGCGTCTGGCGTTTGATGACTCTATTGGTATACCTGGAAGATAAAAGTTTTCTTTTGGACAACAACATGTTGTATGTACTATGTATATGTATATACAAAATATTATGAATCCTCGCTAAGAAGGGCTTTTATTTGCTTTTTATACTAGAGACGGAGGGAGAGATTTGGCTGACAGGATTTACATAAATCAAGCAAGAGGGAACTGCTGACTTGTCTTTTTTTCTTAGGCTTGATGGAAATTGACTGATTCTTTGATCCTCTTTCTAGGGTTTTTTCTGCCTGAGGTGGTGAACCCTCTTGATTCCTTCTTCCTGTTGTTCTTCCGCTTCCTCCTCCTCTTTACTTCATCCCCTTTACTTCGTCTATCTTCTTCTTCCTCTTTTTTTCATTTCTTTTCTCTTTCCCCCCCTCCACTCCACACTCAATCTATCACCAACGATGATGGACACTATATCTGAGTTCCTTCTGGACTACAGATACCTACCAGTCGTCATTCTCCTCGTCCTGTATCTGCTTATCAAGTTCCACAAATCCAATGATCATGACATCCCAACCGTCAGATTGAGTCGGTTTCTGCCTGATTTTGTCAACCGTCAGATCTTCTTTCTAAAGGCCCCCGCTCAGATTCAGTATGGCTACGATACCTACAAGGACAGGCCTTTCTGGGTTCTCAGACCGGACTCTGACCTTCTTGTTCTGCCTCGTCGCTACCTGGAGGAGATCCGACAAATCTCGTCTGTTAAGATGAGTCCTCTCGAGGCCCAGTACAACAACATCCTCGGACAATACACCAACATCCTTCCAAACAGTGAACTGACGGGCCATACTGTCGCAAGGAAACTGACCCCTGCCCTGAGTATTTGATTCATTCTTTCCTTCTCCCGGACCACTAAGAAAGACAGACCACTGACGACCCATCAGACCGTATTCTCCCTCGTCTTCTCCACGAACTTCACCACGCCTTCGAAGACGAGATACCCTCCTACAAAGACTGGACGCCTATAAATCTCTACACCACAATCCTCCGTCTCGTCAGTCGCACCACCTCCAGCATCATCGTCAGCAACGTGACCAGCTGCAACGAAAAATGGCTCGAGACCATAACCACTTACTCCACCAACGTCGGACTCACCATCCTCTGTTTACGCCCCGTGCCGAGACCCCTCCGTCCTCTCGTCGCCAGGTTTCTCCCCTGCGTCCGAAACATGCATCAAAGCTTGCGTTGGGTCCAAGACGAGCTAATCGGACCGACGATTCTTGCCCGTCGCGAAGCCGAAGCCCGCAACGCCCAGTACCGCAAACCAGACGACCTCCTGCAGTGGATGATGGATAGCGCAGACAACGAATATGATAGGGATCCGCGGAACCTCGCGCAAGCCCTGCTGATCATCACTGCTCTGGGAGCGGTGCATACGAGCACGTCGTTAATCACACAGGTGATGTATGATCTGCTGGCGCGGCCGGAGTACATCGACGTTTTGCGGGAGGAGGTTCAAGATACGTTGGCAGAGAGGTGGATCAATGGTACGCAGGCTTCTTTCGCGGCGCAGGTAAAGCTGGACAGTGTGCTGCGGGAGTCTTTGCGGTGCAATCCCACTTCTGAAGTGTCCACTCAGCGTGTTGCCAAAGTGCCCTTCACTTTTTCAGATGGCTTTACTGTCCCGAAAGGTGCACAGATCTGTTTCCCTGCCGGGCCGATGTCGCGCGACAATGACCTGACTCCGGATGCGCTTGCCTACGACGCATTTCGCTGGTGCAAGAATCCAAAATCAACGGGTACCAGCCTTGTCAGCGTTGGCTACACTAATATCCATTTTGGGTATGGACGTCTGGCCTGTCCAGGTCGGTTCTACGCGGCGAATACGACCAAGGCGATTTTAAGTCGACTCCTTGTGGAATATGACATTGAGTACCAGCCGGGGAGGAGGGAAAGACCGAAGCATTTGAGAATTGGGGAGCAAATCATGCCGAGTATGAGCATTACAGTTCTGATCAGAGAGAGAGGAGTGAGGGTCTAGGGGTTGCGGCGTTTCATTTGTTCAGCGTATGAGGGATTGACCACGAACTCAACCAACAGAGAAATCAGACCGATGGACTGGCTAGTAAAAAGCCACTTAATGAACAGAATGCTCATGGATATGGTCAACTTGCTCGCAAACCAAAGCGAAAATTACAGCCAACCGTAAGTCAGGTACGGACTCCTGGGCCAGTGTGGAGATCCATAACGACCCATCATGTTACTATTGGCCCGAATAAGAAAGGCAGAAGAAAAAATCCATGATATCCCTTCCATCCTCACCGTCCACAATCCCAATCAAAAGATAGCCACCGCATTAGGTGGACTAGCCACACCTCCCGGAACCTACATAACCCATCAAATTAGCACCATTCCATCTTCTCCCCCTCCCCCTCCCTACAAAAAAAAAAAAATGGGAAAATGGAAAATAAAACTCACATTCAACGGCACACTCGACAAAAAGAACGTCGCCCTCCCCTTCTCGCGACAATACTCAGCCGCCCTCTCCAAATCAAAATACTCGCCCAGCGGCATCCCCCACCCAGCCAAACACCACTGATGCAACGTAAAATCCGGATGCGAGTGCGGCCCCAGAATCGGCGCCGGCTCGAACGCCGGCGCATCACTCGCAATCGCGGCGAACTGGTTCTCCCACAGCCAGCGGAGGGTGGATTCGCCGTTCTCGATGCCGGCGAAGGCGGGCGCGGGGCGCTGGGCCAGCGCCAGCTCCTCGGCGGGCGAGAGGGCGTTGAAGGCGGCGGTGAAGCCGGTGCGGATGAAGAGGATGTCGCCGGGGCGGGTCTGGACGTTGCTGTCGAGGAGGAGCTGTTTGATGTGCGAGAGGGGGATTGCGGAGGTGGTGAACGGCGTCAGGGGGATGGAGTGCTTGGTGGCGTAGCTGGCGTAGTCGAGGAGGATGCCGCGGCCGACGATGCCGCCGCTTTTGACCCATGCTGTTTTTTGTTGGTGAGTGAGTGGTTGATTCATGAGGTTCATCTCATGTAACTTAAAGTTGGTTATCTTGAGGGGAGGGGAGATAGAAGGTAGTAGTAGGGAGGGAGCAAGTACAGTCGATTCCAATGACGGGGGAGGCTATAAAGTCCTCCAGGGTGTGGCCGTTGAAGTAACATTCATATTTCTGGTTTCCTGCAGAATGGGTGAGTAAAGTAAGTAGTAAATTGGGGTTAATCTGCCCCCTACCGTAGTGTCTGAATCCATCCCACTGAGTGCTGGTCTGGGTGTTGAAGGTGAGGATGTCGTCGTTGACGATGCGCGGGGCCTTGTTCACCAACTCGCGAGCGAAGGGATTGCGACCAAAACTCGGATGCTTGAGACGGTCCAGCGGCAGGTCCAGACCGATGCGCACGCCATCACGGATCTCTTCCGAGGCCGCTTGACGGACAGTTTCAGGGGTGAGCAGGTTGAGCATGCCCAGCTCGTTGCCGGGCCCGTGAAGACCCCATGTGTTACCGGGGGGTCCTTTGGGGTCGAGGGTGAGGTTGTCGAAGGTGGGGATTTGAGTGGGTTTCGTCATGGTGGGTGATGAATTGAAGTTTAGTCCGTAGATACACTCATACGAGATGGAAGGGGGGGAACGAGATATTAATAATATCTACGGAAGGAAGTCCGGATAAGTATCCTGGTCTTTCTCCGCATTTGAGGCACAGAAATGCGGGGATGATCATTATCAGATTGCCGATGATGTACTAGTAATACATATTCATGGGGTAAGTAAGATACAAGACATTTCTTATATCCCCAAAGCTTCCTCCTCACTCTTTTATATCAGATACAATCATCCAAATCCCTGATAAGAATATAAAACTAAAAAAAAAAAACAACCAACAACTCAACTTCAACTCGTTTCCGTCACAGCGCCGCCTCGACCGCGACCTCGAGGGCCCCGGTTTCCTCGTTCCGAACCGCGATAATTGTTATTACCTCGGCCGCCTCGTCCCCCACGTCGATCGAACCCCTTCGGGGGAGGGACTTGCGAGTAGTTATGCGGCCGGAAGTTGGGGTTATTCTGGATAACTCCGGCATCGGGGTCGCTGTTATCTACCGAATGATACCCCCCGCGAGTGCGAGCCATGCCTCCACGACCACCGCGGCCTCTCCCCCGCGATCCAGTCTCGTCCCCTCCGTTGGGATGAGGTCGGAATGGGAGAGTCGTCTGCGGGCCTGTTCCATTGGCACCACCGCGTCCACCACGGCCTCTGAAAGAACCCCCGCGGCCATTAGCGCCGGCAATCGCTCCACGGAACGAATGGGTCAGTGGAGGAGGAGTCGGTGCGTCTTTCAGCTGGCCCCTCCCACCAGGCCCAAGAGGCTCCCCGTATCCAGCAACGGTCCACGGCGACGGTTGCGTCTGCTGTTGCTGGCTGGTACCAGCTCGAGTGCTGGCGGTGAGCTGTCGATAGGAAACATTCAGAACAGAGGATGCCAGCACGGTTTGGCCGCGGAATGGAGAGCATCGGTCACCTAGCGTGGTTCCGCTCATGAACGAGGCATCAAAGACCACATCTAGCAGAATGGCCCGAGTTGTCCTCGTAAGGCCAATCACCGTTCCTCGAGTAGCGATAGGGACCTTGCCCGAATCCTGCGCATAGACCACACGATCTCCAAGGCCAAAGGTTTGGTTACCAAGTCGTTGCTCGACATCCGAGGGACGGAGAAGAGCACCGCGAGGAACACCTCGAATCTTTTTCGGTTCCATTGCTGGTAGACTCGTGGGAAGTTTATCGGCGTCTTGCTCAATCAGCCTGACCAGGTCCGAATCCAATTGCTCCGCCTCGAGCGGAACTCTCTCGAAATTCTTGGATTCAATGGACTTTAACCAATCACGGATCTCTTTGATCTTCGACATGGCAACATCTTCGGGGTAGAAATCCGTCGGTGTGTACCGATCTTTCTGCGGGTTTCGCTGGATTCCCGCGATGAATTCGGGGAACTTGATCATATACTGCTGAAGCAGTTCAATTGTCTTGCTGCTAAACTCCCAGCCAGAAGCTCCGCGGCGAGAGTAACCCAGAACTTTCTGTTTCTTGGCTTCGAACTTCAAATTGAGACCCAGATTGACCCGCTGTCCCTCGACGTCGACAGAAAAGGAGGAAGTGATCTTGGCTAGCACCAAAGAATTTAAGCGTAGGCTTCGAGCGATGGCGTAAGAAGGCATGTAGGGGCACAGCTTCTCGGCGTTTCGAGCCCGCTCCTTTCCAAACTCGGGCTCACGACCCTTAACCGCCGCGATCAATCCGTTCACTTTGCCATCCTCATGCCCGGTAATGTGCACCGGCCTTCCGTAGTTGAAGTCGCCAAGGAAGAAAGCCCGAGAGTTTACAGGAAACTCCTCTTCAATGGGAAGAGCTCCTCGCTCAATAAAGCGTTCATCGGGGTTGATCACTTCATCAACCACCATTTGAAGCGCATAATCAGTCTCTTGGCCCGGGATATCTGCAAATTCTTTCACCGAAGCGCCTTCATCGGTCTTGAGCAAGCCCTTCAGAGGCTGAACATGCACCATAGACTCGACAGGCCCTATGATCATGCCAAGTCGTCTGCTGTAAATCCCCTCTATCTTATCCGCCTTCTTTTTCCACTGTTCAATCTGGAAGTCGGAATGTGGTAGAGAAGCAACATGCTGTTCACCCTCGGGCAGGACATAATCGAAAAGCTCATCAGACACGCGAACAACAAGTGCCTCTTGCAAGAATGGGTATCCCACAAAGACGCGTTGTCCGAGCTTTTCCTTCGCCAACTCGACACTCGACCTAGTTCCAGGTTCAAGAATGGTGACAACCATGCTTTCGTTGCGACTTTCCTGTTGGAACACACAGACGCCATGAAAACCTAGTTGGCCAACATGAGGTAAGGTCTTCAAGCTAGGAAAACCTGCCAATGCCGATGCTCCGAGATGCACGCCGTCCATCAAGCCGATGTAGGGCTCCAAGCCGTCCATAGTAGGTAGGTCAAAAATGTTTTCGATACAATGGCAGTTAGGAATGTCCGGGAAAACACCAGGGAGTGACGATTGGTAAGTGTATTGCACCTCTGGAGAGTACGTAAACTTAAGACTTGCTCCAAATCCATTCCGTGCCTTCTCCTCGGGCGTCAATAGGTGCTCCTTCGTCTTCAACGCATCCAGCAGACGCTTCTCATCAATGAACGGGATCTTGACAACGGCTTCCCATTCCATCTTCTTCCCGTTCATATCGAGCTCAAAATCACGAGGGTAGAAATCGATGATGGGAGATTCGGGAGAAGTCATAAGCTCGTGATAAGCAACAGGCACAGTCTTCTTACTTCGATCGGGTAGGACACCCATCAGCTGCTCGTAAGGCCGGAATGGTTGGCCGAGTTTGAAGTTCATGTCGGCTTTCAAGCCTTTCTTCACATCTGGAGGGGAAAAGGTCAGTTGGTTGTATAGACATCAAGATCAATAATACTAACCAGAAATCATTGGAGCATAATGGTATTTGAAAAACCAGGGCCAGGATGCGATGCCCTGATAATAGTAGTAAAGAACCCATTGCAGTCCTTGCACATAGTTCTCTGTCAACTTTCTCATCTCTTCGTGGTTATCCAAACCCCATTCAAATTTGGTGGTGTAGTATTTATCTTTCCATTCCTGGAACTTCTCTTCGTATTTCTTCTCTGCGGCCTTCTGGGCTTCTTCGGCGGACAGCTCCTCAACCTTTGCATTGTCATACTTTCGAATGACACGCTGAACGGCCATTGAAGCCTCTTCATCTTCTTCCTCTTCACTATCGTCATCCTGGTTTGCGGGAAGCTGAACTCGGATGAATCGTTCACCATCATCATCAGTGATGGTGGTCCATGGCAATCGAAGGTCGTTTGAAAGCTGCTCGACAAACTTGCGATCGCGAGCAGGCAAGGTTGGGGGAAAGTCCAGCGGTTTTAAATCGGCTGCCTTCCCAGGTTTATTAAGAACATACTTCTTAACCTTTTTGAAAAGTTCCTTTTGCGCCGGAGTCACGGTGAAGCCCTTTGGTTTTTCTTGGGACTCCAACGCTTCAGCTCCATTTTTCTTGGCTTTGATCCAACGAGCATCTGAGTTCTCGGCCTCGAAAAAGCGGAACTCGACATCACTTAAAGCATCCAAGAGGTTACCCAACCGCTCCATGTTGATGACACCCTCCTCATTGATATACCCTCCCATCTTGGGCAAGATATCCTTGTATATCTTGAACATCAAAGCAAGCGCACCTTCGTTGATGTG
The DNA here is from genome assembly GCA_015844325.1 of Aspergillus nanangensis. NCBI lineage: Eukaryota > Fungi > Ascomycota > Eurotiomycetes > Eurotiales > Aspergillaceae > Aspergillus > Aspergillus nanangensis. The sequence goes on along the minus strand of VCAU01000022.1, from coordinate 332,046 downwards.
CAAATTCGGCAAATTCGGTAAAAAGTCATTTCCAACAAAGAAACACATCAAGATGAAATCGTCAATCACTCGCTCCATATCAAAGGCGAATTTCAAGGCGCCTTCCTGTTCCAATTCTTGGAACTCCAATTCTAGATACTCTCGAACCATAGACAGATGTAAAAGGAAAAAGTTCTGGTGTTCAAGCTCTTTGGGCTTCTTCTGGGTTTGGCGGCCGAACGTTACCTCCTCACGAAGAAGACAGAAATGCGGGTCATGACTGAGAAGACCCAACATGATAAGATCGGCATCAAGACCATAAAGACAATGGCGAATATTCGGATCATAGTCAGGCTGAGCTTTGGCGTGTCGAATGTACTCCATGATCTTGTGTTCACCTTCACCTGGCGTCTCGTGGCCTGAAAGTACAATCTCCACGCCTTGCCAATCTTTATCCTCCGAAATCTTTTTGCTGATAAAATATTTCAATTGTTCGGTCAATTTTGCCATAAACTCCGTGCCCGGGGTAATGCAGTTGCTGTCGAAAGGGTCCTCCTTGGGCATTTCAACTCCTTGGGCAATTGCTTTGTCCTTTGCTGTTTCGGCATCGAGGGCTGTTCGAAATCGTCGCGCACGCTGCTGGTTCATCTTAGCTCGTGGGGCAACACCATCCACGGCCATGAAAAACATCTTTTTCGGTTTAATTTTGCCATATAGATGCTCAATATAGTTGAAAATGGCGATGAACATCTTATCTTCGGTCATGCGGAAGGTAGGAGAATCACTATCGTTATGTGTGCAGTTATGGATGATGCCGTTCATGTCCAGGTACAGGTTATCGAATTCCGGAATGCGGTTCTCCGCGATCAACATAGAGATCGCGGGATACCGCTCGCTCAACCAGCGGAAAAACTTGGGAACACCCATGTTGAATCACTGGTGTAGATAGAAGAAGCTATACAGGAAATTAAAATAAAGCAGAAGAATCGAGTCGCCGTCCAGTATTGGTATCGTCGCAGTCGTCAAAACGGAAGGATCGTAAAATTGACAATCGTAGACAGGAAATGACAGCTGAGGTTCAAAGAGAAGGGACGGTAGAGAAACAGCCCGAGAAACTAGAATCGGCAACAAGAGAATATAGGGATAGGGAGACGGTAAAAGGAAAACAAAATGCGACGAACGCGCCGTTGAATATGAGAGAGAAAGGATAGTTGGTTGATTGATGATGGAGGAATGAAATGAACTGAAGCTTGTCGGAGTCACTGCTGATGACGGTTGTTGATTCACCGCCTGCCATATATAGACTGCCAAGCTCCAGGGCCAAAAAGGGACTAGCGGCCATTAACGCGCTGCGAAAGTCGCGCGTGCAGAACGAACGAAGAAGCGGCATCTCATCATCCCATCCTTACACTTGAGCTCCGCTTTGCTCTCTGTCAACCCTGTCAGTGGTCACGATTGTCGCCTCTCTCACCTCTATCCTTATTATCATTCAATTGTCTCCCCTCCACAACCACAATAATCATGACGGAACCCTACGAGGATGGTACGTTCTTCATGCCTTTCCTCTCCGCTTCGTTGGCCTACAGGCACCCCTCTAACCCGGCTCGCTTTAGGATTCATTGAGGAGCAGGAAGAACAGGAGGAGGAACGCACCGAGGAGAAGATCATTAACGAAGGTACTTTGCCCCCCCCTAAATCCCTTGTCCTAGTCACTACCTTGACCCCATCAAGAGCTAAAAAGCAACTCTCCTCAGAATACAAGACATGGAAGAAAAATGCGCCCTTCCTGTATGACATGATTCTCAGTACGGCACTGGAATGGCCAACTCTCACAACACAATGGCTGCCTGACAAGCAGGAGTAAGTGACTTTCGCCTTCATTGTGGTTGCGACATGGACCCTAACCTCGCAATAGAGTGCCGGATAAGCCGTATTCGACCCATCGTCTGTTGATTGGAACACACACGTCAAGTGATGCGCAAAACTATCTTCAAATCGCCCACGTCCAACTCCCTAACCCTACCGCCCCCAACCCGGATGACTACGATGAAGAGCGCGGTGAGATCGGCGGCTATGGGGGTAGCTCCAAGAAGGCCCCGATGGAGATCAAATTCAATATCGTTCAAAAAATTGATCACAAGGGCGAGGTCAACAAGGCCCGGTACCAGCCTCAGAACCCGAACATTATTGCCACGATGTGCACGGATGGGCGGGTGATGATCTGGGATCGCTCCAAGCACCCCAGCTTGCCTACCGGAACAGTGAACCCGCAGATGGAGCTTCTCGGTCACACAAAGGAAGGATTCGGTCTTAGCTGGAGCCCCCACTCCCAGGGTCACCTCATCACAGGTAGCGAGGATAAGACTGTGCGACTTTGGTAAATGCCCCTATCTGTCGCAATCTTATGCTGCCCACTGACGTATATATCACAGGGATCTAACAACCTACACAAAAGGCAACAAAGCATTGAAACCATCCCGGACATACACTCATCATTCGTCGATCGTCAACGACGTTCAATACCACCCGCTTCACTCTTCCCTTATTGGCACGGTATCCGACGATATCACTCTTCAGATTCTTGATATTCGACAAGCTGAGACGACCCGCGCCGCAGCCTCTGCAGAGGGTCAACATCGCGATGCCATCAACGCCATTGCTTTCAACCCTGCCGCCGAAACTGTCCTCGCTACAGGATCCGCCGATAAATCGATCGGTCTTTGGGATCTGCGCAATCTCAAAACCAAGCTCCACGCCCTTGAATGTCATTCTGACTCTGTTACTTCTCTTTCTTGGCATCCATTTGAGGAGGCCGTCCTGGCCAGTGCCAGCTACGATCGTAAAATCATGTTCTGGGATCTCAGCAGGGCCGGCGAAGAACAAACCCCTGAAGATGCGCAGGATGGACCACCTGAGCTGTACGTTATCTCCTTTTTCTTCTTTTCCCCACACACACCATCTCTTGGCTCTATTGGCTAACCTAATCTCCAGTCTCTTCATGCACGGTGGTCACACCAACCGTATCTCCGACTTCAGCTGGAATTTGAACGATCCCTGGGTTCTCTGCTCCGCCGCCGAAGACAATTTGCTACAGGTGTGGAAGGTCGCGGATGCCATTGTCGGCAAAGATCTGGAGGATGTACCCACCGAGGAGTTGGAGCCTTAAAGTTATAATTCTCCTATCTGTCACATACTACCAGTATCCCACATTCTCTGTATTAATCCCCCCCGCCCGCTCAACCCGTTGGGGCCATGAAGATATCATGAAAATGCTATTCGGCGTTATTGCAGTTTGGAAGCCAACTACGTACATCTAGATAGTCCGTATTTGGCAGAACGTAGAACTCCTCCATTCATCACCACAATATACACATTCAAAACCCAAACCTCATAGCCTTCCAGTCAAACTTCCTCTCCCACGCCGCCGCCACTTTGAAACAAGTCACATCCGCAAACCGCTTCGACACAATCTGCACCGCCGTCGGCAACGCCACCGAAGGATCCTCCGGAGCCGGTACAAACCCCACCGGCAACGACAGCGCCGGATGCCCCGTGGTATCGAAGGGCGCCGTATTATGCAACATGCCGTTCCATATGGACAGACGCTCCAGCACTCCCATATTACTATCCTGTGGCACGTTCCGCAGCGCCGGCCTCGGCACCGTCGGCATCACCAACACATCCACCCCCGCGAGAGCCTCATCATACGCCCTGGCATATTTGAGAAACAGATTTGCGCATTTAGCATGAATCTTCGCGCCATGGTTCGTCGACGCATACAGGAAACGCATGTACGCGTCCTTCGCCCCAGCCCCAAGCCCATCAAATGCCGTCTGGGAAAGACGCGGGGATGGCCCCGCCGCGCGGTCAGAGGTATAAAGTTGTTTGCAGCCGGCGGTGTCGTCGAGGAGGCCGTGACGGACGCCCGCAAAGGGGATCGAGGCGACAAACGTGGCCGAGGCTTCGGTGTGGATCGGGACGGAGACCTCCACGACGGTTGCGCCGAGTTGGCGCAGGCCGGAGACTGCGGATGAGACGGCCGACGAGACGTTGGGGTCCATCCATGCGAGATCGCGGCCTTCCTTGAGGACACCGATCTTGAAGCCGTCGAGGGGACGGTCGAGGGGACTGGTGGCCAGGAATGCGTCGAGGGTGGTGGAGAAGTTGGAGCATGATGGGGGGAGGAAGGCCGGCTGGCGCGAGTCCATCCCGTCGGGCCCGGCGAGGGCCTCGAGGAGGAGAGCGTTGTCTGGGACGGTTCTTGTCATGGGCCCGCAGTGGTCGATTGCGGGATATAGGCCGAGGATGCCGCTGTAGGGGACCAGGCCCCAGGTTGGTTTGAGGCCGACGATTCCACATAAGGATGCTGGGATGCGGACAGAGCTGGAGGTTCGCATTAGCGAGCTAGCTGGTAGATGCAATTCATTTCGATCTTGGCTTACCCTCCCTGGTCTCCACCTAAGGCCATATCCACTGCTCCGATGCTGACGAGTCGTCCGGAGCCACTGCTGGAGCCACCGCAGCTATATCCATCGGCGAATGGGTTCTGGACCTCGCCGATGCATGATGTATCCGATCCGGGCTCCAGACAGCAGTTCTCGCATGCTAGGAAAGTGGTCGTGAGTATACATACATATTGTGTACGTGGGAAGAAACCCATCGTTTTAGCTTACTAGATTTGCCCATGATTATTGCACCTTGGTCCAACACACGAGTCACCACCGTTGCGTCATATGCCGGCACCCAGTCACCTTCGGGGGAGGAGACTCCGTTGGTGCAGCGGACACCTGCGACAGCGATGTTATCTTTGATGGCAAGTGTCTTGCCCGTCAGGAGAGAGCCTATGGGCTCCTGGCACTTGATCGTGCAGCGAGTAGCCCATCCGCCTTTTTCTCCATCTGTGGTGTTGGGAATGTGTATATCTGTCCGAGGATACTTCTTCAGATCAGGGTAGGGAAGATAGTCCTCCGCGGAAAGGATTTTCGAGACGCAGTCCTCAAAGTTTCCTAACAGGACGCGAAAATCCTCTACTTCGGAGTGTTTCAGTTGGAGCCCGCCAGATGAAGCGATGTTTTGAACTTCCTGGGTTTCGAGCCTCGAAGAGCTGTGGTTGTGGTGAGAACAGTTAGAGGTTGAAGCATCCCAAGTCGTTGGTGGAGCGTACTTCTCTGTTAATATAATTGGCATCGCTGCGAAAGTTTCGGAGATGTCTCGAATCTAAATCCACCCAGCTTGTCGTACTTTGAGGCGGTCCTTTGACGATTTATAGCTACGACTCCAATGTTGGGACTTAGGGCTAGGATAGGATGATTTCCCGATACGGAAAGGATCTGTGAGTTGATAGGAAACTCGTTGCATCTCCAACCATAAGATAAGGATGTAAGCAACACAACCAATAGGGAAGATAGCCGATACCCTCTCTGGGTGATTGACATTCGAAAGATACGTTGGACTCCGACGAACATCATCCATCGTCTCTTTGCTCTTTTTCGGCAAGACTCTCCAACATCACAATCTCTCTGGGCATTCAAGGCGGGTGATAAGACGCCGTGCATGCCATACTTATATCATGTGCATACGGTTGTCTTTCCTTTCCTACCATTCCGTCTCCATTCTCGGACTAAAGCAACAATGGCAGATGATAAGGTGACCTTCCAAGTACCATCCAAAGAAGCCTCCGACTGCGACCATGGCTCGGAGTCAACTGAAGTCCATAATGGCAATGTCTCTGAACTCGAGGTCTTCACTGGAGGAGACAACAGTGTCGATTTCCGAACTGTCGGCTGGGTTCGAGCCGCCATGTTTTTCCTCAAGATGACGTTCGCAGCCGGGGTGTTATCCATTCCTGCGTCGTTGTACACTCTAGGCGCGGTGGCTGGGGCGCTGTTCATTCTCTTCTGGGGAGTTCTGAACACATACATGGCGTATCTCCAGGGACGGTTCAAAATCGCCCATCCATCCATCCACACGGTAGCAGACAGTGCCCAAATCGCCGCCCAGGAGCTCACCGGCTCCAAAAGAACGGCCTACGCCGTCCGCGAAGCAACCGAGCTTCTCTATATCATGGCATGGATTCTCTGCTCCGGTCTGTCGACCTTAGGTCTGTCCATTGCCCTCAATGCAGTAACCAAACACGGCACATGCTCCGTGGTCTTCGGCTTCGTCTCGTACGTGATCATCGCCTCCGTTGCAAGCATTCACCGTATCCACAGCCTGGGATGGATCACCTGGGTAGGGTTTATATCCACCGTGAGCGCCGTCCTCATCGTTGTCATCGCCGTCACCATCCCGGCCCGTCCGGCCGCAGCCCCCCAGACCGGCGACTTCGATCTCGGCTTCGCTGCTAGCCCCGCGAAAGAAGCCACCTTTGCCACCGCGTGGGCTGCGTCATTAGCCATATTCGCCTCGTCTGCAAACACCTCCGGCTTCGTCCCGGTCATCTCCGAGATGAAGCGCCCCCACGACTACTTTAAGAGCCTCTACGTGGCCATGGGCTGGATCACCTGCGCGTATCTGTCGCTGGGGCTGACAGTGTACGCCTACTGCGGGAAATGGGTCACGTCTCCGGCGCTGGGGTCCGCCGGTCCCACCATCAAGACGGTGTCGTATGCTGTCTCCATTCCGGGGACCGTCGCCGGCGCCATGATCTGCGTGCATGTTGCCGCCAAAAGCCTGTTTGTTCGCTTTCTTCGGGGGACCCGACATCTCACAGAGAATACGATGACTCACTGGTCGGTCTGGCTGTCGTGCACGTATGGCACCGGTCTCGTTGGCTGGGTGCTCTGCGAAGCCATCCCCTTCTATGGGTCGCTGGTTTCGCTGATCGGGGCGATGGGGTTTGGGCCCCTGGGCATTGTCCTGCCGTCGGTCTTGTGGTTTTGTCTGGATCGGAATGCGCTAACAGGGCGGACTTCGCGCGTCATTCCGAGGGCGTTCCATGCGGGACTTGTTATGCTGGGTTTGTTTGTCACTTTTGGGGGTACTTATGCGGTGGTGGTTAGTATTGTCGATCAGTATAAGTCGGGGCTGGTGGGACGGCCGTTTCAGTGTGCAGATAACAGTAACACCATTCAAGCAGCATGAAGATATCTTCCATGGAGATTGATTTCCTTTAGCTCTAGAATATTAGGTAGTTAGCAATACTACTGATATTTTGTTTGACGAGGGGGTTATGATAAATTCAACCAAATAATAATTCCGTATCAAGTAATTCTCTCTCCAAATCTCTCCACGTCGCCATCAGTTATGCCCCAAACTACGGAACTCCACCAACATTGCTCTATTTTGATTTTTGATTATTTAGTTGAATTCTTTCATCAAATTTAATATCCTTCATGGGTTTATTGGCATGATATATATCTGTTCGGCTTGCTGGGGCGTTTTTAGGGTAGACCACAGCTAACCCTAACCAATCGTCAACAGAATTAGCCCTAATAAATGTCTGGAGGCATTAAGATACGCTCAACCATCATACCCCGCCTTATGCAGATTTACTTTGAATAACTAATAAACTCTTGACTTGGTAAATTCTTATCTTGAGTGATTCTTAATTAATCATGAATCCCTGTCGGAGGATCCGACAACATCTCCATGACCCCAACGCGGGGATCTTCTCCAACTCCCTCTTATACCTCGTGGCTCGCATGAGAAGGCCGAGATAATCACCCCCTCATTATTATCGGCTACAGCTAGCCGTTACCTCTCAACCAAACTGTAGACGAAAAAAACACAATGTCAACGATAGCATTACCCCCGGGCTATGAGTACGTGCGCTCCTTACCAGAGAGAAAACATCAACCATGCGCACTACTAACACACAAGATCCTCAGGTCCAAAGTAACCGCGGCCCATGTCCACGACCTCGCCGGCCGCTGGAACCTCACCATCAACACCGAAGAACAAGAAGCCTCATATCTCCTACTACTACAGTCTGCCGACGCTGTCTTCCGCGACTTCGAGTCAGCAGACGACTACATCCACCCCAGACTCCAACCAGTTGCCACAAAAGAGGCTCGCGAGTTCTGGAAACCGACCGAAGCGCAGAACCCCAACAATGCCTGGAGCCACCGGTGCAGCCTCAAGGCCGCCTCTCCAGAGTCGTGCATCCTCCAAGGACGCAAGGTCGCCATCAAAGACAACATCTGCGTTGGCGGCCTGCCCACCACACTAGGAACCTTTGCACATATGGTCTCCGACAACGGACAGTACCCCGTCTCACTCATTGACGCCACAGTCGTGCGACGTGTCCTGGAGGCCGGGGGCATCATCGCCGGCACGGCGACGTGCGAAAACTACTCCGCCGCGCCGATCTCCTGCACCGCGGCGACAGGGGCGGTGCACAACGCCTGGGCTCGTGGCTTTACGTGCGGCGGTAGCAGCAGCGGATGCGGGTGTCTCTTGGGGATGAATGCGGTCGATCCGGGCCAGACGCTTTCCTCGTTCGGGGACAGGACCGATATGACTATCGGGGGGGACCAGGGAGGGTCGGTGCGAATCCCGGCCTCGTACAATGGGGTCTACGGGCTCAAGCCTACCTATGGACTCATCCCCTATACTGGCGCGATCACCCTGACTCCCATGGTTGACCACCTGGGCCCCATGGCAAACAACCTCCGGGATATGGCGCTGCTACTAGAAGCGCTGGCCGGTTACGACGGGCTGGACACGCGGATGGGTCCAGAAAGTCCTCTGCGGGGAAACGTGCCTAGTTACTCTTCCATTCTGGACAGCGCTGAGGTGGAAGTCAGGTCTCCCACCGCAGGGGCCAAACCCCTGCGGGTCGGTGTCCTGAAGGAAGGATTCGAGATCCTGGGTCTGTCTGATGATGTGAAAGAGAGCGTCTTAGCCGCTAAGGAAGCGTTTATCGCAGCCGGAGCGCAGGTCATCGACGTGTCGGTGCCAATGCATCATCAAGGCCCGGCGCTTTGGACGGTATCCACGCGAGCGCAGATGAAGGACTGGGCGTGTGCTGGGCAGATGACCGGGTCACTTTCCTTCAATGCGTCGCACTTCCAGCTTCGATTCCCGCCGGATCAAACGATGTATGACCTTCTCAGCGCGACAAACCCCAGCATCATGAACTTGATGTTCTCGTCGGAGTACTTGAAGGAGGCATTTGGGCCTGAGCTTGCCGCCAAGGCGCATCGCAAGATCTTCGAACTGAGAGAGGCTTACGATGCGGCGTTGCAGCAGGTCGATGTGCTGATTATGCCGACGACTCCTACTGTGGCGATGCCGCATCCGACCCTGGAGGATATGATGGCGAAGGTCAAGGTTGCGATTGGGATTGTTTCCAATACTTGTGGGTTTAACGTCACGGGGCATCCGGCTATGAGTGTTCCTTGTGGGTTTAGTCGGGTCGTTTCTGGAGGTTCTGAGAAAAAACTGCCTGTCGGGATGCAGATTGTGGCCAGTCGATTTGATGAAGCTGCCATCTTGAAGGCGGCAGCGGCTTTTGAGTATGGCCGGAAGCAGGCTGATGCTGTCGCTCCCAGGCTGTAGATAGATAGATATTTATTTATATATCCGGCCAGTAGATCGGATGTACTAGAACAAGAACGAGTATGGACAGGAAGCCAATGATGTGTCCGGGATAGAACCCACAGTGGGGATTATTTGTTTTCTGGTTATGTAGCCAAACTGGATAACTTTTTCCAACAAGAACATCCGATGTGGTGTAATGGCTAACATCGCTGTCTCTCACACAGCAGCTCGGGGTTCGATTCCCCGCATCGGAATTATTTCTTTTGTTTTTTAATCTGGTTTGTTTTTTCTTCTTACACTCACACTTACTTACTACTACTACCTAACTAACTAACTATATAGACATAATTCTTTCAAGTATTTTTTTTCCCCTGTTGCTAAAGAAAAGGAATCAGCCGCATTAACCAAACACCCACCCAAAGAATAGCTCCAATGTGACATGACAGATTCTAGGCATTCATTGTACTATCTCGCGAGGTTTAAAACTTAGTGGTGTAGACGAGTATGTAGGGCAGGTTCTCTAGGATTTAGAACAGGTCACAGTGAAAGCAGATGTATCAAGTAATGTGGGGGATATAATGTCTTTCTAGAAGCGATGAAAAGGGGTCGGTCGTATTATTGATTATTTGGAAGCTCTTAGGGTGCGAGAAAAAGACACACAAGGGAAAAAAAAAAAAAAAAACAGAGAAATTAGTGTGAGAAAACGTCGCAGCCAGACAGAAATTCACTCAATATAATGGTTGCGATTTCATAGCTTGGTAAACCAATAATTCGACGAGGTCCTCTGTTCTTATTGTTTCTTTCAACTGGCGAAAAGTTAAAGCAACCAGGACTCGTGTGTTTCATTTTGGCCTGGTTACTTGACTCCATCTGCATAGTTGGGAAATCTGAAACCCCCCAGTAATTGCTTGCACAAGCGCATCTCGCTTCATATCATCGCGAACTCCCGAATGGCTGTATATTTCATTTTCTACGTCGCCCAATGCATTGTTTGATCTCTGCCCGGGGAAAAATCTGCTCGGAATTGTTGCTGATATCCCATAATAAGGGCATTGAAAGGCGACATTGTGTAGGGGTCCCCCAAAGATGGCAAGGACACGATATTCATCGGCCGCAATATCGCCTTCAACAAGATATTCGCCACGGTTGTGGCATAACTTCCTCCGAGGATCTAGCCCTGTATCAGAATATTTAAGCTTGGTTGCAGCCTCCTCTGCACTGTATACATCAGACAAATGCTCTACCCATACTGCGATCACAACAATATCCGTTTGGCCCTGGCTTTCTAAATTTTTACCGTCGCCGCATAGCCAGCTCCCAGGTGCCGAAGGGTAGGAATCGCGTGGGCTGTGGTTCTCAAGACAGGTGGTTATCAAACTCTTGCTGTGAGGGCGGGCCTAACTCAGTCGTTCTCTGTGCATACAGGTAACCTCCTCTCCAGCTTGTGTTAGTTACTATTGCACTCGGCGCGAAATAGGAGCGGTGGTTGGTTACGTGGCAGTATACGCATTGATAAATATAATAGAACTTGCATGGTTATGGTACAGTGAAGGGGATGCTGAAGATAGCTCGACAATATATTGAGGCCAAGTTCTCGGCTGTCGAATAATTAAAAAAGTGTTAGTTAGGAGGTCAGACCAATTTCGAGAATCAATGTACATAGAAGAGGATATATTGCACATACACAGTAGTTTATTAATAACATAACAAAAACTACTTCCAGGGGAAATAATCATCTTGGAATTTAAACCGATAGGAATGAATTACTATAAACAGATCTATAGACCTAGCAAGTCCAGAGGTAGGTATGCATGTACTATGAGGGATCAATATTGGACATTATATTCTGGGCAAGTAAACTCTGAGCTCTAAGTCTGCTAAATACCTTAGGTAAATACCTGTCAGTGAGGAAATAAATCTAACACCCTATATATACTAGTTGGTGGATATCTTGAAAATACCAGCGAAGTCGCCCATGGCCCCATGTGTGGTGATATCAGTTACCTACTCCACTACTATATAACTTATATATTATAGAACAAGCCTCTCGACGCCATGGATTAGATTGGTTAGTGAGTGGCATTATTGCATGGCTAATGCGATATAGCGTGTACAGGCTAGGTACTTAAATGGATCCATTAGTGTTCTCGACTTTCAGGTAGATATGAAAAAATATCTGTCTATGATGGTACCAGAAAGATCATAATTTTACCTCAATAATATTCATTCTCAAAGTATTGTCCTGGTTCATAATGTCATAAATGGTGACCTTCTTCAACAGTCATCCGATGTGGTGTAATGGTCAACATCGCTGTCTCTCACACAGCAGCTCGGGGTTCGATTCCCCGCATCGGAAGTCATTTTATTTTTTTGTTTTTACTCCTATCTATATAGAGAATTACTGTCCAAGTATATAGATAGATAGATAGAGAGGTATGTATGTATACTTGTCGACCCTACCTACCACCTACCTTTTAATTCCTGCCTGCATATTGTACTTCATTTCTCTATAACAGAAAAGGTCCGCATGCTATGCCAATCCTGCAATTGATACATTTAAAGGAAAAAAAACCAAACAAACAATAAACCCACAGAACAGCCCAACGCCCATCAACATGAAGAAACAAGAAAACATAACCTGCCACATGTATCATATCATATGTATGGTATAACCTCAGCATGAAGCCCAACAGAAAAACCCACACAAGAGTGGCCAGTCACTCTCTCACCCCCAGTAGGGAATCTAATCACCATGTAAACCAACAACAAAGCCATTAATCACATACATAACATCACCCCCGTACAAAGGAACATTCACGTGGAAGACCGCTTAATCCCCGCCTCCACCTCCTCCAACAGCGTACTCAAATCCTTCGCACCCTCACTATTCTTCCCCTCAATTTCCAACCCCCGTTCAATCAGATTCTTCGACTCCTCCCACCGCCCCATCTCAGCCAAACACCTCGCCGCGCGCCACCACGCCTTCACATTCCCCATCGGCTTACTCTCCACGCTACATTTCGCATCCAGCATGCCCTCGGGCCAGGCCTGCTGGCTCATGTACGCCTGCGCCCGGTTCGCATACAGACCCGCCAGCTCCTCGCGGGTCAGGGTGACGGGCTCCCAGCCGGGGCGGCCCATGGCCATGTCGATGGCATAGGTGTACAGGCGGGCGGCCTCCGCGTAGTTGTCCTTGCGGAAGGCAGTGTTTGCGGAGTCGCGCAGCTTGTTGATCTGGGCGCTGCGCTTGGGGTTGACGGGGAGAGGGGGTGGGGGGATGTTGGGCGGGTCGAGCGAGATCAGGGCCCGGTGGAGGAGGTTGAGTTGTTGGAGTTCGGCGTTGATGGCGGCGGTTTGCGTGGTGGATTGGTGGGTGGTGGTGGAGGGGTGGAGGGAGATGGCTTTGGAGGTTGGGTCGAGGTGGAGGGCGTGTTGGTTGAAGATGTTGATGTCGCTGGTTGCCATTTTGGCTGGAGGTTTTTTTTCTTTTGTTTCTGTGTCTTGGGAGTTGTTTTTTGGTTGATTGATTGATTGGGCTTTCAGGTATGGGTTGAGACTGTAAAGATTATTGGTATGAGTTTTTTCGGGAGGAAGAACTGGCGGAACTTACTTATTTACTATATCGGGAGGTTTGTGGAGAGAGTTACACACTTGGGAATCGGGATGATGGAGACAGGCCGAGACCGCAAGCTGGCCAGAACGGTGCCAAGGCGGTGGCAGAATCTCTTCATCCATTCCACCATGTATAACAAACAATATAACTGAACACTGTCACTATGAGTACGTTTGTTTCTGCAATTGCAATGAATATAATAAAAATAAAGCTATTTTTGTGGTATTGAAACACACAACTATCAATCGCATAATCCACATAGTCTAGGTGATATCTGAGCCAAACTTATAAGTAATCCATGGAGTATTCCCCAACAGGTCAAGCGTCGCAAATGGCAAATGTCGTCAAAATCATCAAAAACGTCCGCTGGGACTTGACCGGAAGCAAAGAGAGCATATAGTCATCGCCCTGAAAAGAAAAAGCAAAAAAAAAAAGCAAAAAAAAAGACTACAGTAATCAACCGCAACCCTTCATATCAAAACACTCAAGAATCAAACGTAGAACACAGCACTGGATGCGCCGCAACACCGCTTCATGGCCGTCGAAGATACAAATCCAGCAAGAAGTAACAAGATCAAGTTAGTGTCCGTAACCGCTCGTGTTGGTTCCCCATTCGGATGGAGGCGCGTAATGCTGTCCATGGGCGCCGCCATAGCTGGTAGCTGATCCATTATAGCTAGTGTTGTAGTCGTGCATGACACCCCCGGTGTTTGAAGCGGTCGGGTCATAGGAGCCCTGCATCGCAGTGCGGCCGTTCGGGTTACCAAGGTCATCCACGTCACTCGGGTGTTCACTCTGGTGCAGAAGGGCGTAGTCCTCATCGCGGTCACGGGCAGACGAGCCCATTCCTGCACGTCCGGACCGGAAGTCATCTTCTTCATCGAACTCATGCGCAGGATTCGAGGAGAAAGCCGCTTTGCTCTGGGCTGCAAAAGTCGGATCGGAGACGGCGTCGGGCAGGGTACCGGTGCGGCGGAAGTGCATGACGTTGCGAACCGACATGAACGCGGTCAGCGCGAATAGCAAGCTATAAGAATCTTATGTTAGCCGCATTGTTATCCCCAAAGGGTGACCCCGCAGGGATAGGTAGTTAGATACGTACAAGATCACAACTCCAATAATGACGGTGGCCGTGCTAAGCTTGCATTTGGTCTCGCTGCCGCATCCGCCCTGGTTCTTCTTGTCCTTATCATCCTTGTTTTTATCTTGATCGTTGTCGGAATTGTTGTCGGACGGGCCCTCGGCGACATAACTGGCGACGCACACCCATGCGGTGAACCACAGCAGAGTATACAGGCAATCTACGGTTGCGAAAGCGTAGACATTACCGAAGCGCCGTGCGCGAGGCCACATAGGAACAGCGACGAGATAGACTAGACCAGGAATACTGAACCAGCACTATACAAGAGAGTTGTTAGTAAATCACTTATCGACATAGCCAAAAATCGAGGCTGAGAGAGATGGGCTGAGGCTTACCAAAGCCCAATACCAGGCGGACCGCCCATCAATTCCACCACCCTTTGTGAATACCGCAATGGTTATTGCCCAGGCCAAGAAGATGATGAAAGCTTGAACTCCATGGATGATGTTTTTTGTCCGCCCGGGATTGAAGGAGGGGCGTGCTAACTTCATGGCGGCGTGTGTGTGTGTATGTGTGTGTTTTTTTTTTAAGGGAACTGAAAGAAGGAGAGAGGGCTGGATTTCACTCGAGGGCTTCCTATGCAGGAAGCGATTTTGAAAGGGAAACGCTGCGAGTGAGAATGGCAGAGATATCCTCTATGATAAAAATTTGGGATTTTGTTGAAGTCGGGACAGGAAGTGTGGAGAGATCGTGCACTCTGTAAGACGGAGACGGAATGCAATGTTTATGTGACGGCTGAGGAGGAACAGCGGCGAGGTGAACGGGGCAACCAGTCGATGCCGCGCGGACACTAAGGCTGGACGGGGTGCCAAGAAGGTAGGCGGGGAACAAATGGACCAAGATTTGCTTGGAAGATAGTATGTAGAAAGATGATAGTTGGAGGGTGCAAGTTGAGAGGATACAATAGAATAGAATATGAGAACAGGAAGAGAAAAGAAATGAAGAGGGAGAGATTGAATGATGTTCAAATGAGCTCGTGTGGACAGGCAACCTAATAATCCAGCGGTCATGGTATTACCCGATGGTGTATTTACACTATACCTAATGTGGATCCAGACACCGCTAAACACATGGACACAACACATGTATTGTGCATAACTCCGGTATGGTACTGGTACAGCGACAACATGCATGCACGATCTATCTGTTGAAGTACCTTACGGCACTAATTGTATGTAGTAGTACTACATGGTATTTCTATTCTAAATATATACTGGATACACAGCCACGCGAGCTCTCTTTAATCCACTTCAACGTCATTTTTATGCGATCTGCAGATTTTGATGAATTCCCTCCAGGCAGACTCAATAAGTTCGGCAAGAGAGATTTATTCACCAAAATTATCTCCCAGGTAGCATTATCCCCGCTAAGATATTACCATCTCCCTATCTATATTTGACAGAAGACACTAGAGCTGAGAGTATAGTAGGTATTTTTCAAGTGGGATTCTGTTTTTCGGACATTAAATTATATTTCTGGTATCAAAAGATATATCAATATCTTTACAACGCATAGTTACTTACTCTATACCTTATTTAAGAGGCAATATTGAAATCGAGATTCGGAAAACTACAATTACGCTGACTCTCATTTTCACACACTAGAATTACATACAAACTTATCCACAGTAAGCAAAAGACACGTATAGGTAGGCAACTTCAAGATGATTTGAAACAGGCTCTAGACAATTAGGGGCTTTATTCTTTCTGTAATTAGCCTAAGCCTTCCGCCTCGTTTCTTTAATTGCTATCGTTGCTTTTATCATTGCCTGTTTTTTTTTTACTTCTAGAATAGTTCTGAAAAAAAACCAAGAATACTTGAAGTTGAATCCTTCGAGGCTGATTGTGCCTCACTAGGCTCTGACGAGTATATAAGGCATCTATGGAGTTAGCTGGTGGGGGCTATAATAGAAGAAATAAGGATGTTCACAGGATACCTCCCAGCAGTAATAACCCTAACCCTATACACCGGATCCAGTTGCTCGTGGCTTAGTTCATGGTCAGATATCGATCGAACTAAGCCCTAATTGACCCAGGAAAAAGAAATAATATATATATAGAAATCATAGATTATTTAGACTAGATTTGAAACAGATAATGCGTGAAGATCTTAGTATCAATAATAATAACTAGGTAGATATGTAACTATCTTTTAATTTTATACCACAATCAGACAAAATGTTTGTTTCTTCATAACCTGGTCTATCCTTCTCTGTAGCTACTCTAGGGCTCAAAATTATAATGAAGAGCCTCAACGACGTGAAAGCATGGCGACTCCAATATACTACACCTCCTTATCGGGTCCCATTCATACTGTGGAACTGCTGTTAGACAATGGACCCAATAATCAAGGCAGTAATTGAACTACATCTATCCTTCATTATATTGGGACTATGACTTCACCAGCAGCCTTGGACAACGAGTATGATGGTGTGGCTTCTTTTCATCAAATTCTTGAAGGATGGGTTATTAAACCTCCCAGATTGACAAACTTATTTCCTGCATCAAGGAGAATGCTGAAACATGTCATCACTTCCTCTCATTCGCACTCCCTAGGATAGCCTCCACATCTCTGAGCGGCTGGTAGACATGAACATGCCACCACCACGGCAACGGGTCAAACGAACAGAACCTCCAATTCAGCCAAAAGAAAAGCAGGTTAGCGGCTTCTCCCATAACCTTATCCGTCTCCTGCATTGCCGGGTACAATGCAGGTAGAATCCTCCGAATCCCGCTCTCTCTGCCCTGCCGATATAAACTAAATCTCCGCCGGCGAAGCGGCGGTATAATGACCTCAACTTGCGGACGCGGATGGCTCTCCTTGCAGTAAGTAGACGACACCACCCCATTTACCTGCAGCGACGACAATATCGACAAATAACTCCGGACCAGCACCCGTGGCGAGACCTCCAGAAGAAGATCTGCAGTGGCGCCTGCACCCTGCGCACACCCACCAATGTGAATCACATATCGCACCTGATTTGCATCGAACTCCTCGTCTACCATCAATCGGACACAGAGGTGTCCTGTCATCCGTGGGCCGCATCTTGCAGCAAACCGATCCATCAGCTTGTGGATTGCGGCCGCAAGACCTTGATCGAGACGCGACCGGCCCCATCGTGCATGCTTCTCTGCTGCACTCACGCGCAGAGCCTTGACTTCCCCGCGCACAACCAATACTTGCGCGTAGAACTCCCCTAGCCGCGACTGCTGCTGCATTACCCACGGCTGGTCCTTGGATATTTGCATCTCGCTGACCTCGGAATACGTCAGGCTCATCGTCCGCTTGGGCAGGGTGATGGTCGCATGTCCATCGCTACCGGCACCTTTGAGGAAACTCGGCCTGCGCACGTGGTAGACTTTTGTCGGCGACCGATGTAGGATCTTATGCACCGAGTCACGCGTCTGGACTTGGTGGCTCTCTATCACCGGGAGCCCTTTCTCTGCTAGATCCCGGATGAAGGATTCCGGGTTGCGGAAGCACCTCGCCAGCGCTGGGTCGAGGGTAATGCATGTGCAATTGGTGTAGCTCTCGATCACTTGCTTTGCTGCTGCGTCGTTTTCGCTGGCATCATCGCCACGGTTGTTTTCGTCGGGGCCAGTGCAGGGAATCCATAGATCGGCCTTTTCGCGCTGGATGATGTCGAGTAGCCGTGTGGTGTAGTGGGCGCTTGGAATGTGGTAGAATGCCGCAAAGACGGTGGACATGTTTTGGCTTGCGGGAATGAGATCATGTCCGGCGTGGGGGGAAATGTCGGCGCCGATGACACGATGGCCCTGTTGGTACCATGCGCGCGCAACGGCGAGGCCATGCGGCGTGTCTACCCCTGTGATCAGGGCGGTTTTGGGGTAGAATTGCACGTCGCGGAGAGTGGTTTGTCGGTGGTGAGTTGCGCTAGGTGATAGGTGGCGCCATAGGTATGCTGCGATGAGGATCGCGTTGTCTAGAGGGAGGAGAATGCATGAAATGATGATGTGGAGGAGATGGAGGATCATTTGGGGCTGGAGGTTGTAGGCAAGGGTTGGTGGTGGTGGTAGTGATGGTAGTGATGGTGTTGGGAGGGAGCCCAGGGCTCGTTGCAGAGCGTGTCGAATCGTCATGGATTAGATAGATAGACAGAAGAGATAATGATAATTATGATAATATTAATTCTCCGTCTTGGAGCTGACTCGACTTGAACCCCTCCGGAATATGCAGGGTATACGTCAGCCGCGCATGGAATTAATTCGCTGGTCGGTTAATTCGGTGGCTGGGAGAGAGAGACTTTGCGCTCGTCAATATATCTACCGATGTAGATACATGTAGACATGGTCAGTCGATAGATAGATGAGGTAGATATATATAGGCAGGAATTATCTTATTGTGATCTTGTTTACTTCCGAGCATTCTTAGGGCTAATTCCGCGTACTACACCAAGACAATGGCAACAATGATCTACATGCCTGGACTGAAGATAGAACAACACAGAGTAGAATTATTGGAACAACCTGGAGGATTATTAGAGTAGGATCACTGTTCCGCTTATTTATGTTGACTGGATTACTGATCGTATTGTATAATCCTTCGTACTGGATATATTCACCTGAATAGCTTTCTTCATGGCGGTGATTTGTATAGTGCTCCTCGAGATATGTATCAACAACACTCATATCGAGATATTCTCTTATAAAAAGTTCTAATACAGTAATTGAACTATCATATAATGTATATGAAATTATGTCTTCTGGATCCTAGTTGCCTTTATTTATGTTTCAGGTTATATTAAAGTTCTGTCTGTTTAAATAGGTCTCCTCGGTTGCATGAAGATCAATATGGTTCGATGATGTCCTCCGAACGCCTATTAAAATATACAACCCATTTCTCCCTGACCTTGAAACACATTATCTACCAGGACCCCAAATATTACCTGAACAAAAAGCAAATACCCTTTACTCCTAGTAATCTCAGAAGCGTCTATCTACGCGGCGAAGCTTTCCGAGCACTAGCAACTTCTATACATTCAAAGTAGATTAGATACATCTACACAGGTACCTGCCTCTGCAGTTATTCTATACATACCTAATTTGCCTAGGGACCTACCTATTAAACACCATCCGTCGCGACTTCCTAGTAAACAGTCAGAACTAGACAGTAAATCCCTTCCCTCGCTCGTAAGGAAACCTCATTAGCCAAGTCCTGGCTCTTCCCTATCCGTACTGAGCATGTACAGGAAGGCGCAGACGACGCAAAGCGGCTGAATATCACCCCATACCTGCCTCGTAGACTCTTCTTTTCTTTCTCTCTCCTTCATAACTTATCTTCTCGTTGTCTCGCCAGTCCTAGTGTCGCCATGTGTCTCATGCCATATAGGCCTCTCAGGGGCTGTGTGAGTGATGCCACAACCTGGGTATTATCATCGAGGCAGATTATACAACCATTCCATGTGGGTAGAGAGAACAAATAGCCCATCACCATCAGCCCCCTTTTCCACAGGCCTTTCAGCACCGTCCAAATAGACGTTCATCATTAAGGCAAGTGATGAATATCTGCGGTAACTCGTATGGTCTTTGGCCTATGACGACACCCAATAATTCTGATGCTCAGCTTCGGCTGACTTCTGTAGCTATATATCGAGTTGAATATGACGAGGGATGGGTGTGATGGGACATCGATGTGAGATGGGATATAAGGGAGAACATACCTAGATATGGTGATTGGAAGAGAAAGAGGTGAGAACGCGGGAGGAGAAGATATTTCTGCAAAGTCTGTTGCTAAGTGTCATAGTGCCATGACAATGACATGGTCCTTACATAAATACGGTATCAGAATTCTTTCTCTTTCTTATATTTCGTATCTGGTACAAGAGCCCTGACCCTTGCTCTAGTAAAGTACATTTTGAGTAGTCTATAAAGAAGTATCTATACCAAGAAGACGATATTCTAAGAAATACTCAGTGAGCAGCCCCCTGGGAAGGTCACATTGACCCTAGAAAATCAAGTCTGTATAGGTACATACATACATACATACTACCTATCTAGGTATACTATACTACCTAACCTACCTAGGCATATAAGATCGACTAACCCTCCATCCAGCACGAAGAAGACCGCGAGTTCAAACTCCTACGCTTTCTGTACGAACACCTCCAGCGAGACGAGGTCGAAGGCCACTCACAGAAAGTCCTCGACCTCATCTAAGAATTCAAACAGACCTACTATACCTCATGAATGTGGGCCCCGAAAAAGGGCCAATTTGTCACCGACCTGACCCCCCCGCATAAGCCCCAGGTCATGATCGAGCTCGGCGGCTACATGGGCTACTCGGCGACCCTATTTGGGGAGGCCGTCCACCGTGCCGGTGGCAAGCGGTACTACAGCCTTGATTTGAACCCGGAATTTGCGGCCATCGCCAACATGCTTGTGGATCTGGCCGGGCTACGAGATTTCGTGCGGATCCTCGTCGGTCGTAGCGATGCATCGTTGCATAAACTGTTTACCAGCGGACAGGTCACGCAGGTGGAGCTGATACGATGGACTTGAAACTCTGTGAGCAACTGGGGATGATTGTGCCGAATGTGTCGGTGCTGATTGCGGACAATGTCGTGTATCCTGGGAATATGTGTGCAGCATTTTCTGACGCCGGAGGAGTCCCAGCCGCTGTTTGAGATTTCGGGCGATCCAAACTTGGTGTATGAGAGTACCTTGTTGCAGCCGCAGGGATTGGCGGTAAGTTAAGTGGAGTTGCGATGGTTTAATTGTCAACTTTTTCCAATTAATAATGAGGCGACTCGATGTGTAGGTAGGACGTGGAATGAGGAAGGTCGGTTAATGTTCATGTCATCATCATCGGGAACCTTTTCTCCTTTTTTCTTCGGTCGGCTTTTGCCCCGCCGGATCCAGACCCATTTATGAATTCCGGCCGTCGCGAGGACCTTCCCCCGCACCCATGCTTCTTCTATGCAGAATTCACTGTTCTAGATAGTTGGATTCTCTTTCGCAAACTATTTAACCCATCTTTCTCTCTCTGTCTGTCTCTCGAATTCATTCCTTAATTCAGTCTACTACTTTCTACTTATTATCTTCATCTCCTATTACCCATCATCCCCCCCCACCTTTCAATACTACTTCTGCTATCATGGCCTCCAAAACTTGGAACGTCGGCGTCGTCGGATACGGCTTCAGCGCCAAAACCTTCCACCTCCCGTTCATTCATGAGATCCCCCAGATGAAGACCTATGCGATTGTCCAGCGCACCCCCAAGGAAGATGACGATGCCGAAAAGGACATCCCCGGCGTCAAGTCCTTCCGCACCACGGAGGAGATGGTGAAGGACCCCGCCGTCGACGTTGTGGTCATCACAACCGCTCCGGATTCCCACTATGCCCTGGTGAAGTTGGCGCTGGAGAATGGCAAGCATGGTGAGTTGAGCTTTGACTCTCCGAACAGAAAAAGAGAAGAATTAACCCTCGAAATCTAGTCATCTGCGAGAAGCCCTTCACCCCCACCTCCCAAGAAGCCGATGACCTAGTTAAGCTCGCCGAGAAACAGAAGAAATTGTTGGCTATCTATCAGAGTATGTCCCTCTCTTTCATCCCTCAACCGGATCGCATTACCTCCCCAAAACAAAGTCTAACCATGTTCTGTAGACCGTCGATGGGATGCCGACTTCGTGACCCTATCCAAGCTGGTGAAGAACGGCTCTCTGGGCCGTGTGGTGGAATTCGAATCCCACTTCGATCGTCATCGCCCCCAGGAACCGGCCGCCGATGTCTCCAAGTGGAAGAACAAGGTCATCCCCGGTGGCGGCGCCATCTATGATCTGGGCACTCACCTGCTGGACCAGGCTGTGCACCTCATGGGCAAGCCGGACCGCATCACGGGATTTGTTGGTTCTCAGCGTGAGGTGAACACCACCGGTTTTGAGGACTCCTTCACGGTGCTGTTGCACTATAAGAACGGTCTGATGGTGACCGCCAAGGCCGGTGTTGTGAGTCCCGAAGAGGAACAGCTCCGATTCTGGGTGCGGGGTGAAAAGGGAAGCTACAAGAAGTTCCACCTAGATGTTCAGGAGGATCAACTGAAGAGTGGAATGAAGCCTGCGGATAATGGATATGGTCGTGAACCCAGTGATCGATATGGTATGGCTATCCCTTCTCTCTCTCTCTCTCCCCCTCTCGTTGATTGACAGCACTAATATCTTTTTTTTTTTCTCGTTGTGCAGGATCTCTTACTACAATCAAGAACGGTCAACCTGTCAAGGAGGTTTACCCCACCGTGGAACCCCCCACTTACACCGAGTACTACCGCAAGTTCGCGCGTGCGCTTGCAGGCGAGGGGGATGTCCCTGCCAGTGGTGCCGAGGCTCGTGATGTAATCCGGTTGATTGAGTTGGCCCAGGAGAGCTCTCATCTCGGAAAGACTCTGCAGGTTTAGGGTTTTTTTTTTCTTTGTCTGAATGAATGAATGGTAGGAGATCAATTACGTATGATAATTGTTTTTTTTTTTTTTGATGTTATGAATGTTACGTTTAAAGAAAAAATGATATAATATATATTTAAATCTATAGATTGGAGAGATATAACTACTACCACTTACCTTACCTATATTTATCTATAATACTATATTGTTATAACTAGAAGAAGGAGATAATACCCGCTGCACGCCATCACCAGTCGGTGGAAACCCCGGATTGATCGGCGAATAATCGGCCAGCGACGTCATCCGTTAGTCAGATTCGTCTTTTGCCGCTGATGACTCAGCCCCATGCTCATAGGGCCGGACCCAGCGCTAAACCGTAACGGGAGTTTCTGTTACTTAACTCAAACCTCATGAATGGAAGACCCAAGCACGGTCGAGCGAGGGTCATTTTTTCTCTTCTGATGATCCTGCAGTTTGGTGCGACCGACTCCAACTTGTCGACTATGAGGGGGTCCCTCTCCGCGGAGATGTCGCCGTAGTCATGGAATTGTCGGGAGTTTTGGCGACTCTTTTCTTCCTACTAGTACGTAACTACCTCCGAGTATTAATATGCCCTGGGTGCCCTGCGCCGGATCTGGCAGTGTTGTAGATGCTTCAGTGAAAAAGAAAGGAGCACGGATCTCCTGTTGTTTGTCCCTCTCTCTCTCTCTGTTAATTCCCCCCTTTCCCTCCCTCCCAACCATCCCATCCTAGAGAACATATTCACTCTCCCTTCGACGGGCTTTTTTCCCACTTGAGTGTTTTTACAGTGGGTGGCCATCCCATATATACAGCCACTGGTATGTGAGTCTTTACCTCGGAATATGGAAACCTACGATGCCAAGTGAACTGACCCATGTTCATAGTAGTTTATCTGAACATCATCTTCTACTTTATATATATCTAAGGTATATATATAAGACAACCAGGGGTTGCGCACACTATATATTTACATCGTGGCGCTGAACACCCTCCCCCTGCCTGTTTGTGGTCCATCGTACGACTTCAGAGAAAACTCGCCTCTCTGACTCATCGCATCGACAATCAATGGAGTCGGAGCGTCTATCCAAACAGCACCCGCGGCTATCGACCTGGAAAAAGCTCCAGGATCCAGCCCGCTGGCATGTAGACATCGATGCCCATCTCAACCCATACATTCCTGCTCCACCATGGCGGTGGCTACCCCGTCCCATCTCCCATTTCCTGGGATACCGAGGCGGCGAACATCCCAAGCCAATGGGGAACCTATTAATTGCGTTTTGGGGTCTACTCGGTGCATTCTGCGGCGTCATCGTCGTGTCTGAGGTGTCTTTGCATGTTCCCTCTTTCCAGAACCACAATGCCCCAATTATTGTGGCTAGTTTTGTATGTTTTGAATCTCCCCCCCTCACTTCCCCCTTTCCCCACCCCACTGCATTGTCAAAATGGATGCACCTGGATTGACTGGCTGACTTTCTACCAGGGTGCTGCAGCAGTATTAGAATTCTGTGCGATTGAGTCTCCTTTCGCCCAGCCACGGAATGCGGTCATCAGCCAGGTCATTGCGAGTACCGTTGGCATCGGCATTGGACGGTTATTCGGCCTCAATCCACATGCGGCTTCGATGCCGCAGTTTGGCGGCGCGTTGGCCTGTGGTATCACGACCGCTCTGATGGTGTTGACGAACACCGTGCATCCGCCGGCGGGTGCGACAGCGTTGTTGGCCGTCACCGAGGGCTATGAGATTGGTTGGTGGTTGATCCCCATCATGTTGTTGGGATCTGTGATGATGCAGGCGGTCGCCTTGGTGATCAATAATATTCAACGGCGGTTCCCTGTGTGGTGGTGGACGCCGACGCCACTCTCTCGGCCCAAACCGCAGGAGGATGAGGAAACGGGTGGAAGCTATGAAAATGAAAAGGAAGGAAGTAACGTGCCGGCGGCCTCTGAAGATGACGGGTATGCGTCGAGTAGGTCGGTACATATTGTGATTCAGGAAGGCAGGGTCACAGTACCCGATAATGTGTGGATTACGGCGGATGAGATGGAGACATTGGAGCGAATTAGTGAACGCATACGATAAAACGTTATAGAAGAAAGATATTAGTAGTAGCACTAATAATATACTATACGAGTATCTACCTATGAAGTTCAAACTGAGTGTGTTAGCTTTTGCGTACTCACTCTGAGGTGGCTGACTGCAGGCGAGGGTGACTGCATCTAACGGTACCTACAGCTAGGCAAAGTTCAGGCACAGTCAATAGGTCGTACAGGATTATTCCAGCCCAGCCTATCTTTATTCTGTCGTTACGAAGTATACTCCGGATGTACGTAGTATGTAAGGGACACACGAGGGACTTGATGCCTGAGGTATAAGGCTGAAAACACGTGATAATGGATGCCCAATCAGGCTAGAGTGCGCCACGTCCCGTGCGGTGACGTCGCAGAGCCAATGAGACGGCGCCAAAGGCCCACTGCAGGAATTTTTGGATTTTGAATCCACATTAAAACTTCTGTTTCTTTCTCGTCACTCTTACTTTCCATCATTTCATCCTCATCAATCTCCAGGGGTTTGTCTTTGATTTCCGTCATTCTCACAAATCTCTTATTTCCCTCTCGAGGTCCCTCAGTCCTGGTTGACTTCCTCGAACATCCAGGTCCATATACTTCCGTATATAGCATCCACTTGATTACTATTCCGAGTGGTTTCTATCGATAAGGGCTTCAATCAACGCCCCCACTACCTAACGAAGTCTCGTTCTCTCACTCGGTCCCCTCTCACCCCCGCTATTATTATTATTCTTTGATCCACTTGTCGTCGTCCAACTTCTTTTTTTCCTTTTCATCTCATCACACCGGGTTTAGCTTTTCTCGACACTCTCCTCCTCAACACCCTCCCTCCCCTCCACCACACTACCTACCTCCCCCCTACTCGTTCATTACCGTCAAAATGGTGTCTGCTTCTAAGGCTGCTCGTATGGCCAAGCGTGGCGATGCCGATTCCAAGAAGAAGATGGGCAAGAAGAAGGGCGATGAGACTCCCGTCGAGGATCAGCCCGCTACGTCCGCCGACAAGATGAAGGAGGTGGAGAAGCTTACGGCACAGATGGACAAGCATGGTCTCTCTGATCGTGTCACTACCGGTGTCCTCGCCTCGTTGGCCGCGTCCCGCGACGTTAAGATCACTTCCGCTTCCTTGGTGTTCCACGGCAAGGTTCTCATCACCGACTCGACCCTCGAACTGAACCATGGTCGTCGCTATGGTCTCCTGGGTGAAAACGGATGCGGAAAATCCACCCTGCTCAAGTCCATCGCCTCCCGTGAATTCCCCATCCCCGATCATATCGATATCTACCTCCTGAACGAGGGTGCTCCTCCTACTGAGCTCGGTGCCTTGGAATGGGTTGTTACTGAGGCTCAGAACCAGCTCGACCGCATGGAGAAGCAGGCTGAGGAAATCTTGGAGGAGCAGGGCCCTGACTCCCCTATCCTTGAGGACCTGTATGATGTAAGGACTTCTCGTCCCCTTTTCCCCACCTACGGATGATGGCCTTGATGCTAACAACTTGTCTCCAGCGTATGGACAAAATGGATCCCTCGACTTTCCACACTCGTGCCTCTCTGATCCTGACGGGTCTGGGTTTCAACAAGACCACCATCCACAAGAAGACCAAGGATATGTCCGGTGGTTGGCGTATGCGTGTCGCTCTGGCCAAGGCTCTCTTCGTCAAGCCTTCTTTGCTTCTTCTGGACGACCCCACCGCTCATTTGGATCTGGAGGCCTGTGTGTGGTTGGAAGAATACATGAAGAAGTGGGATCGCACCCTGGTTCTGGTGTCCCACTCCATGGATTTCCTCAACGGTGTCTGCACCACCATGATTGATATGCGCATGAAGCAGCTCCTGTACTACGGTGGTAACTACGACTCTTACCACAAGACCCGTTCCGAGCAGGAGACAAACCAGGCGAAGGCATACGCCAAGCAGCAGGAAGAAATCACTCACATCAAGAAATTCATCGCCTCCGCTGGTACTTATGCCAACTTGGTCCGTCAGGCCAAGTCCCGCCAGAAGATCCTCGACAAGATGGAAGCCGACGGTTTCATCCAACCTGTCATCCCCGACCGGGTCTTCAGCTTCCGCTTCGCCGATGTTGAGAAGCTTCCCCCTCCCGTCCTGTCCTTCGACGATGTCTCGTTCTCCTACTCCGGCGAATGGAACGACACCCTGTACGAGCACCTGGACCTCGGTGTCGACATGGATTCCCGTACTGCCCTGGTCGGCCCCAATGGTGTCGGCAAGTCCACCCTTCTCCGTATCATGACCGGCAAGCTGAGCCCCATCGGTGGCCGTGTCAGTCGTCACACCCACTTGAAGTTGGGCGTGTACAGCCAGCACTCCGCCGAGCAGCTTGACCTGACCAAGTCTTCTCTCGAGTTCGTCCGCGACAAGTTCCCCGAGAAGAGTCAGGATTACCAGTACTGGCGTCAGCAGCTGGGCCGTTACGGTCTCAGCGGTGAGTCCCAGACTGCCCTCATGGGTACTCTGTCCGAGGGACAGAAGAGTCGTATTGTTTTCGCCCTTCTGGCCATCGAGTCCCCCAACATGATCCTCCTGGACGAGCCGACTAACGGTCTCGATATCCCCACCATCGACAGTTTGGCTGATGCCATCAACGCCTTCAGCGGTGGTGTCGTCGTCGTGTCCCACGACTTCCGTCTTCTCGACAAGATCGCCAAGGACATCATGGTCTGCGAACACAAGAGCGTTCACCGGTGGAACGGCTCTATCGGCCAGTACAAGGACCATCTGCGCAAGAAGATGATCTCCGAGGGTGCTGTCTAAACGCCAAAATTCTTTTGGGTTCACGTTTTGTGCTTCGTGTTTATGATTGGAATGTTTTAGAGACGACAACAGCAGCAGCAGCATATGATACTACGAAAGCAAAACAAAAGGCTGTAGGAGGAATTCTAGGAAGGGAAAGAGTAAAAACAAAAAAGTTCCTTACAGGAGTGATGAACCATCCTGCGTGAGATAGAGGCCCGCCCCCGGATGTTCCGGCCTTTTTCTTTTCTTTTCTTTTTCTTATTCTTCTTTATTTTACTGGGAGATATATCTGCACTTTCTTCTTTTTTACTCTGGGTGCTCTTTTTTTTTTTTTTTTAGATGGATTGTTTCATACCTCCCTCATCATCTCCTACTAGACCTGAGCGTTTTGAGGGTTGAATTTGATTTGTTATGTGATGTTATCCTTTTCTTATATTGGATTTTCTTTGGCTCTGTTGGTGATAGACTTATGTAGGCGTATAGAACTGGAGACAAAAACTCTATGAAAATGAATCGTCTTCTTTGCACTTCCTGCTGGTGTGCTTGTAGATTGTGAGGTTGGTAGGCAGGAAGGTAGGTTATGTTAGGTCAGGTATCAGATCACTCAAGAGTTGGGCACGTATGAAAATTATTATTCGTTTTTTTCTTTCTTCTCTTTCATTGCGATCTATGGGTACGCCAGAGAGAGAGGTGTGTAATAATAGTTAGTTGTTGGGTTATTTATTATTGCTCATCTGCCTGATTCTCTTTCGTCCGCTGCATCACCAAATCACCACCAAACAAATCCTTCTTGCTACCTTCTAGCTTCCGTTTCTTTGCCAACCGCTCTATTTCACTCTCCGATGTACCGGGATCACCACCACTTGAAACCGCCGCAGCAGCAGCCGCCGCCGCCGCCGGGATCCGCTTCTGACCTGAAATATTAGCCTTCTCCGGATTCTGGCAGTGATAGAGCTTCTTGCCAATGGCACGCAAGTTCTTCTTCTGCTCTGGATCCGACGCAAGGGGCGTATACGACTGCAAAAGGTCGGCGCACTTGTTCACCGTAGCAAACATCTTCGTGCGCAGCTCATACAGCGGGTTCCCGGCACCACCACCACCCTGTTCTTCTTCTTCCTGGCCGGGCATTCCTAGTTTCGAACTGAGATAGAACTCCGCCATTGGTCGATCTGCGATCAGAAACGCCGCGAGCCATATCTGCGCGGGGGTATATAGAAAATACGCATCGGTGATCTGCGCCGCGGCCTTGAGCGTCTCGCGGGTATTGTGGTGCGCGCGCGCCAGTCGATCTGTAATTGACGACGATTGCACAGCCGGGGGTGGGGGTGATGGCAGGGCAAGAAGGTCCCGGCGGAGGTCGTCGGGTGTTTGTTGCGGGGCATGCGGTGCTGGGTGCGCGATGCCCTGTGCTATGGCTTGGAGTTCCATGACGCCGCCCTCGAGGCCGCGGAAGGGATGTCGTACGTCGAAGGTGAAGCGGAGACTTTGCATTACGAGGAACTCGGGGGCGATGATGTCGTCGGCGGTGGCGTCGCCGGGGAAGGTTTCGGCGAATTGGCGGAGGGAGAGATAGTAGTTGTCGGTTTTGGTGGCGAGGAATAGGGCACACGGCATTATGGTTTTGGGGTGGTAGGCCATGGGGCTGTTGGTTAGGTAGAAGCGGCGGAAGTATTGGATTGCGGTGGCCTTTTTTAGTTATTAGCTTAGGTGCGGATTTGGTCTATGGAATGAATGGGATGAGATGAGATGATATGTTGTAAAACGTACCCGTACTATCGTCGGAAGAGGAGGTTTATATCTCTCTCCTAGCTCGATGATCTGCTCGCAGTAGTATCGTATAAGCTGTTGTTCCTCCTCAGCAGTGAGACACTCGATATTGTGTGGTTGTTGATCGCCTCCTGCTGTCGTTGTATCTTCTGCAGAGGGTGTCCCTGCTGCGGATGAGGCGGTGGATTGGCGTGCTTCGCGGGCTCTGCGGAGAGCTGCGCGGACGCGGTCACTGGCCGTCGCATTGGTTTCAGATCGGAGGGAATGGAGGGAGGCTTCGGTGAAGGACCAGAGGCGAAATTGTGAGGAGGCGCGGTAGAAGTCGTCTTCAATCATGGTTTTGGTTTGCGATGGGGGTCGGGGGTGATAGATGGGTTAGAGGAATACAACTTGACGTTGTCAATTGGTCTTGTATATATATAAGGACCCTGTGCGTGCAGTCATGGTGGGTGGGAGAAGTGAGAGAGTTTCTTGTCGATGAATGAATGAAGCTGAGGTTTGGTCGGTCCACGTGCTTATCGATAAGGCGGTTCCGCTCGATTAGGCTTTCCTTCTCTGTAGTTAATCATTCCAGGATAATTTCTTCCTCTACTGACTACATTGATCATATCATTAATAAGTGGCCCAGATATCTACTGATGAACATGCTTGCTGAATAACTCAAAAGCCACATCGATGGATACATGATTTACCATCATAAAAGTGCCACGATACATACCCTACTTCAGAGTGGAAAGAAGAATAAAAATAAACATGAAAATAAGAGAAAATAAAAGAAAAGACAGAAAGAAATCCGAAGAGAAGAGATCAAGAAATTTCGCCAGGCTCCATGCTCTTTACCAGTCCCTCCCAAAAGCTCCGTGGTAAATGACCAATGCATCGAACAAGGACTCCCTTCATGGCTCGCCTAGGAGGCGTGCTGTAACATCCCCCATGTAGGCTTCTTCAAGCTCATAGTCCTCGCCATCCATTCGGTCAATTCCATAGAACTTAAAGGCAGCTACAACCGGCTCTATGTCAAAGCCCATGCTGCAGAATCGGTCGATGAGGTCTTTGTTATAACCGTCATACCTGCATGCGTTAAAAAAAGAGGAAATAAACTGGGCTGTAGAAACCCCAAGATAATACAATACATACTTGGATAGGTCCTCAACTCTCTGCTGCTCCTTTGATTTGATTTCCTGTAGGCGAAGAGATTCGTCCGTTGCGCCACCACTTCCCTCCGCAATGTGTTTCCTGGGAGCTCCGGCGTGCAAGGCAGCCCACTCTTGAGCTACACGCTCGAATTCCTTCGGCCTCTGGATCAACATATTGGCCACTTCAGCGTCTTGCGGATCTTTGGGCTCGGGTGTGCTAAGGAGGGACTGCAGTGAGAGAAGCGCGGACTTGATTGTGAGGACCGGCGACCATGCTGTCGAGAGAGTGTCCAGACAAATGGCACCCTGCACATACACCGTTAGACTGTGGACTCAACAAGAACATCATAAGGAGGTTGAATCTGGGGGAGTCCAACCGTTTGACTACTGATGTTTGGATGCCAAACTCTGGTAATGAACCTCATCACCGGTGGGCGAAACGGGTATTCTGTTGGGATCTGGATGTCCACCTTGAAGGTGCCGCCTTCGTAGGGGGTGCCAGGTGGGCCAGGGAACGAGCCCTGAAGATGTGTGATGTCCTCGTCATTCCCCTCGGGCTCTACAGTGATTTGCGACTGCGAATCAGCATGGATGTCAGCGATCTCCTTGGCGATGCGACGGGAGCGGTTGGCAGCCATGAGGGCGAGATAGGAGACGGAACGGAGAACAGCTGGCGGACTAAGGATAGGGAATCGGGAAATCTGGTAAGGAGTGTGAACGACTGTATATTATTTGAACAGCGTGCGAGAGTGGCAGAGATCGTAGGGGTGGAGGTGATAATTGAACTGACTAGGTCGCAGCTGCGTTAGCCTCGGTCTGTTTTAGGATGGGAGTGTGGGGGGGTGAGAGAGGTCACATAAATAGATTCCGAAGTCGATAAGAGGTAGAGAGGGAGGGTTGGACGAGGGAAAAAGTAAATATGGCGTATGCAACCGGATGAGGCGAGAGAGAGCCTCACTTGCTGGTGAGGGTTGCGAGGCAAGTCAGAATGAGGGGAACAACAACCTACGTAAGTATGTTGAGAGGCCGGAGATCGGCGCCAACAGGCAAATTAATTACTAGTACCTATTTAGTATTGTCAGTTGATTTAAACTGACGTGGTCCAGAGAATAAATTAAAAAAAATATACAAGATAGAAGAAGACTGACGGAGAGAATATTTCCATGAAATGGAGTATGATTTGTATGATTTGGTATGATTCTGATTGCTTTTATGGTTCTTGTGATGATTGTTGATCTCGCCCAACTCGCTTTATTTAGAGTTGAAATTTAGAGTAACTTTAAGCGCCAACCCTCAGGCATTCAGGCACTCAGGCACTCAGACACCCCAGGCCATCATCACCCATCACATGATTTGGGCCGGCTGACAAAGCGGTGAGGCGACGTGCAGCTCCCCAGCTGCATCATCATCATCTTCTCTGCTTTCTCTTCCCTTCCAGCTTCATCGTCCCATCATCATCATCACATCCCCATTCCTACCCCATCTATCTGGTGGCTAAGCCTCATCTTCCCGTCTCAACCCAATCAACTCAATCGCATCCCCCCCCCTTCTTAGTCTGGGCTCGACCTTCGTCGAACACCCCCTGCAAAGCTCTGGACTATGGTAGGTGCCGAAAACGCGGCTGTCCTGCAATCATCTCATGGCTAACACGGTTGTGTAATAGGGAAACCAGCAGTCCAATATCGGTGGTGGTGGCCCCGGTGGTGATGGGAGAGATGATAAGGATAAGAAGGTAGGTCGAGCCGTGTGCCTTGCTTTGTATCCAGCCGCCGGAGCTCATTCCGCTAACAGAGCTCTGTCGTGTCCAGAAGGATAAGCCTAGATATGAACCTCCTCCCCCTCCCACGACCCGCATTGGCCGCAAGAAGCGTAAGGCAGCTGGTCCCAGCACTGCCTCGAAGCTCCCCGACATTTACCCGACATCACGATGCAAGCTTCGATATCTGCGAATGCAACGGGTTCACGACCATCTGTTGCTAGAGGAAGAGTACGTGGAAAATATGGAACGCCTGCGAAAAGCCAAGGCCCAGGGGACTCAGAATGTCAACCAGGGTGAATTCGATATCATGGATCGAAACGCCGATGAGAGAGGTCGAGTCGATGATATGAGAGGTAGTCCGATGGGTGTCGGTAACCTGGAAGAGCTGATCGACGATGACCATGCGATCGTCTCGAGCGCCACGGGCCCCGAATATTACGTGTCTATCATGTCTTTTGTGGACAAAGACTTGCTCGAACCGGGTGCCAGCATTCTCCTGCATCACAAGTCCGTGTCTGTGGTGGGTGTGTTGACCGAGGAGTCCGACCCTCTGGTCTCGGTAATGAAACTCGACAAAGCCCCGACCGAGTCATATGCAGACATTGGTGGTCTGGAATCGCAGATCCAAGAAGTTCGAGAGTCCGTCGAGCTCCCGCTGCTCCACCCAGAGCTGTATGAGGAGATGGGTATCAAGCCCCCGAAGGGTGTTATTCTTTATGGTGCTCCTGGTACCGGAAAGACTCTTCTCGCCAAGGCGGTTGCCAACCAAACCAGCGCGACGTTCCTTCGGATCGTGGGTAGTGAACTTATCCAGAAATACCTGGGTGACGGGCCTCGTTTGGTGCGCCAGATTTTCCAGGTTGCTGCGGAGCACGCCCCTTCCATCGTGTTCATCGATGAAATTGATGCCATTGGTACGAAGCGTTATGAGTCGACCTCAGGCGGTGAGCGAGAGATTCAGCGCACTATGCTTGAACTGCTCAACCAGCTTGATGGGTTCGATGATCGTGGCGATGTCAAGGTGATCATGGCTACCAACAAGATTGAGACTCTCGATCCCGCCCTGATTCGCCCTGGTCGTATTGATCGCAAGATTCTCTTTGAGAACCCTGACCGTAAGTACCTCCTGTGAAAATGTGCCGGGATCAGACATGCTAACTAGCTCCAGAAAACACCAAGAAGAAGATCTTTACCCTACACACGTCGAAGATGTCGTTGGGAGATGATGTCGACCTGGATGAGTTCATCAACCAGAAGGATGACCTGTCCGGAGCCGATATTCGTGCTATCTGTACGGAGGCCGGATTGATGGCGCTCAGAGAGCGCCGGATGAGGGTGCAGATGGATGATTTCCGCGCGGCGCGAGAGCGGATTATGAAGACGAAGCAGGACGGTGGCCCAGTGGAAGGGTTGTACTTGTAAGCGCAGTTTCAGGAGTGTATCACTTAATGTCAGCCTCGAGGCCGTATCTACGCATTACCTTAGAGATGACCATCCCATAGATAGGTGCATCCAATTCTATGCTCTCCTATAACGTACCGCAAAGGAAACTACACCATGATGAATTGATCCCCTGGTGGTCTTCTCTCCGATGATTCGGGCTCACATGCTCTAACTCTCAACATTCCTCGTCTCCGAGATCACTAGATCTCTCGTAGTGCCAAAGCACCGCCGATCATTCCCTTTCCCACCCCGGCAATCCACCAGACATCATCATGTTTTATTGACTCTGGATGAGCCAGTAAAGGTCCAATTTGGCTGCCGAGAAAGAGAGGTATGAATAGAACGACGCGGAATGCCTAGGAATCAAGTTACGCAACTTCCTGTAGGCATCCATCAAACAATCCCCCGTGCAGACATAGGAAATCAATCACTGCAGATGGCTACTGGACTGACTGCCCAAGTAGGAAACTGGTACGAATACGACGGTCGTGCTGGATGATCTGCCCACAACGAACCAATCAGTCTGGGGCTGTTTGTTTTATGAGGGTGATGAAAGGGGCTTGAATGTCGAGACAGACGAGTAAATATAGAAAGAATGTGGGGGGGGGATGATCAAGAGACGTTGAGCTCGCTCTCTATATAAGGACCAACCCAATGGTCAGGAGAACACACATCCCAACACATCGACAGCCCCTTCTCCAGCCATAAAATAAGCCCGAATACAACATGAAATCTGCTGTTCTCCTTGCTCCGTTGGCTGTGTCTATCGCATCAGCCAGCCCTCACTTCGGCCATGGTTCGGTCTCCAACTGGAAGCCTGCAGGGCCGAATGACTGTATGCGAGTGATGGGACCTATCTCCCCCATGTCAGATAGACCTGTTACTGATTGATTGCACTCTTGATATAGTTCGAGGCCCTTGTCCGATGCTGAACACTCTGGCGAACCACGAATTCCTCCCCCATGATGGTCGGGACATCACCAAGAATGCGGTGATTCGTGCCTTGACCTCGGCCCTCAATTTCAATGCGACGCTGGCGAGCCTGATGTTTGACATGGCCATCGTGGCGAATCCAGAACCCAATGCCACTTTCTTTACCCTGTCAGTGTATCCACGAGGTTTCTCTTCTTAGAGTGGAACAAGATAGAGAGCTAACAGTCCAGCAGTGACCACCTCAACCGGCACAATGTCCTCGAACACGATGCCAGTCTCAGGTGAGTTCGTGAATCCCCTTCGCAGACGAGACGATATATCAGTTCAAACTGAACCACCACCTCCAGTCGCTCGGATGCTTTTTTCGGCAACAATCACATCTTCAACGAGACCATCTTCTCCGAAACTAGAGCGTATTGGACCGATGCAGTTCTGAACGTCGACATGCTGGCCAACGGAAAGATCGCGCGTCAGATCAGCTCCAAAGCCTTTAATCCCACGTACACCTTCACGGCTATGATGGAACAGTTCAGTCTGGGCGAGGTGGCTGCCCCTGTGATTGCTTTTGGCGATAGTCAAACTGGGCTTGTGGAGAGGGCGTTGGTTGAATATTTCTTTCGTGAGTTTTTTTTCTTTCTTTCTTTCATTCCCACAACAACCGACCGGTCTTTTCTAATGTTTTATCTCTCTCTCTCTCTCTAGGAAATGAGCGCTTTCCAACTGAATTGGGCTGGACCAAACGTCCTGGCGTTGTCAACCAGGAGGATGTCTTGAGGGTCTCGGGTATGATCAGCAATGCTACGAGTCTGTTTACTGACTCTGCGCCGGCGACATCTGCGAGACGCCGTGACTTGCATGCTGGAATGGGGGTTTAAGTTGGCATGTCATGGGATATGAGTTCCTGTCATCATTTCTCGTATTCAAATAGAATCATTTACTGTCGGACCAATAACACCCAACCCAATCCTGCGACCCTAAACTAGCGAGACAGGCTAAAATAAAGCCTGGATCTTGAGATAAACAAAACTCTCATGGTGGAAGACAATTTCGAAAGAAAAAAAAAAACCATCGAAAAAAATGAAGGCCTTTCACTGCCTGTTGTTACTGAGTGCCCCGTTGACATTGGCCCAGGGCCTCCAGTCCCTCACTTCCAATTATCTCTTCGCTCGACAAAGCGAAGACTGCAGCATTGAAAGCACCTGTTCCGAGTGTTTTGGGGCGGGCAATGTTCTTTGCGACAACGCTGGTTGCTTCAACCCCCACAAAGGCGAACAGTGCTGCGCCGGAGGATGTACGTATTTACTTCCCCCTGAATGGCATTCTCGACTTAATTCCCATGCTGAATGATCTCTCGCCAGATGTATGCGTCGCCAAAAGCAATAGCTGCTGTCAGGACTTTGTAAGGATGTCTGATCTGGTTTCCTCTCTCCCTTCTAACCTATATATCTACTATCTAGGGCCCAGGTACCACAGGAAAAGATGGCGTTGTCCCTCCTCCCAGCTCAACCACCTCCGGAGATCCCCCCTTAGCGACCAGCTGGACATGCACTGGGAAAATGACCAACGAGGAGTGCTGTCAGGCAGGCAATCCCTCCCTGCAGTGGTGTTCTGGCCAGTGGCCGGGGATTTTCTGCTATAACCCCAAGTATCAGGTTTGCTGCAGCGAGGGGACGGTGTGTATGGGTGGCAAGGATTGTTGTGATCTTGTGGTAGGGACTGATTGGTTCTCTTTGAACGAATGGAAATCTGACATGAGACAATATAGAGCGCTTCTGCGGTCACGCCGGGTCCCTCCGATGCTACGAAAATGCCTTCTTCATCAACAAGTGCCATGTCGCGAGACATCACGGAAGCACCGACTGCTGCCAGGACGACGAGCACTGCAGCCACGGGTCCTGCAGCATCGACAAGCTCTAGTGCGGCTACAAAGCTACAGGTTGTGGATGGAGTTGGGCTGGCGGCGGGAATTGGGGCTCTCTTGGCTGGTGGGTTCATGATGTAAATTGGCCTTCGTATTTGATTCGGAGCTAGAACTGCCAATACTACCTTAATATCTCCAAGGAAGCACGCTAGGAATGAATTACGAGAAGAAATACCAATGAAGACATCAGGATTTGGGGTCTTGCACGGGCCTCCCAATCCTTGAGCCTCGTATTCGAGTCATGCAATTTCATGAGAACAAACAAGCGATTAAATTAATTTTTCTTCTTCTTCTTAATCCTCAGTTTCAAAGAGGATGGGAAGAATGGAAAAGAAACCCAACAGCACCAAATGGGATTGACCATCGCCGAAGTCTCTGGCCTGATTGCCACGGGCGTGTTCGTGCTTCAACTGGCTCTCCCATTACTGATCCCGTGGATTCTGGTGGCTCTTGTGACGGAAAACAATTCCATTCTCACCTGGTAAGAAAGAACAGCTGTCTATGTGAATTGACCCGTCTCCATCGTGTGTCTCACAGGAATAAAATCGCAGGGCCGTTCTGGGACGATATCTGCATTCGTCGCTGTGGCCGACTCTTCTCGGCTCAAGCACCGCGTCGACGACCGGAGTTCCCAGCCGAGTCGTCTGGACAGGATGGTTGCAGACGGCCGTGTTGGCGGTGATTTCCATCGCGTCCATTTGCACCCCGCTGGGACTGTACAACTCCATCGAACCGGGGAAGGCATTGACGAGCCGGCAGTTTGGGTACGCGCGTGATCCCTCGGCCTTTGGGTATGGCACTCCGCCGCGCAGTGCCGCGCCATTTACGCGGAATTGTGGCTTTGATAGACCCTGTCCGGGGTCGACGCTGAACGAGGTGTGTCGGAAACAGGGGCTGTTGGAAAACTGCACCGTCACGTATGAGAGTCGGATTCCCAGCTCGTTGTTGGATTTGTATCGGGATGGTGCGGCCTCATTCAACGAGACGGTGTCGAGCATCTTTGATCTGCAGTATCGGACCTTCGTGCGAGGCGTCGATGCGTACAGTGTCCTTGGGTGGTACGCAAAGCCCTATTATCGACACCTGGAGGTGCTCATCCTGGGGGAAGAGGTGCAGGTGGTGGAAGGGCTGATTGTGGATATGGAGGGAGGCGGCATCGGGCTACGAAACCATACGGTTCCCCAGTCGGCGCTGGAGTATGGCGCGTCCTGGAGCGAAGATCTGCTGTTTATACAGCCGGAGACGGAATGCGTGCCGCTGAACCTCACGATTGATTTTGAATTCCCCGCCGATGGGCAGACGAGTTTGTTGACGGTCGACCCGGCGGTGGTGGATCATGGTGGACTCTCGAGTCTGTCTATTCCGGGCCCCAGCATGATTCCCTCGGTCAATGGACAGGATGGGCTCGACCTCCGAGCCAGAGCATACCAGGCGGCGTGGCTGAATAATTTCCTGACGCTGGTCTACTTCAACGCCACGAATCCTGATCCCTCCAATGTCACCCGGTTGGACGTGGCTCGTGGCCAGTCATTCCCAATTCCCCATCCGAACAACTTCACCGTGATGTATCGGAATCTAAAGACGACGATTGACTATGGACAGTATCTGAGCCTGTCGGTGAACAGCAACAGCAGTCAGAAAGCCAACTCAACGAGGAGCCAGAATCCACATGGAGTCGCCCAGGAGAATTTTACCTATGCATGTAAGCAACACAATTTCTGGGGAGCAAGCAGCCCGTAACATTTGGAGATACTGACCACAAACACCCTATATCTAGCAAAACTCTGTGCCGGATCGTCCGCATCCAGCCCAGCCAACGCAACGAGCACCATCATCGGATGTAGCTTCGTGTACGGGGCTGCATATCGCCGAGACGGAGGCTCAAATCTCACGACCGACCCTCATTCCCAATGGTCGATTCCACTGTATAGCTGCGCCACTGCCGTCAAGGCCACGATCAAGACCGTCGACTTCCAGTACAACGGCACCGGTCTTGACGACCTGAAAGTGAGCTCTATGGGCGGAAAGCAGTATCCCCATCCCTCCGACCAGCCTCTTTGGGGCGTAGAAGACCTGAAGGACCGCACTCTGAGCGAAGTCCAACCGATGTGGGGGGTTGTGGCGTCCAACGACTCAGTGACCTCCCGGCTGAATGTCTCCACCCTCCAGCAAGAAAGCCTGTATCTCCCGGGCTATATCGACCAAATGTCGCTGCTGAATGGGTTTTCGCCCGTCCCCGTCTCCACGGGTCAGAACCTCCCCGGGGTGGACTTCTACAGCCAGGCCCTTCTGCGTACCCTGAGCATTGACATCCCGGCTGGCCAGCCGTATGCCGACTACTCGGGATTGACGAGTCTGGGGTTGTATGCAAAGTGGCAGAATCTATCCAGTTCTGCGGACGGCACGGCGTCGATGTTGAACTTGATATGGACTGATTTTGCCGCCAATTCCGTCGTAGGCACCAAGGGATGGGGCTTAAGTGCCGCTGCGTCCCAGGAAGCTGCCCCGTCGGAGGGGGGCGTTGAGAAGCGTGCGAATGGCCGCGAAGACAATGCGACTACTACTATGGTCCCCGTCATCGTGTATGAACGACGGATACGCTATCGCTTGCCATTTGCTATCCCGGCCTTTGTGGTTCTGGCGATCAGTTCAGTGATCGTGTCCGGACTCATTGCTCTTGTGTTGTTCAGGAGAACCGGTATCACTCGACTGAGAGAGTTCCTGGAATATACTTCCGTGGGGCGTGTGCTTGGGTTGCTTCTGTCCCCTGGAGTGCAGGAGGCGGGATGGATGGGACGAATTGGGGAGAGGAAGGTGAAGATGACGAGAGATAGTATCACGGTGGAAGATGAGGGTCTTTTGAGTGGAGAGATTCGGTTGGAGCAGATACCAAAGGGGTGATTATTGAAGAAGAAGAATATAAGAAATGAAGCAATAATAATTATTAGTATACATGAAATGGCCGAATTAGGGCTACGGTATGTAATGTACGGTAAGCATCAGGCAGCAATACCGTACGGGCCCGTGATCTGCTCCAGGCCTAAATTGAATGGCGTCATCTCTCTGTTCCAAGTCAATCAACTATCCTGCATTCTACTCCACATTTCTTTCTCTGGAGAACCCCCAGATGTGGTATCCCGCGGTGGATCAGTAGTCCAAACTCGGACCATCCATCGCATTGTTCTTCTACCCTCGTGTTCCCTTAAGTACAGACGACAGACGACCTGTTGGACCGCCATGGAGACCGCTCCCCTCACTTTGGTATGTTCACGCTGGACGCCATTCGCCGATCTAGACAAGCTGGCTGACCGAAGTCTTCGTAAAAGGGACATACCCATGCGCGAAATGCAGTCCTGGAGACTCGCAAGTCCAACCCTGTAGCAGCCAGCGAGGAGCATGACCTGGCCGCCGGTGAATTTGCGAGTGCTGCCCAAGCCAGCGCGGACCGTGAGGTATGCATGCAATGTCTCCCCCCCCTTCCTCCAAACGTAAGGCCATTGTATTCTAATAAACGAACCATACAACACAGGCACACCGGACACTTCAACTCCTCGA
This sequence comes from Aspergillus nanangensis, assembly GCA_015844325.1. Classification (NCBI taxonomy): domain Eukaryota; kingdom Fungi; phylum Ascomycota; class Eurotiomycetes; order Eurotiales; family Aspergillaceae; genus Aspergillus; species Aspergillus nanangensis. The sequence continues at coordinate 292,075 of VCAU01000022.1, read as the reverse complement.
GCAGCATCACAAAAAACTCGCCCAGATCCTTCGTTTCCAGCATGAGCACCCGCCCACCACCACCTCCTCTGCGGGTGACATCGAAGAAACCAGCCCAACAAAGACATCCATCTCCGCCCAGGATGGCCAACAGAAACCTCCCAAACTAGCCGGCCCCATCCGCCTCCCAGAGAGGGAAACTTCCTCCATCGCCAGCAACTTGGCCTCCGCACGGGGGATTCCGTCCCACCAGCCCCGTCGCGCCTCCCCCGTGTCACCTACCGTTTCGTCGCAGCAAGCCGGCGCCAAGATGATCGATGGCCCCGCAAAGGTAAGAACAAGTGAGTCCAGATTGCGCGGCGCGCAAACCCAGAGCGCAAAGGAGCGCTCGAGTCGTCCGTCCGCGCCGAAACAACCCTGGTCCCCGCCGTCCATCAGCCCTACCGAAATCACCTCGCAACAGTATGCGCCATCGTCGAGTCCGGTTGAGTCTGCCCGTCCCCCGCGAGACCGCCAGTCCGTGACCGACGAGGGCTTCCAGCGGTTTTACTCGACCTTCGAAGGCCTTATTTCGAGAATCTCGGCGCCATTGGCATTTGCCGGCCTCCCTCTGGGATCGGATGGGACGGCGGCCGCACAGGCCGAATCCCGTCGTAAGTCGCCCGCCGATACGAGGCTGGACCGCCATCCTGCGACCCCCGATCGTCAACATTCTGCCACAGACCCGGATATCAGCAGGATCTTCTCAAAGGCGGCGTTGCAGGCTATTCGCGGGTCAACAGGTGGTGGTGGCAGCGGCGGAGGAGCAGGGGGAGGGGGAGGAGCAGGGGGAGGGGGAGGAGCAGGAGGAACGGGCAACACAGCGGAGTCTTTCTACGTCGTGCCCACGACCGGCGGGACTGTCTCGTACGCGGGCATCCTTACCCGAGCCGAGAGGGCAGCCCGAAGAAACAGTCTCGAGGAAGCGGACGAGGATTTCGTCGACGCGCGCGAGACGCCCGCATCCCCCGAACTGCGCCAGAGCTTTACCCGCAGCAAAGCAAAGTCCTCCCCCCGTGGCCCCGACAAGCTGAACAGCCTCCAAAACCCGAAGACCATGGAGGAGCTGCAGATGGAGAACCAGGCCTTGCGGCACTTGTCCGACACCCTGTCGAAGCGCCTGCACATGTGGGAGGTGAACGCGCAGTCATCGTCCATGGCGCTACAGCAGTCCCTCAAGGCCATGCATCACCAGAACACCCCGTCCCCGGAATCGACGACGACGGCGGTGACGTCGCCCATCGCTCCCCTGCCCACCACCGCCGCCCCGGCCGGATCAGAGACGACCGACCACCGCGTCCGAGAGCTCGAGGAGCTGATCCAACGCAGCGAAAAGGAGATGGAGCGAGTCGGCCGCGAAAACGAGAAGCTGCGCAATGTCCTGGGTCGGTATAGAGAGCGCTGGGAGAAGCTGAAAGAGGGCGCAAAGACCAGGCGCGCTGAGGGGAAATCCAGTACCGACCGCCAGAGCTTACCCGGGGCTGCCTCGCCCATCCCGGATGTTATGGATAGCCCGTATCCCCAGAATGATTTGAAGGCGGGTAATAGGGCTGATGTGGAAGAGGAGAATGATACCACGGCCGCCCATGCAGAGCTGGAACCGCGCGCTGCGGATGGTCCTGCTGGTAGCTAGTTCTTTGTATGTGTGGAGTTTCATGTTAAGAATGGATTGAAATAGTTACGGCTCTCTCATGTTTCTTTTACTTGGGATTCGGGAAATTGGTAGTATATTGCTCACCAGGGGGTACCAAGGCATCTAGTACATTTAAGCGGGTTTGAATGAATGAAAATACAACATAATTCAAGCGAACAAAAAAATATATAAATATAAGTATAAGTATATGTATCTTCATTCAACTAAAGCCACAGTTGGCTCAAGCCAGACTGGCCGATCAAATCCCTCAGCGAGATCAAATCACTCGACATAGAAAGTCGCATTGCCGCGAATATCATCCGAGCTGCTACCAACCAAGACCTGGAACGCACCGGGCTCAACCACATACTTCATCGCGGTATTCCACAACCCCAAATTCTTCACTTCCAGCTGGATCTTGACCTTCTTGGTCTTGCCGGCCGGAATCATCACCTTCTCGAAGCCCTTCAGCTCCTTGTTCGGCACGACCACCGTGGCAATCTCATCCGCAACATACACCTGCACGACCTCGGCTCCATCGCGTCGCTTATTCGTATTCGTCACGTCCACGCTGACCGTCACGACATCGTCCGCCGACACCGTTGTCTTGTCCAGCTTCACCGCCCCGTACTTAAACGTGGAATAGCTCTTGCCGTGGCCGAACGGATACCACGGGTTCGGGTTCCCGAACACATACTGGTGTCCGAAGACGAGAGTTCCATCCTCGGCCTGGTAGCCGGAGTCGCCGATCGAGCGGCCCGAGTTCAGATAGTCGTAGTAGACTGGCAGATCGCCTACGTAGTTCGGGAAGCTGACCGATAGCTTGCCCGAGGGGTTGTAGTCGCCGAAGAGGATGTCGGCGAGCGCGTGGCCGCCTTGCTCTGAGGGGTAGAATTGCTGCACAAGCGCGGAGGTGGCGTTGGATAGCCACGGCTCCGTGATGGGTTTGCCGCTGGAGAGGACGACGATGGTGGGCACGCCGGTTTCGATAATCGCTTTGATGAGCGGGGCTTGCGCACCGACGAGGGAGAGGTCGTTGACGTCGACGTGTTCGCCGGTTCTAGAAGGGGGAAGGAGATTGTGAGTTAGGTTTCTCAAGGGAAGCGGGATGGAGGCTGGCTGGCTGGTTGGCTTACGTTGCGTTCAGACCTTGCCACAGTTCCTGCTGGTCGCGACTCCAGGTGCCGACTACCACGACGGCGACGTCGGACTTCTTCGCTGCTGCGACGGCTTCATCAAAGCCGGATTGGTCGTTGCTCCAGCGTTCGCAGCCCTGGGCGTAGTGGACTCGGCCCTTCTTGCCGACGGCAGCCTTGATGCCGTCGAGTGGGGTGACGCCGCGGTATTGGCTGCGGTAGACGACGTAGTCTCCGTACTGTGGGTTGGATTATTAGCAGAGAGTCTACAGGGTTTATGGGGTGAGGTTGGATGGAAGGGGGCACTTTACGTTCATGAATCCGTGGGCCATGGGTCCGATGACAGCAATGTCGGCGTTTTTCTTCAGCGGGAGAACGTCGTCGTGGTTCTCGAGGAGGACAATGGACTCGCGGTCCAGCTCACGGGCCAGTTTGACGGCCTCACGGCTGTGAATCAGCTTCTTCCATTCGGATTCGGGAGCGGCAGGGTATGGGTTCTCAAAGAGGCCCATAGCGAACTTGGCACGGAGTTGGCGGGAAACAGCCGTATTGACGGTCTCAATGTCTAGTTTCCCGGACTCAACGAGCTCAGGGATCTTGCGGAAATTGCTGTATAGGGTTGGTTAGTGGCTGTCGGTCGTGCAAGCGTGGTGGGCAGACATACAAGGAACCTCCACCCATTTCAACGTCATTGCCGGCAGGGAGGGCTTGGAGGGTGACTGAGTCCATATCGATGGGATCGCTCTTGCAGAGATGGAAGGCATTGCACAGTCTGTCAGTAGCGCCAGCATCGCTGATGACATAGTATTCATAGCCCCATTCTTCTCTCAGGATCTCTGTCAGCAGGTGGTAGTCGCTGATCGTGGGGATGCCGTCATATCTGGCGAGTGATTGAAGTCAGTAGGAGGAACGGGACTGTTCTATCAAACAACGGAAACCATACGAGTTGTATGAGCTCATAATGCTCCATGCCCCAGCATCAATGATCGCACGTTTGAACGCAGGCAGCCAGCTACCAGATGTTAGTTTTCTGTTCCCACGAAGGCATATTCATATACATACGTTGTGCGAAGGTATCGCTCGCCTCCTTGCACTGGCGCAGTGTTGATACCTTGCTCGGGTTGACTGAATCCTGCGAAATGCTTGACGGTCGTAGAAACGTTGACACCCTGGAGACCGACAGTGTAGTGGTAACCTATCTCTCCGCTGAGGTATGGATCTTCGGAGAACATTTCTTCCACCTAGCAAATGTTGATTAGATCAATACGCTGGGAAAGGGCTGGGTATGTGCTTACTCGACCGAATCTTGGCTCGCGGGCGAGATCAACAACGGGGGCGAAAAGTTGGTTGACGCCCAGCGCGCTCGACTCCTGGCCGATAAGGGCGGCCATCTTCTCAACGAGCTGCAATTGTAGTTACAGTGTTAGCCTGGATATGGAAGTGTGTTCAAAGGAAGAAGTCTCACGTCTCTGTTAAACGAGCATCCATACGCAATTGGAGAGTTAAATATCGTTGCGTTTCCAACGAGGAAGCCGTGAATTCCTTATATGATACTCCTGTCAGTTTGCGTTCCTTTTTATCCTTTTTCTTTCTATTTCTCACCTTCTGTTTGAACCAGCGCAGGAATACCCAGGGTCGTGTTTTCAATTAAGTAGTCCTGCGCCTTCTTGACATTCGTCGCGATCCAGTCCCAGGGTACAGGATACCCGACTATACAATGGTCAGTCATCTGCTCGCCGAGAAGGCCCTTGTTTATTGCTATATCCATACCGTAGAAGCTACCGGCTTTCATTTTCATGTTCTCAACCAGGCCTGTGTAGTTGAACGCTCCGCTAGTTGAGTTCATCCAGTTCGTGATGTCACCTTCAGTGATTGTTAATACGCTAGACATGAGATGCAAAATAAAAACTCAAGGACATTGCTAGACGCACCCTGCATCAATTGGGCCATTTTGTCCTCAATAGTCATCCGATCCAACAGATCGGACACTCGGTCGTCAATTGGAGCATTGGGATCTTTGTAGAGGGGTTTTGAGCCATCCTGTCCGACAGTCAAGCCAGACAAGAGGCCGAGGAGCAAGAGCCCCTTTGCAGCGAATCCAGCTACCATTGCTTCTAACGGTGGAAGGGGACCTGTTGCAATAGCTTTGGGCGGGGGTGAAAACGGGCAAGGAATTCCTGGCGACGAGACATGCTGCCAGTTTTATTTTCCGAGCTGAGGAAATTGGCTGGGCAACTTCTAGGCGGTGGAGAAGTCCGGGGGGAAATAAAATCGTAAGTTTGACGCCAAAGGCCATTGCTAAGCAGGGATTCGGTTGAAGAGAGAAGCAAGACGGAGATGAGGCCGGATCGAAGACATCATTAGTGGGATCAATGATGGGGAAATGAAGTGGACGGAGCAATTAGCACCAGACTAAGTGGATCAGAAGATGGTTCAAGGACGCAATAATATGGAGAATCAGAATCATACGTACTCGGAGTATGGGGTTTGGATAATACTGGATAATAATGGATGATAGTCCGGGTATTTTTATTTGATGGCCGGCTAAATCCAAACACGATCGAGGGGAAATGAGAGGGGTTCGATGGTGGATGACAGGGGCCATTTTCCACCTATTATGGATGGGTTGGTTAGAGTCTTGGAGTTGATGCATCTCTAGACTGGATTGTGCATATTGTTTCATAGGTATTGTTTTCTTGTTGGTTGGATAGAATAATAATAATGGGGATTTCTTGTTGAGAAGAAGAAGAACAACAACAAAAGGAGCAAACAACTGCCCAGGTCACGGGACACCCCAAGCCCCAACTCAGCTTTGAACAGTCAAGAGGTACCTTTAAAAAAACAAAACCAAAGAAAAGAAAAGAAGTACTAATAAATCTGCGATCAGTAATAATAGTTCAGGAAGTATACAAGTGGATCTCCAAGAGACCATTTAAGATGACGACCGGATGCCCCAGGCATCCAATCGATCCAATGGATTCATCCAAGGAATGTACGTGCCTCTGAAGCGATAAAATTATAATAATAATAATTATTATTTTATTATTATTATTATTATTATTCTCTACAAGGCATCCATCTATCCTCTGACATGAATCTATTATTATTTATTGCTCTACTTACTGACTTCTTCATTCCTTGAATTTCCAGGGTTTTAGGGTTAAAGAAAAGGGACCCATTATTCTTCTTCTTCCAGCCCCACGTTCAGTCATCATCATCAGAAGAAGGCTAAGGGGAAAAAAAGTGGAATGGAACCAACCCAAACTAAACTAAATAAAAAAAGGGTCTTTCATTCCGCCGACCAAATAAGGGGTTGGGGTCATTTCGTGTTGATCTCGCCAACTGTCCCTTGTTCATTCATGCCTCTCTTCATGGCATCCTCATCTCTGAACTAGGACGTTTAATCTCGTCAGAACCTTTTTATTTTTTATTTTTATATGTTTTTTTTTTATTTATATCAATTTATTATTTTTGCCTCTAATCGACCGATGAGATCTTCCCCAGGTTTTCCTTGTTCTGCCCTACCGTGCCCTGGGGTTGGTCTCAACCACCTCGTCGGGCCAAAATGTTGTCCCTGATCGGTCGCAAATGGACTTCATTATTGACCTTCACGGCGACATGCCTGATTCTGTTCATCGGCTTTCATAATCTCCTGGTGCCATTCGCCCCCCCTCGGCCGTTTGTGCATTCACATGTCTGTCCTGCGACTCCCCCCAACCCTCCCTATGTACCCCCGAGTAAGGGATTTAGCTGGAGAAAAGTCGCCGCGCAACATCCGGTGAAATCGCCCATGGGACTTCCCAGAAGCCGACCAGCACCGTTACCAAGCGTGCAGCATAAGTTCCAAGCGCCCTCGAGGAAAGCCGAGGCGATTCGCCGGGAACGCCAAGCCGTCGTCCGATCCACCTTCCAAAGGGCCTGGAAGTCCTATGAAGACCACGCATGGAAGAAGGACGAGCTGCGGCCAATTTCTGGCGGATCCAAGGCCAGCTTTGGCGGCTGGGGGGCCACCCTGGTAGACAACCTGGACACCCTGTTGATCATGAACATGCCCGAGGAGTTTGACCGCGCCGTATCTGCCCTGGACGACCTCGACTTCAGCCCGGACAGCGCCGCCCAGGGAACCCTCAACATCTTCGAAATCACCATCCGATATCTGGGCGGCTTCATCGCCGCCTACGACCTGACCGGATGCAAAGATCCGCGTCTGCTGCAGAAAGCCGTCGAACTCGGCGACATGATCTATGCCTCGTTCGACACGCCCAACCGCATGCCCATCACCCGCTGGAGCCCTCAGAAGGCCTTCAATGGCGTTCCGCAGTACGCCGCCGCCGAGGGCATCATCGCCGAAATGGGCTCGAGCAGCCTCGAGTTCACGCGCTTGTCGCAGCTCACCGGCGATATGCGATACTATGACGCCATTGCGCGCGTCACCAACGTCCTCGACGAGCAGCAGGACCGCACCAAGCTGCCGGGCATGTGGCCCGTGGGGATCGATGTCAAGACCCCCGACCTGACCAAGGGATCGGTGTTTAGCTTCGGCGCCATGGCCGACTCGGCGTACGAGTATCTCGGGAAGACGTATCAGCTCCTCGGCGGGACCGGGGATGCGGCCCAGTACCGGAAGCTGTATGAGGGCGCCATGTCGACGGGGGAGAGCCTGCTGTTCCGTCCGATGGTGCCGGACAATGCAGATATTCTGCTGTCGAGTGTGGTGCACGCGGAGACCTCGTTGAGTCCGACGCGCGAAACCAGCGGCCAGCACCTTACTTGCTTTGTGGGGGGGATGTATGCGCTGGGGGGTAGATTGTTCAACAACGCGACGCATGTCTCCCTAGGGCAAAAGCTCACCGATGGGTGTGTTTGGCTGTACGAGAATTCGCCCAACGGCATCATGCCGGAATTGTTTTCCATGGCGGCCTGTCCACACACCGATGATTGTGAGTGGGATGGCGGCCTGGGAGGCGAGTTCTTCACCCATCTTGCCGATAAGCGGTATATCCTGCGTCCGGAGGCGATCGAGAGCGTATTCTATCTATATCGCATTACAGGGGATCAACGGTTCCAGGAGGTCGCTTGGGATATGTTCCAGGCGATTGAAAAGCATACGCGAACGCCGTTTGCGAATGCGGCGCTGCGCGATGTTATGCAGCCCAACCCTCCGCAGGAGGATAGTATGGAGAGCTTCTGGATGGCGGAGACGCTGAAGTATTTCTATCTGGTGTTTAGTGAACCGGAGATGATCAGCTTGGATGATTTTGTGTTTAACACAGAGGCGCATCCGTTTCGACTGCCGGGATGATATCTTTTTTTTTTGACCGATTCTTATGATGTACAATTATGCTTGGTGTATATATATAAACTGGAAGCAATATTATCAGGATTCCCAAAGACTAGTTCATTGGAAATGTTGGTTGAAAATGATTGACACCTAGGTAACAGTCTGGATTCGACTAGTATGACATCCAAGCCCTAGGAATGCCTGGTTATATCAGGCACTCTTTCCATGTCTCTTGAGTCCTGCCGTTTCTCGTTCGTGCTGCTTGATGTACCAAAAGCAAAGCCCATACGATATATCGCCGATCAACCACACCGCCAGGCCCCATAAGATCAACGGACAATTGAGCCACGCAAATTCCCGAGGCCAATATTTGCATCTTAGAGTGAACACCCCACAAGCGCAGGAGGTTCCGAAGAATCGGGACAGCCTGTGTAGTGGTGTCAATATTAGCTCACATAGTTCCCAACAAAGACTGGAGTATCATAACATCACCTACCACAAGGTATATAACCCTCCACGGGTCGTACCTCGCATTAGAAGCTGGCAAAGACCACCAAAACTCAGCAACAGCTGACAGAGGTACCCGCCCCATGAGTACGCCAGCGAAGGGCCCAGCTGAGCACCGAGCGCCAAGTGTCCTGTCAGCCATACGAATGTCATGATTATGAAGATAGATGCAAGATGATTCATTACGAGGGCCGAGTGCGACCATTCGTTGTTGGCAGACTGAATCGCAGAGTACATTATTCCTACATTGAGGAAAATGCCGATGAGAAACACGATTCGTTCCACCCAGTTTTTGGAAGGGTAAACAAAGCAGTAGGTAAATTCCCAGGCAAAGTTACAGCCCAAAGGCATTGCCGCCATGCAATATGTTTGTTGTTGAAAAGACTTGCGAACCATGCCAGCATAATTGACCGTCCAGCCTATCCCCATTCCTATTGTGAACAGGTGTACGAGCGCCAGTCTCTCTTGGTATTCGAGGGGAGCCTCGGTGGCATCAAATCCATCCATATCGAATGGTTGAAACGAAGGAGGAGGAGCAGTGTGAAAAGACTACATGACTAGCTCGTCACATCCAGTGGGCGGGTATTTAAGCAATTTCGAAATCGAAGTACCATCTCCGCCTGCCCTTATTACTCTCGCATCCAGGAACATGGACCATGGGGTTGCATGGCAGAGTTGGACACTCGATGTGACCACTGTTGCGTTGTTGGGTTGTGAAACCATTCATCACAAGATACGAGGGAAACACAAGTCAAGAGCAGGAATAACCTGTTTGGCTATATACATCAGTCTAAATTATTAAATAAGTATGCAATGCTATGCTACACACCACGCATCTGAATGACGCAGATACCTGGCCATCCAGGACCGTAAGGACCGGTGCCACCCAACTCAAGTCAGAATTGAAATCCACAACATCGAAAGAAACTCCGCCTACGCCCGCGTGCCTTGATTTCCCTCGTCACGTTCCTGTGATTCGACGACAGTGCTGTGTGTTTCCGCTTCGCCCCCACTGCTGGGTTTGCGAAGCGCGGCACCGAGCCATGCAACACCTCCACTCCACGAATCACTGAGACTGCGAAGCCGATTCAGGGATGAGAGGTCGTCGACATGGGGTGTCTCAACGATCCCCTGCGTATCGACGGCAGCTGTGGAGTTGCCTGCTGTGACGGGAGCGGTTGCAAGATCCCCAGTAGAGTGAAGGCGACCAGTTGCGAGAGCAAATCGCGGGTTGTGCTCACCCTCGACGCTACCATCGGTGTCATACCCAGGGTCTCGTGTTAGGCCCTCCCGGGTACGAAGAAATCCGTCCACAACTGTCGGGCCCGGCTGGCCGCCTCTTGATATTCTCTTTCGGTGTCTCCGCTCCTTAAAGGGACTTGTTTCGCCGCGACGGATGGACTCTGCAACTACGGCGCTGAAGCCCGCAGAAATGGTAGGAAGAAGAGGGCCAGGGGAGAAGCGAGAAGAGATCGAACCCCGTAACCGGCGCGACGGTGGAGTCTGCGGGACGGTGTTATTCCGGGAAGCACCCTGCGAACTACTACCAGCGTGTGGGGTAATATCTTCGGCACCTGGCGCAGACGGAAAGCGAAGAAGCACGGCTGAGTCAGAGGCATAATGAGGTTTATCGGGAGTTGATGGGCGACGAATCTGGGGCTCTGATTTCGGTGTTGCAACGGCCGGTTCTGGCATGTCGGCCCAAGGGTTCCTTAATAGGGAGTGCGCTTGCTGGGCAGGGGAGGGTTCAGACACAGACTCAGCAGTGAGTGAGCCAACTGGCGAGGAGGGAGTGGCAGATAAAACACCAATTGGTGTACGCTCGCCGTCGTCGATGCCTTCGATGCCTTGACTTATCAGAGAACCGGAAGGAGACTGAAGTTCGTCGTCTTGCACTCCAAGTGGCTTCAGCCCAGGGCCCTTCCCATTTTTCTGGCGAGGGGGCATACCAACTCTATCGCGATACTGCTCCCCTCCCAAAAGGCCAATGGCCTCCTCTTCATCGTCAGCCGAAAAAGACGACTCGTCATCGTTCCGAACTCTCCCGCTGGTAATGAAATACACCCCCAGGAAGGTTAGTAAACAGCCCCCCACGAATTTGCCTGCCATTTGTGCGGTGTAAGATTGAAAATCCCGATAAAGCACCGCGCTTCCAATAATTACAGACAGTGTAAAAAGAACGAATTGCGTCGGGATCACTTGCGTCGAGTCGAAGCGCTGCAGAGCTCGGTTGATGTACCGGATCTGCATGAGCGCGCTAAAGACGAGGACGAATACCAGAAGGTATGTGACGGGGAAGGTGATGACATGCCACAGCGTGAACGATAAAAGAGAGGAGACGCCTTTTGTTGACAGTGCAGTATAGCCACCTGGAGTATGTTAATTGCCGTCAAGGGTACATATCGGAGGATCTATGATGGACATACCAAACAAGGCCACTAACCCGACATCAATCAGGATCGTACGAGGGCCATACTTGCTACTGGCCCACATCAAAGCCACTATCAACGCGGCAGTAAGGCCGAGATACAGTTCAAACTCCCAGCGTGTAATCATGACCCAGATTTCATGAGGCCCGATCTTTTCCTCAGACGATTTTGCGCTAAGGACTACTACCACTGCGCCAGCAATCGCAATGAGAACGCCCCAGAAATCGCGCGTCCGGAATTGCTCCTTCAGCATAAAAGGGGCAATAACACAGTTGGAGATAAGGGCAACAACACCCAATGGCGATACAATAGATGCAGGAGCAAAGCCGTAGGCCATGAAGTTCCCTGTCTCTCCAAGGCACATGAGAACAATGCCAACCCACCAATATGACGAGCGGAGGTAAGACTTGCGTCGCAGATCCTTGTCTCCGGGTCGCGCAGTCCGGTCTGACAGGAAAGAGTCATGCATGCGGTCATCAAAGTCCGAATGCCCGTCCCTGTCGTCGTGGTCCTCGGCATCGATATGAGGTTGGTCGTTCGATGGCGATTCATCCCTATACCTGCCGGAATATCTAGATTGATCCCTGCCACGTCCTACATCATCACCATTGTGGCGTGAAACAGCCCCGTAAGGTCCTGAGGTCCTGAGGTCTGAGTTTGCGCTTTTCCAGTCCTGTTCCTGCTGGGCCTTGTCCCGCTCATGCTCTCTCCCAATCCTGATATGGGCATATCGCTGTATGTTCAGGGCCAGAGAAATCAACACGTTGCCCGCTAACGCTGTTACAATCCCGATCAAAGAAGACCATTCATGTAGAGGCCCCCCTTCACCGCCATTGCCATGGCCGGACCCAGGGCTAGGCGAGGGCGTCGCGGAAGCGAGAACATATTCAGAGGTCGGAGTAGGGGCTACCGAGACCAGTGTAGCGAGCAGGCCTGCTGCTAGGCTCTGTTCCTGGTTATAAGCCATTCACGCCCGACAGAAAAAGAAACGCGTTTCCGAGGGCGATTAAAAAAAAATAAAAAATAAAAAATAGGGGCGACAGCCCTATGGAAGTTCCGGTAGGTCCGCAGTCTCCGCTCGATAGCGAATATGGATCGCACGGAGCTTCGGATGTCGATTCAAGTGGCACCAGATGTAAACCAAGGCTGGCTGACACAGATCCACATACAAATCTGACACGCCTTTTTAATACTTCACAAAGCAAGACCCTTTGTAACTGTTCTCCCAAAACAACAACAGTTCATACTATCGAAAAACTCCACATTCTGTAGATAGGGATTCGGTCGGGATTTCGGATACCGTAGGGCGGACGATTTGTTTGGCCTTTGGGCTTTGGAGGGTCGGACGAGGAGGGAATAAGAAGGTTAATCGTTCGGTCACGGACGTCAGCGGAGATGGCGTCGAACAGTAGGCAGATGCGGAGGTTGGAGATTTGGGGGGCGGGAGAAAAAGGAAAGAGAATGGAAAAATGAGGGAGAGGAGGCTAGTAGGATTCAAAAGGTCGCACGTGCGAGGTCAAGGATAGTGCACTACAGCCCAAGCGCAGCATGGTGGAGGGTGAAGGAGTAGAAAGTGTTGACGAGGAGTGAAGGTGAGAGGGTGAGAAAGCGATAGCGCGAAGACTAACAGACTAACAGGGCGACTATCGGTTGGCGATCCCCTTCGACCCACCCCGCCCGGTCCAACGTCATGGAACAGCATCCAGCTGACAATGCCCTCCTCCTACGAATCAAATCACAGATCATCAACTATCTGGTCAACAATCTTGCTAGGCATACTTGGATCTAGCGTTTTTGCTGTTATTTATGTGAGGGGGAAGAGGGGATGTGGGTTTCTGTCGGATGTCTGCCCTGATTTGGTCTATACTAAGGATTATTTTACAAGATGGTATTTATTTATTTATGGTTAATTTTAATTTACAAGATTAAAATAAAAGATAAAAAATATATCGAACTCATCGCTTTGCCCGCTTCTTCTCTGGCTTCTGTTCCTCTTCATCATCACTAAGTTCCCGGTAAATTGTCTTGGGTTGTGTCTCTTGCCACGCTTTGGTAAACACCGGATCCTTTTCTGCCTTCTCGGCATACTTCAGGAGAGCCTCTCGAGGATCTTCATCTCGCATGGAACTGAGTGGAATATTTTCTCGAATATGTCTCTCGTCAGGCTGAGATTTCGCAAACGGCGTCGTTGCTGGTAAGTGAGGTCGTCGAGGATCTCTGGATCGGCCCGAGGCAGTAAGTCCGATGGTCGGATGCCGGGCAGACCATGTTGCTGAACTATAGTGAGGGACGCCGTTGGATCCGACAACCACATTGTCGCCCGCAAGTCCCTGGGAGAGATCCATCGTGAAGTTGGGGTCGTCATCGATGTGACGACGCTTGGGAGCCTTGGACATCACCAAGGCTGCTCCCTTCGTCGACGTGTTGGGGTTGTAAAGAACGTGCGTCTCAGCGTTGGCAGAACCAGTGAGAATCTGATTGAGTTTTTCGTGCCATTGTACTGTGATTAGAGGAGACCCGGGGGTGACAGGAGTGACCAGCTCTGGCCTCAATGTCGCAGGGTTTAAGATGTGCAGATGGCCCGTCTCTGAGCCGGTGAGGACGTTGGCGGAGGTGGGCGAAAAGACGATATTTGATGATGGGTATCGGAAAGAGCTTGAGGGATGGGCGACTGTGGTGATTGGTTGCTTGAATTTCCTCGTGTCCCAGAGTTTTATAGTATCATCTCCCCCTTTCGTAACAACCAGTCTGCCATCGGCGCTGATATCTAGACCACTAGTCCATGTATCTCGTGTATGAGCATCCCTAACCTCACCACTAGGCCGGTTGAAAGGCCCATTGCCACTCCACATCATCAAGCTGCCATCGAGAGCAGCAGCGACGAGGACATTGGGGCCACCTTGCTTGGGAGAACCCCAGGCGACGGCAGTCATCTTACTCCGGCCAGCGGATCCTGCCACTCGGGACTTATGCATTATAACCTCCTTCTGCGATCGGCCCATATTAGCGTCCCAGATGCGCACCGTGCTATCTGTTCCCGCGGTGACACACAGGTTCTCGTCGGTAGGGGACCATGCGCCACTTGTCGCCTCAGATATATGGCCCTTGGTATTATTTAGGTCCCTCAAATACATATCCCCTTTCGCAAACTCCGTTACCGTATCTCCGTCGCGATTCAGAATCCGGGGTTGGGGGGTAGCGGACACAACTAGGACATACCCTGGCGACAGAGGGTTGAATGCGGCGTAGTGGACGGCATGCGATTCCTGTGCGGCAGACTGTTTTTTGGCGGAGGGGTCCACTGACTTGAAGGCGCGCACAGTGGAGGGTGTCATAGCAGCAAAGTCATGCAGCTTGATAGTGCAATCAGTCGATCCTGTAATGAGTCGTGATCCGGACGGATCGACTGTGAGAGTTGTCACTGCACGTTCATGTGTTTTGAGCGTGAGCTCATGCGAGACAGGGAACTCGTCGTCATCATCATCGTCATCATCAGAATCCTCCGAGTCATTATCGCTGTCATCACTGGGTTCGTCCTTCTTTTCTGCCGCCGCGGTGTTTGCATCGCTACTCAACCCTGCGTTCGCGACATCCTCACTCTCAGGCTTGGCAGAAACTTGTGGCCGCTTCGTACGGTCGATCTGAGCGCCGATGTCGGCGCTTTTTTGCTGCTTCCCAAAGCCCGTAGGAAAGAACTTCTTGAATGCTTCCTCGTCGAAGCCATCCATGTTGATGATGATGTGATGTATGTGGTTATTCAAGATGCTGGGAGTTTCCCGTCGAATGTGATTGCGCCGTCAAGGCGATCCAGTTTGTCCGGTTTATAATGTTTGGACCGTTTGCACCAATTGTGGGTCTAAGCTTAAGCCTCAGGCATCACCCCCAATAACAAATTCTAGATAATAAGAAACTGAAGTACGTGTGTTTATTGTATCTCCCCTCATCTACCAGTCAGTCTTGCTAGAGAATATATGGTTTCGATCTTTTGCTTCTCTCGTTCATTCATGTCTGTCGATATTGCCAATGACTAGATCCTTCTGAAAAGCTAGGGTTTGATCTTGGTTCTCCTGGTTACATTGCGAGTCACCCTAGCAGCTTTGGAATGGGCAGTTGTCTCAAATTGTACGGTATATATTGCCTTGTGGGATAATTTGGCAGGTGCGTACGATTTTGGATGGCACTTGGAACTTCTGGCACGGTTAATATACTGAGATTCATCCCAAGAGTGCGGCACGAATTTTGCTTCCCTCTTATCAAGGCATGGGGGAGGTTATATGCAAAGCACCTGATGTTGTGGCAGTGACATCTCTAACCCTAGTTAGACTAGCCATCGCAGCCTCTCTCTCCACATCTTTTTTCACGATATTCCCCTTAATTCTTATTCTATGACATGCAGAAATCAATGATAATCATGGTTCTTGCTGACAACTGGACCTTCAACTAAGCTTGACAATTTTACAATTTTGTATCCCGGACCCATCGAAGAGATTGCCAGTATTGGACCTTCAGATGTAACTAGAGTCTCAGGCTTTCTCTGAGAGGCCGGCACCAGTAACTGCGATATATCGATAGCCAGGAACTATGGTGGGGGTCTTTTGATGGTCGAGGCAGTTATGTCTGACAAGTCGACTCGGCCTTCATCGAACATATTGTGTAACAATCCCATGGCTCCCCTTGCTTGTCTTTATTGTAGGCACAATTGTCTACCTACTTATCCCGGAGCTTGATTTTGAAGGTTGAAGGGCTAAAGGAAATTTCTACGAGTCCTCGACTACGGTCAACAACAATAGCCTAGAAAACAAATGATATATGCAGTACGTACTAGTATAATGAAGTTCTAACAAGGGGCATATAGATCGAGGAGATATTCAGTTAATTGTATGTCACTCGTAAGAAGTGTGCCTGATGACCATAACCATTCTAATGTTCGTCTGATAGAGAAAATGGCCATGGTGCCGCAAACATGATTTCTGTATTGACTGATGCTACCCAAGCTTCCAGGGAGCATGAATCTCACAAATCCCATAATTCGGTCAAATACCACCCTACCGGCTGTTCCTCTAAGGAGGATGAACTTGATACATGCCGTAATATAATGTAGCTAAGCCTACTATAGATAAAAAGTGATACAGCCAACAATTGTGTAAAAAAGGGCTACTGTAATAACCGTCAAAAATCTGGTTATTATGCAGCCAGCCCCTCCCCCTTTTGGCCTCAACTTCGATTATGTATTCTAATTTGGTAGGATGGTCTAGAACTTAGTCTAGAAGAGATGTTCGGAGAGTTAAATATGCGAGATCAGAATCTGATGTCCCACAGCCAAGGAATATATAAATAGCTCATCTAGACCACTCTCACAGGAGGAGCATCTCGGATTCTTGTAGATCAGGGATAGAGACTGGATTTCTCAGTAGTAGAATTGCACAGTAACTTAGCTCTTCAGCAATACTCCTAATGCAACGAGATCGATGCCTGCACGCGGTCTTTGAAATCTTCGATTTGCCTGGTGACTGGAGTGAACTGAGGTTACATGGCCACTGACTCAGCCGATGGATTCCCCCCTGTGCTGAGTCAGCGCATACGAGGCTGCCTGAAACGGCAAGTAATCGACCGCGCGCTTTACCCGACTTGGTAGTAACGTGAACCATCCATGAAGGTGGAGTTCCATTCGTATTCATTCATTCAATGTCGTCGTCCCCTGTCCCTCCTCCTCCTCATCCTCCTCACCGTCTATCGCTGCTATTCTCCCTTCTTGCTCCTTCAACCTGTACTCAACTTCCAACTTGAAGAGGGGAAGAGCACTGTACAGCTCGTCGAACTAGCTTCTTCCCCCTCTTCCAACGTCACGGTTGGCCGCTTCTGACGATGGGGAATTAGGATATGACCTCACCCTGAAATGCGACCGCCCTTCAACCTATAAACCCCTCACATTTTCTCTCGTTACAACGTTCTCGTATTAGTCTTGTCGTTCGCTCTTCCTGCATTCGTCTTCTCCATGGATGGTTCAACGATCCCTGAGGTTTCTCCGGTCCCCTCCCCCGATGTACCGAAAACAAACCAATTCAGTCGTGTACGCACGACTCCTGCCGACTTGGAGATGACAGGAAGTTCAAGTCGGAGTACTGGCCGTTCATCATCGATCGACTCTACTTCAGACCGACCCAAGTCGCAGGCCGGCGAGGTCTCCAACCCCTCCAAGACAGGATCTAGCGGATTCTCGAAGTTACTGTCCTCTCGAAGGAAGCGCAAGAAGAAGGAAAACCAAAAGCCAACCGAGGAGCTACCAACACAATTCGAATTGGAGGATGATGGAGAAGCACAGGATGACCGGTTGTTTGAGTCTCGGGGCGGATCTTCGTCGGGGAATGACAACCAAGCCCGTCCGGAAAACAACCTTCTCACTGACGACTCCGAGCCTGATCGGTGAGTTTTGGAACTATCTATTTACCCCCTGGAAATATGTCGCACAAGTTACTGATTCGATTCCCCTAAGGACACCTCCCCTCACCACCCGTAATTCCCACACGGGGTTCTATACAAGCTCATCACCATTGATCAAACCAAGTTCTGCGGAGGGAAATGACACCGATGGGGTTCAAGCCGATGTCGAATCCACCGTCAGCGGTCCGAGTGCGACTCGCTCAGAGTCCAACCCAGACACAGACCCGCAAAGACCTGTCTCTCAGCCAACTTCCACGTTGAGTGTCCCGGAAGAGCGGAGCGCAAAGAAACGCAGTGCTTCGCCTGGTCCTGGTCGCCGCCTGAAAAATGCCTTCAGCTCCGGACCGGATAAGAAAAGCTCTGCTCGAAGTAGAGCATCTTCGACTTCTGGGGAGAGTAAAAAAGGAGGGAGTGTTTTCGGGGGGAACCGCAGTCGACGCAGTAGCCTGTCTTCAAGACGGGCTCAAACTACTATTATTGCCGAATCGCCTCCTCCGCTACCTCAAATTCGTACAGATTTAGTAGAAGAGAAACCTCGTCCGCCTTCCGAACCCAACTACCCGAGAACTCCTCCGCGCACCGCCGTACCGGCACCTCAAACCACTGTTACACCCCCAACACCTCTTACTCGAACCGACCTCCCTCATGTGTTCTCTTCCCCAGATGTTACTGAGTCACCAGCCTCCATCAAATCGAGTGATTTTTCTAATGGTATTGTTGTCAGCCCTTCAGGAAACATGATTTCCCACCGACGTGTGCGGTCCGCATCTGCGGCAAGCCATAAGCCTAGCAAGCTGTCGAATTCCATATCTGCATTGGGTCCCACAATCGAAGAAACAAAACCCGGATCGCGAACGCCTTCTGGCGCCCAAAGTGGCTTTTTTTCCTCCGTATTTTCAGCCGCCCAGAATGCCGCATCAACACTAACAAATACGCTGAATGCGCAGCCAAAGGTCCGTTCTCCTACCCAAACAGAGTCCGCAGAACTGGAAAGTTCTGAGGCTGGTGAGGAAGGGGAAAACATTCCGATGACAGAGGAAGGGGAGGAAAAGAAGCCACTAGCTGTCGACACGTTAGGATCTGGCGACTTAAATTTCGACCATCTAGACATCGCCTTACCCCCCGGCGGATCTGTGTCGACTCCGGACGGAGTGGTTATTACCAAGCCGGAGTTGCCGTCCGAGAAGCGCAAAAACGCCGCTGTTTATCGGCGAGACGAGGAAGCTGCCCGACAAGAAGATCGACATGCCGCACGCGCTGTTACGATGGCGTACGAGAAACCGTCAGACGTCTTCGTCCAGCCCCCGTCAGATGAGAGCGTAGAATTGCACTCCAGCACATCTCTTCCAAGAGATGCAGGGGGGGATCAAACACCACCAACTGGCAGCATCGTTGATGGAGACCTCGCTACTCGCCCGTATCGAAGTGGAAGTGTACGGAGTCGTCTTGCTCGGCGGCGCCATCGGGGCTCTTCTGGAGCAACTACATCCACTATTGGGGCGATTGGGGCTAGTGCGATCGCTCTCGGTGTGCCAGGTGCCAATGCCAGCATGCCTCGACTGACGGGGTTTGCCGTCGCCAGCAAAAAGCGCAACAGAGACTTCCATCAGTTGTTCCGCAGTGTTCCTGAAGATGACTACTTGATCGAAGATTATAGTTGTGCTCTGCAGCGTGAAATCATTCTTGCCGGAAGGATCTACATATCCGAGGGTCATATTTGCTTTTCTAGCAATATCCTCGGCTGGGTAACAACCCTGGTGATCAGCTTCGACGAGGTTGTTGCTATCGAGAAAGAATCAACGGCAATGGTCTTCCCAAATGCCATTGCCATACAAACCCTGCATGCTCGACACACTTTCCGTAGTCTTCTCAGCAGAGAGGCTACATACGACCTAATGGTCAATATCTGGAAAATAAACCACCCTTCTATCAAGAGCTCTGTCAATGGCACTCGAGTCAGTCATGGAACAGGGGATAAGACCGTCAAAGCTGCAGAAAGTGAGATGGATAGTGAGGATGAAGACGAAATCTATGACGAAGATGAAGATGGCGATAATGCCGACAGCTTTTTTGAGCCCGATGCAAGCATTGATGGGAGCGATAGATCGATGCCAACACGCGGTCTCAGCCGGCAAACATCTGGCCTTCTTCCTGGGGCTAACGGGGGCGCTTCGGGATCTGCCAACGTAAATGGAGATGGCAAGGGTGCCAAATCCAATGGTGACAAAGACGTGGATTTCCCTGGACCGGCAACCCATGCTCCTACCGAGTACAATGACCCTGCTGGCCAGTACGACAAAGTAATCAAAGACGAAATCATCCCTGCTCCCCTGGGTAAAGTCTACTCATATGTCTTTGGACCGGCATCAGGCTCCTTCATACCAAAGTTTCTTGTGGATAACCAGAAGTCGGGCGAGCTACAATTCGAAAGCGAGAAAGGAGGCCTCACCAATGAGAGCAGAAGCCGAGTGTACTCTTATATCAAACCTCTCCCTGGGTCTATTGGCCCCAAGCAAACCAAGTGCATTAGCACTGAGAATCTTGACTTTCTCGACTTAGAGAAAGCGGTCCTCGTTACATTGAGTACGCAGACCCCGGATGTACCCAGCGGCAATGTTTTTTGCACCAAGACGAAATATCTTTTCACATGGGCCCCCAACAATCAGACCCGGTTCTTTATGACCTGTATGATTGAATGGTCGGGGAAGAGTTGGTTGAAAGGTATGAGATGGCCCCAAGGGCAAACGAACTCTTTGAAATAGTGAGGTGCTAATCCATCGCAGGCCCCATTGAAAAAGGTGCTATTGATGGTCAGACCACATTTGGAACTGAACTGATCAGCGCTCTGAAGACAGCTCTGGCACCTCGTGCGCGTGCCACTGGGAAGTCTGGTGGCAAAGGAAAGGGACGACGCAGGAAGGGTGACCTCGGCGGCATAGAAGCTGACGCTTCCACAACAACTACAACCATCAATGCGACTGCCCAAAAGGTAGAATCGTGGGGTTTGTTCGAGCCGCTCCATGGTCTACTTGGCCCTGTCGCAGACATCCTCGGACCCATGTGGAGCGGGAACATTGCTGTTGTGGTTATCGGCATACTACTGTTTATGGTCTTTTTCCGAGGTCCTTCACAATCATCTGTGCTGTCGGGCGATATAGGCTGCCCCGGCTATACCTTACCACAACGCCTGGCCGCTTACGAAGAGATGTGGCGAAGGGAGGAAAGCGAGCTGTGGGGCTGGCTGGAAGATCGCGTAGGCATGGATGGCATGGCCTTTCCTACCGTTTCGCGACCAGTCGAGTCACCGGCCAAGAAGAAATCCCGAAGGCTGCAAGGGGAGCGAGAGGTCGTTGACATGCTCAATGACGAGAAGATGTCCGCCCGAGAGATGGACCATGCGATCCGCACTACGCGAGAAAGACTCGACACTTTGGAGCGTATATTGACGAAACGCGACCCCAATTCCAAGGGGCAAGACACGGTTCATGCTGAACTGTAAAATCAAATTCACCGATGGAGGCATCCTCTGCCCAATCATCATTGATGGACTAGAAATTTTCAGTCCTCAAGTCACTCATTGATACATTTATCATCTGACCCTTTTGTTCTTTTTTCATTTTTTGTTCTGTGATCAGTGTGCTAACTGCTGAGCGGGGCGTCTTTTCACACCTTTCTGTGTTGTATACATTGGCTTTTTTTCACCTCTTTGGTCCTTGCTAAGTGACCCGACTCTCTTTGACCTTTGTACATGAACCCAACTACATGTCTATAGTACCTAGACTAGCCATTTTCTTTGTTGTTTATCTTGAAAAATTTCTTTTTCCTTAACTTTGACAGCGTGTTTCGTCTGTTGACTACCTTTGCCTTTGACCAGGTCGATCGCTTTGCTTTGAAATACAACTTCTTATTTACTCTTAATTCTTGGGACAGTCTGTAGGCGCCTGTAAGACTAAGTCTAGTAAGATATATGGGGACGACTCATTGATTAATTCATATCCGCGAATTAGTGTATACTACCAACAGAGAAGCATACTGGTTTTCTGAAACGGATAATCTAAGGCCAAAGACACGACGGTGTATAGTGTACATAGAGCTCAAAGACATGATCTAGCAAGATATAGAAAGATATATATAGCAACGGACAGAAAAAAAAAGAGAGAAAGGGATTATTAAGTCGTAGCAAAGCAAAAAAGTCAATCGTATTCGTGTTCTCGTAATGAAGCCGGCGAAGAACGGCAGACATGATGTTATCTGACGACGTCAGTTGACAAACTCAGTCTCGGCCGTGACGACGACGACGACACTCGGACGGGATCGTGTTCCTCCTCTCGGTCCTGCTCCTCTTTCTCCTTTCTGTGGCGTTTCTTGTTGATCTTTTTCATGGCTTGGCGGGTGAGTTTCTCGCGGAAGAGTCGCTCGACCACGTCCTTCTTCCGGGTTCTGCGATCGCCGATCATGATCAGAACACCGCCGGAGATATTGCAGCAGATGGAGCAGCACAGAATGACGGTCGTGAGCGCGAATGGGCGCACGCGGTAGTCGATGCCCCAGGTACAGGCGCCGAGGGCAATCTGCAGCAGGGAGTGGCAATCGAGGAGGAGGACGACGGCGACGAGCATGCGGAGCGGGAAAGCGTGGTGCGTCAGTGTTTCGTGGGGTTTGTAGAATGTATGGGATTTGGAAAGTTTGTTCTGATGATGCATGAGTTTTTGTTGTTGGGCCGGTTTGAGGACGGAAAACTCGAATTCCTCGTCTGGAGGGGTGTCGCCCAATTCTACATCGACATCCTTCTCGCGACGGGACGGCAGGTCATTTTTGTCTTTAAGATCTGGAATGCCTTTCTTTTGCCGGAGTTTCCATGTAAGAAATGTGTAATGGGCGACAAAGATCATATGGTAGGTGTCGACGGCGCGGAATGGGGCTAGCCCATCACCCATCACTGCAAAAAGGGCGACTAAGACATTGTCGATGACATTGATGATGTAGAGTTGGCGGCCGCCGACGTTGATCCAGCCTAGAGGGGCGATGGGGTTAGGTGGGGTACACTAAGAGACAAGAAAAAGTACAAGTGGGGGCATCATACCGATCAGGAATAGAACCCAGGCCAGTCCAAACGCAGTGATGAGAAATGCGTACAAGGTGATGAGAAATCCCAAAGCTGATTGATTGTCAATGTGGTTTTTTTTTAAGGATGTAAAGGTCTGCTTACGTTTGGATATGTATTTCTTGAACCCTTTCATCGACTGTTTGAACTTGGACCGGCGGGAGTGGAGCATATGCCGGACGTGGTCATTCAGCTCTTCGATATCTTGAGAGGTCCAGCCTTCAAGATTGCTCCCTTCTGGGAGGACGGCGAAACGAGGGTCTTGTTCCTGCAAAACAGCAGATAGACTGGTTAAAGGGCGTTCCAAAGGAGGACGACCTTTGCGCTCTCCAGGGCTTTCCTCTTCGTCCTCATCAGTTGAGGTTGTCTCGTCTGATGGGGCCGAGAGAGTGTAGGTCTGGTTGCGATTGATAAGAGGGCCTAAATTCGGAACAAAAAGGGAATTTTGAACATTTGTTAGGGTAGACAAGGCCGAAACTTCGGGGTCTACGCCAGGTTTCAAGGTCAGCTCGATTCAGAACAGCCAGTAGAATGGATACATACCAATGACGTCTAGCACATCGACGATGTGGGGATGGTACTGATGGGATAAGTCCGCTGGAGAAGGAGAACCTCCGCTTATAGTCGCACGATTTCTCGAGAATCTGTTGGTGGTAGTAGAACTCGTCCAGCGCATCAGACCCCGACTGCCTCTCCGCTGCATGGGCTGAGGCTCGGACGGTGGAGACTGAGCCAAGGGTTGGTTTGACGGGATAGCCAAGATTGGGGTGGAGGCTGGGGTCGTGCTCTCATCCACTAGGGAGTTTATTTGATCCCCCGACGTAATTCTGGACAGGATGGCGGGGCTTGGAGCCGTCCAGCGGCCAGGCCGGGGCTCTGAGTTGCTGCGACGGCGGTTGCCTTGCCATGAGTCGTCCAGATCCTGGGAGGGTCGCGGCGAGGCGGGGATGGTAGGAGGAATATTGGGGGCATTGGGCCTCTGTGGTCCTCGATCTTTTACCTGAGGGACTTTATCGGCAGATGGAAGTCGTTGGAGGTGGATGGTTGGACGACGAGTACGGAGTGAGATAGCTCGCGGCCGAGTTTGTTGCGGGCGCGACTGAGATGACGTTCTGGCCCTCATAGAAGGGCCAGACGGTGGCTCCTGGTCATGAAGGGGACCAGGAGAGCCATCGGCCGGCTCTATAGGATCCATTGGGGAGACAGGAGCCGATGACAGGGGATGAAAAGACAGACAAAACACAAGACGGAGATTGGGGAAAAGAGCGAGAAGAATTCGGGTTGGGAGGCAAATCATTCATCTTGTAGAGAGGATTATTTAAGCACGCCAAGAATGGAGCCTGGAACTAACCTTGTTTTGCGGGGGATGACGAATGCCAAGACTTCTTCTTCTATCTTATTTTACTATTGATTTTATTATTGATCTGTTTCATTCCATTCATTCATGAATCAACAAGAAAAGAAAACCACAATCCATTGAATCAATATACACAGAGAAACAGAAGGAATTCTATTGACAACTCTAGCTCCAAACAATCACGTACTTAATCACTACTATCTATCACCGTACTCATTGTTGCTCTTGTTTCACTGCCCATCATGAAGTTTCTCCTCTACACTCCTGGTGAATGTGAATTAATTTCTCAGTCGGTTTCTTCTCTGTTTTCCCTCCCTACTGTTGTCTTCTTCTTTCTTCTTCTTCTTCTTTTTACTTGTCACTACAACAAACAAACTTGGTGCACCACTTTCCGTGACGGCCCTGATCTCAACCAAAGACCAGACAATATCAGAGCAGTCAACCCTTGTAACTGTAACAACCCTCAATTATCCCCAAGAGAATCGGATCCAAATCCCCCAGTTTGGAAAGAACCTTAATCGAAGGTAGATCAGATTGACCATCTATCTTCAGGTCGGTCCCTCCTACCTATCTAGGTAGTATTTTTGACTGACAAAGATACCCCCTACCTAACTTACCTAGCGACATTTCATAACTTTCACGCCTTCCAACATGGCCAGAAAAAGAATCGTTGAGGTGTCTTCTCCACCTGTACGTCCTAATACGAGATCGCGCATCCTCGCTGCACAACCGCCGCCAAATACCTCTCCGGTCACGAGTGCATCGATTCTTCAGCCTAGCTATACCATCACTCCCCTCCCGACTGCGATTTCCTCCAGAGGAAACGGCCAGATACGCCAGAGTGCGAAGCGATCTGCATCGGACCAGGAGACCGGGCAGGCCGCCCCCGCCAAAAAGCAGAAAAAAACAGTCAGGTTCGAGGATGATGTGGAATTCGAAGCCGTTAAGAAGGCTAAGAAACAGAACAAGTCTACCGAAGTCGAAGGTGACTCGCCTAGTGGCGACGAAGGTGAATCCCCCGCCCACTCTGCTGCTTTTGCCGCTACCCCCTATGGTCCCAAGCCCCCGGTGGAAGAATCGGTGTTGACCGACGAGTTCTTCGGTGACATTGGAAGAACCATCGCCCAGGTCTTCCCGTTCGAGCAATTTGCTCAGGAGCATGGTTGTAACATCAGCACCATCACTCAGGCCGTCACTGCTACTGCGATCGCACCTCTGTCTGATCCCAGCTTCTACTGGCAGGACGACTGCACCATTACCATTGCACAGTATGGCATGATGATGATGGAGTCCTGGAGACAGCATTATATGTATGCCCTTGAAACGAATCTTAATAGTAGTAACGGAGGAAGTGATGATTCTGGTGATGGTAGCTCCAAAACTTCCGAGACCAGATCGACTGCTTCAGCTTCTTCGGATGATTATTCCAGCGATAGCGAGGGTACAGGACATGCAACACCCCCTCACTACACCAGAGACTACAGTGCTACGAATACTAGTTTTGGCAGCGATAATGAGAAGATGAACAGATCTGGGAATGGGATCCACAGTAGCGAGAGCCAGGGAGTGACTGACTACCCCAGAGCAACTACCGAACAGCCTGATACATTCGATAATTCTAATGACCATAGCGCTGGCAACGACCAGATCATCTATTATGAATCCCATGACCAATATGATGCCGGCGAGACACATGATATGCAGCCTCACATGGCGGGAGGCATGTGTGTTTCTTCTGTTGATCGTACTAGCTACGAGAGGGGGGAAGCTGAACCAAAGGCTGAGAAAACGAATAAGCGTACCCACTCAAAATGGGCCCCACCGACCCAGCCTGCTACGCGACAGTGGGTGTACCGCGATGAATTCGGCAACTTTGTCCCCATCCCGACTTGGGAGGAGCTTGAGGCGCAGGAACAGGAGGGACAACGCCAGCGCGATCGAGCTGAAATACGTAACAGAAGAAGCAGAGGAACGGGATTATCAGGAACACAGAATTTGGCATCGGTGAATGAAAAGGAAGAGTGGGAGCAGCCGTTGCAGGACTTTGATGATGGAGAAGAACTGGATGATTATGAGTTTCTTCAGACCATCAACTTTGGTACTCGCACGGATGATGGGGGATATATCCTGCCTACACCCAATAACTCTTTCGCATTTGATCCTCGGTTGTTTTCCGATGGTCAATTCTCCTCAGAAATTTGAGGGATAAGCGGTATGGGGTGGTGATGATGATGATGATGATGACGACGATAGTAACTATTCTTGGGATGTTTCTCCTGTCCTTTTCATGTCTGGTTTTCCCTCCATGTTTCTTATCCAATTGTGTTGTTAGAAACCACACAGAGAGAATATAATACTATTATGCTCCTACGAACATGGAAGATTCGTATGTTTTCTGTTCCCTTCGAGGATCTCCACCCGTGACATCACTGGCCGTAACGATTCACCGCCTAGGCCGTCTCCTCAGGCATCTTCAGGCTGCGGCATCCCCTTCTAGGCCTAGCGGCAGTCCCATGACTTAACTTCCTTCCTCTCTCCTTTCCCCGTCCGTCCATCTTTCCTTCTCAGCCAAATCTCCATCCAATCTGTGCAATCATCAGCCTCATTCTTTCCTCCCTCCTCCCTCCTCCCCCCTCCCCACCCACTGTATCTAGGGCACGAAGCTACCCTTTTCCTCCTTTTCCCCCCTCTGCAAGCCAATTTCCCTTCAATCTCTTCTCAAAGGGGTCAATTCGTCAAGTCAATCCAGGAAAACACAGGCAGCCTTTATCTCCCCTGAGTCCTTGACACACAATCCGGTCCTCCTCCACATCCCATCTAGATCTCATATCTCGACCTTTTTGTGTCCTCAGCCTTCAAGATGTCTACTGCCGTCGAAAACCAAGCCGAGACTACCGCTCAGGTGCCTCCCGTCACCGAGGCCGCCAACGGTACTGCCCCCGCCGCTACCCAGTCCACCGATGCCGCCGCCGCCAGCGCCGATGAGGGTCGTCGTCTGTATATCGGGAATCTCGCCTATGCGACCACTGAGGGGGAGCTCAAGGAGTTCTTTAAGAACTACAAGATGTGAGTGTGCCCCTGCGTTTTTTGTTGTGTTGTTGTTCCGGTGGTTGAGTGGCAAGGGGCCACCGTGTAAGGTTTCTTGGCTTCGGGGCTAGTTGGGGGCAAAAGGGAGCTACCAGTTCCCATGTACCAGCCCCTAGTACCCTCCTAGTCTTCGATAACGGCGGCTAAGTGGCCTCACGGGTGGCTTGGTTTTGTTTTTTTGTTTTTGTTCTTGGGTCAAATCCGATGCTCTTTGCGCACCAAGGGAAAGAGTGACTGCCTTGCGTGCTTGCCTTACGTCATTGCTTGCTCATCGAACAACTATCACATTTTTGAAATTTCAAAAACTAATATATGCTGCCTCTACAGTGAAAGCGTCTCCATTCCCGTGAACCCTCGTACCAGCCGCCCTGTTGGTTACGCTTTCGTCGACCTTGCCACCGCCCAGGAGGCTACCGCTGCCATCGAAGAGCTCTCTGGAAAGGAGATCTTGCAGCGTAAGGTCTCGGTTCAGCTTGCTCGCAAGCCCGAGCCTGCGGAGGCCAAGGCCGAAGGTACCGCCAGTGGCGGTGAGGGTGCCAGCGGCAACGAGGGCCGCAAGAGAGCTGGTGGCCGTGGCCGTGGCCGCGGTCGTGCTCGCGGCCGTGGAGGTCGTGTCGGTCGTGCTGGCCGTTCGGTAAGTCCTCAAATTTCCAATACAACTGTTGTTGGTCATAATCTTGCTGACATGATTCGAACAGAGTGATCCCGCTACCGCTGAGGGCGCTGAGGCCTCCGGTGAGGCCGCCCCTCTGGCCGAGGTCACCAACCAAGATGATGCTACCGATGCCGGCAAGCAGGCCGGGAAGCCTCGTGCTCCCCGCCCTCAGAAGCAGCGTGGTCCTCCCGAGGATGGCATTCCTTCCAAGACTAAGGTCATGGTCGCCAACCTGCCGTATGACCTGACCGAGGACAAGGTATGCAGGCACCCATTTCAAATCTAACACACCCCAGATACTAACTCCCCACCAGCTTAAGGATATCTTTGCCGACTACCAGCCCATCTCTGCCAAGATTGCTCTGCGTCCCATCCCTCGCTTCATGATCAAGAAGCTCCAGGCTCGCAACGAGCGCCGCAAGGGTCGTGGCTTTGGCTTCGTCACCCTTGGCTCAGAGGAGCAGCAGAACAAGGCTGTTCAGGAGATGAACGGCAAGGAGATTGAGGGCCGTGAGATTGCCGTCAAGGTTGCCATCGATAGCCCCGGTAAGGAGGATGACGTCCTCGCCGAGGAGAAGCCTGTGGAATCCACCGAGGCTCCTGCTCAGCAGGAAAACGCTGCGCCCATTGCGGCTTAAACGACAAGTCGTTCAAGTTCCCGAACGAACAGAAACCCTCGATTGTGTGGAATCAATTGGGGGAATGATGATGACGATCGTGGAGGAGATATGAGTAAGGACCAGCGTATGGACACATTTTTCTTTTTCTTTTTCAATGGTGGGCGTCTCTCCTAGGCGCATTGAGTTGCAACCTAAAGGGAGACATCTCACAGCAAAAACACTGGAAAGTCAGAAAAAACATCTGCCGAACACAAAAAAAAAATTCAAAAGACTCACTGAATCAATCCCTGTGCGATATGGTCTCACGGGAGGCTGAGACATTCATATTTTTCTTTTTCCTTTGTGGACATGGAAAGCCTCGAGGCGTCTGTAGGGATTGGAGACCCGATGAATGTCCGTAATGAGTGGTTTGCCGGTGAAATTTTCGCTCCTGATCGAATCTTGCCTTGCTGCTATATTGTATCTTAGCAACATTTCCTCAGTTTTATGATTAGCCGCAAGGCTGGCCTTGTAGTCGATGCGGAGGTCAATGATGACTTTCTTTTCTTATCCCCGATCGTGATTGTGTAGAGAGCTTGTATTGTAAATTTTGCTAAGGATTTCTATTTCTTGTATTTGGATTTTCTATGATTTCTATTGGAATTTTTTCCTCCATCCATGTCTGTGCGTATGTGTGTCTTGGGGCTGTAACAACAACAACAAGAAGAGGGGCGCTCCGGTCATTTCTCTCTCTCTCTCTCTCTCCTCTCTCCCCCCCTCTTCCTCCCCATCACAATCCCACACCTCCACACATTTGAGACTTAGCGGAATATTATTGCCCTCATTCTATCTGATTTCCCCGTCCGATTGATGAAGTAAACCCATCGCCCACCATGTCCAAAATGTGGGAGGTCGATCCGGAGACGAAGGCCAAGGTATGCACCCACCACCACCTCCTGCTCCCACCAGTCTTGATTTGATTTCATCTTTCAGTGCTGACTCGAATGATATGGTCGCTTCCGGTGCAGCTCCTCAAGTACTCCAAAACCAACGGAAATGATAAGTGTTGCGACTGCGGCGCACCTTCGCCTCAATGGGTTCGTGGATGACCCTCGCACCCTCCTCCTATACGCCGCCGACACAATCCTCCCAATACCTACCTATCGTGATACTCTAGAGATGAACACGCAAAGAGAAAGAAAAGAGAACTCGTGACGCTAATTGTTTGTGTCGCTGTCTTCCTTTTGGGATTCTATAGGCCTCCCCCAAATTCGGAACCTTTATCTGCCTCAATTGCGCTGGCACCCACCGTGGCCTCGGCGTGCACATCTCCTTTGTCCGCTCCATTACCATGGACGCTTTCAAGAACTCCGAAATCCTGCGTATGGAACACGGCGGTAACGACCCCTGGATATCCTTCTTTGATGCCCACCCGGTCACGCAATCCGAAGGCCGCACTTTCGAGGACTCCACCATCAAAGAGCGCTACGAGGGCGAAGTTGGCGAGGAATACAAAGACCGGCTAGCTGCCAAAGCAGAAGGTCGCGAATACGTCCCAGGGCAGAAGCCAAAGAAGGCTCCCACTCCCTCCACGCACCAACAACCCTCGTCACGGTCTTCCACGCCGCTGACCAACACGAGACGCGGGGACTCGCCCGCCTCACACGACGGCCTTGGCGGCCTAGACGGTGGACGCAAGGAGCGCAACGAAGCCTATTTTTCACGGTTGGGCTCTGAGAATGCCACACGGTCAGACTCCATGCCCCCGTCGCAGGGCGGGAAGTTCACCGGCTTTGGAGGGGGCATGCCCACCTCGAGTCCTTCCCGGAATCCCGCCGGCGGGAATGTGCCGGGCTTTGACGATTTCCAAAAAGATCCCATGGCTGCGTTGACAAAGGGCTTTGGGTGGTTTACTACTGCCGTTGGAAAGAGCGCGAAGACTATGAATGATTCATATATTCAGCCCACTGCGAAGACGGTATCTCACCCCCTCCCCCCCCCCTTTTTTTTTTTTCCCCCGGTCTTGCTCTAAAACTATCTACGCCAATCCAACTGTGACACCACACTCCACTCTCCCTATCCTCCATGCTAACCGTCCCGTGTGATGTGCAGATAGCAGAATCAGACTTCGCAGCCCAAGCCCGCCAGCATGCGAACCAATTTGGCCAAAACATTCAAGTCGGTGCCCGCGGAGCGGCTGACTCGTTCAACCGCTTCGTTGAGGGTCCCGACGCCCCTGGCACCCGTCGTACCCAGGAACCTGAACGGAGGGATTTCTGGGATGACCTCTCTGCCATCGGAACACAGGAGTCGCATCGGCGCAATGCTTCCCGGTCTAGCGCCATCGGAACTGCCGCTATGAAACCCGGCCCTGGAGCTCCGGCTACCGGTGCTACTGGTTCTGCTACTACGGGCGTGTCGGGCTCAGGTTCAGGACATGCGACCAAACAGGAGGATGGGAGCTGGGATGACAATTGGTGATCGGGATGTCCATGTATCTGTGTGTGTGTATGAAGCTTTGGTTGCCGTTGTAGTTAGGCTATATTCGTGTTTGCTTAGGAGTGATGGGTTTGTTTTGATTTATTTGTCTCTTTGATCAATGCATGGGTTTATTTCCCCTCATTCTGGGTCGATTTTGTTGCGTGGAGGACCTATTACAGCGGGAGAGAGAGCCTTCTTCCCCGGTAAGGTTGCCATTTACTTGGGATGTACCGGCCATTGAGCTGGATTCATGCAGATACTATGATTATATTCTACCTAGATGATATACATATACATTTGTTCAAATCGAAGCTTCTTCCTAGCTACGTAGCTAGAAAAGAAACGACCGAAACCGGCTACAGATACTCTCCTCTCAATTCACCAAGCACTGCCTTCTGCCGGGGCGCACTCATCTTCTCGAACCGATCCACGCTCATGACGAAAGTGCCTCTTCCGGCACTCAAGCTTCGCAGGTGTTTCAGATAGCCAACCATTTCTTTCAGCGGGACCTTGGCGGTGATAGTGCGGGGACGGGTTGTTGACGGCGCAGCAGCCGAGGACGCGTCCGCTACAGACGGGGACTGGAACGGGTCTGGCGGGGCGTAGACCTTTGCCGGGTTAATGGCGGGAAGATAATCATCTGTGGGAGACGAGGCGAGGTCGGTGGCGGGGAGAGGCACCTCCTCGTCGAGAGAGATGATGTGGCCGCCGCGGGAGGAGGAGATGTCGTGGACGACGGCGCCGAGACTGGCCTCGTCGATGGAGATGATCACGTTCATGACGGGTTCCATTAGGGCGGTGCTGTTGGAGAGATTGCGGAGGGCGGACGAGGTGGCTAGACGGGCGGCGGCGGAGAGGGCGGACGGGGTGGTTTCGTTGCCGAAGAGGTGGGCGCTGGGGTCGATGGTTAGGGTGACCCTGGTGTTGTGCATGGGGAAGGTGAATTGAGGGCCGCGGGCGAGGGCGGCCACACAGCCGTTGTGCAGGGCGGAGCGGAGGGTGGCGATGTCGAGGGTAGAAGGGAGGAGAGGGCTTTCCTCGACGCCGCGTTTGTTGGTTTCGACGAGGAGGCCCGGGGCAAGGATGACGATCTGGTTACCGTCGGGGGACTCGATGGATAGGAGGGCAGTGGACTCGTCCGGGGAAGCGGACGTGTCGGGATCAAAGGGTTCGACGGTGGCTGTACAGCCGGCTTTGCCTTTGCGGCCGGCGATCTCTTTGTCGAAGATCTTGGTGACGGGGCCGGAGGCGGAGAGAGGGCATTCACGGTAGCCGATCTCAATGCGGCCCATGGTGGCTTTGGCTTTGAACTCGTTGAGTAGACGGTCGCGAGCGATCTCGAGGTGCAGTTCGCCCATGCCACTGAGGAGGGTTTGCCCGGAGTCTTCGTCGACGGTGACGTGGAGGCTGGGGTCTTCGCGGAGAAGCATGGCCAGACATTCTTGTAGACGCTTCTCCTCGCTGAGACTGTGGGGCTCGACGCTGGCAAAAAACACCGGTGGCGGCACGGCGATGGGCCGCAGCTGGAGGGTGTTGAGCGGTTCTGGGGGCGAGGCTTTATTGCCCGTGTAGGTGACGAGGGTGTCGCCAGTGCGGGTGTGTTTGAGGCCAGCGACAACGCCGATGTGGCCTTCTGGGATGGAGTCGACCTCGACGGCGTCGTTGGCATACATTTTCAGTAGGCGGGGAGCACGTTCTGAGATGTTCAGGTTGGTGTTGAACAGGACGCTGTTGCGATCTAAGGAGCCCGAGTAGACGCGCACATAGACCAGGACGCCGCGTTTGGGATCGTTCACCACCTTAAAGGCGAGGCCGCAGCCGTGGAGCTTTTCAATCGCATTGCGGGATTCAGCCTGTACTGTGGCCGCCTTGCGGGTGGGCTTGCCTTTGGTGGAGGTAGCTTTGTTGCTCTGCTCGACCAAAAGATCGCCGGAGAGGAGGCGTCGAAGGCCGCCCTTCACACCTCCAATGCTGACTTCAGGGTCGGGGGTCTCGAGCGGACTAGGGAGGAGATTCACCACAGCATCGAGGAGAGGCTGAACACCGATATTGCGGAAACTCGCCCCAGCAAATATTGGAATGATTTTCCTTCCAGTTTGATGTAGGAGACACCTGCGCAGGCATTCAAGGATATCAATAGCGGGAACCGCAAGATGGTCCTCGTCGTACTCGAAGAACTTCTCAACCAGTGTCTCATCGTGCTCGCTCAACAGCTCGACAAGCGCTACTCTAGCCCGCCGGAGCTCCTGGGCGAGCTCATGCTCCTCTGCGTCCAGCTTTTGAAGATCAAACAGTTTCACTGATTTGCCGTCGCCTACGTCCCATCGAAGACCCTGCAGGTTGATTGCATCCGCAACGCCTATAAACTGGCCATTGCCCCCCTTGAACCATGGTATGTGGCAGACAGCCGGCCATCCACTAAGTCGAGTGGCTACCTCGCGGACGGTGCGTCCGAAGGCTGCCCCATCTCTGTCGAGCTTGTTCACGTAGACCACCCGGGGGATGCGATAACCACTGGCTTGATGCCAGACTTTCTCGGTCTGAGCTTCGACACCGGCGACGCCGTCCAAAATACACACTGCGCCGTCTAAGATCCGTAGCGACCGCATGACTTCGAATGTGAAGTCTGCATGTCCCGGAGTATCAATGAGGTTGATTGTGTGCGGCACTGCAGACTTGGGGGTTCGGGCGTCATGCTGTGGACCATTGGACTCTCCAGCTTTGTCCGGCGGCCAATGGAAGGTAATTGCAGCCGATTGAATAGTGATGCCTCGAGCACGCTCAGCTGGAAGGAAATCGGTGACAGTAGAGCCCTCATCCACATCGCCGAGTCTCCGAGTGAACCCGCTATAGTAGAGCATGCGTTCCGTTGTGGTGGTCTTGCCCGCATCAATGTGGGCGATGATCCCGATATTGCGGGTGTGGTCGAGAGATTCTACTTGCCGGTTGGCTGCGGAACTTGAAAAGCTTTGAAATCCCCAGCAACTCCATTTTGGCGACCTTCTGACGGACTGTGCATTGTGTCCGAGGCGGTTGGTATTTGGCGGTTGGCGCAAAGGGCGCACCGCCGGAGAGGCGCGCAAGAGGGCTGCAACCATGATGACAATTGCAGTATGAATGAAATCAAATTTACAGGCAGATACACATGATGGGTTATTTATCGCAATGGTCCCCTTAGTCAACGAAGAAGGGGAATTCCCATGGAAGAAAGATGCGACTGGGATGCAGTGAAAAGCAATGAATAGAATGGATTGGATTGAATTGAAGTGTTGACGCAGCTCGGCAGAACTGGCAGCCTGACCAATCAGGCCGCGCAGGCAGCAACGACGTAACTAGTGAGTCTCTCTCGCTCTCCTCTCGTTCTCTCTCCAACTTTCTCTCTCTCACTCTCTCCCTCCCCCTCCTTCAATCCCTTTCATATTATTTCCCCTCCCCTTCTTAAACACCCTCAATTCATTCCATTCCTTCTTACTTTCGATCTCCTCCCATCTCCCCTTAACCCCTTCTTGACCCACCATCGCCCGCAGCTTGCAGACGTGGTCCCTCGGAACCGCATTGATCTATCCACACCTCAACGAGCAATGGACTACTCCGGAATATCGACCGACCCCGATCACCCGGCGGGCAGCTCCCCTTGGGCTGCCTCTCCTCGGCCGGGCGAGATCTCCTTCCCGAGCTCTACGACAGGCGATGTTCCTCCGGCGCCTCTACCCCCTCATCAGTCCCGATTCGATGCCGATGGGGAGTCGCAGCCCGAACCTCGTCAGGATTCGGAGCCAACAAATGCACAAGGTCTCTCACAAAGGCTGCAGGACTCCCATATTAGTGATTCCGGTCATAGTGCGGAGCCGTCACAGGCCCAACCCCCCGCACGGCACCCGGCAGGCTCTCCACAAACCACCCGACCCTCCGCTCCAGCATATAAACTACAGGCTCGGATTACCGGGCTAGAGCGACCAGGCAAAAAAGACCCGATCTTACGTTTTGATATTCATGTGAGCAAGCTCCCTGTCCGAGCTGTCGGTCGCATGCAGCTAACCCAGCGGGTCAGACAAATATTCCTAAGTTTAGGACCACTCAATATCGAGATGTGCGGCGCACTCATAGCGAATTTGTCAAGCTCGCCGAGCACCTCATGTCGGCAAACCCAGAAGCCTTTATTCCCGCCGTGCCTCCTCCGCTGACCCCCGCTGGGGCAGGGACCGAAGAGGACGAGATCCGCGTCAAGGCTTCGATGCAAAAGTGGTTGAATACAGTATTCAGTAACGAGATCCTGATCCATGACGATGAGGTGGTCCTGTTTGTCGAGAGCGATTTTGGTTATAGCCCGGTGGTCCGGATGAAGCAGCCTGCCACGGGAATGCGCCGGAAGGTCCTGAAGCAATTCGCACCCCCTCCAGATGACACCCCCGAGCTACAGAGTGCGCGCCCGGCCGTCAAGATGTTTTATCTTGGCTCAATGGATGCTAGTCATAAAGTTGACCGTGTGGTCAAGGCCCGGCGAGGTATGTTCTGTTCGCGATAATTGGTCTCCTTTTATATGTACTAATAAAAGCTCTAGGGCTTGGGCTTGCGGAGTCGGAGTTTGGTGTTAAGTTAGGACAGATGCATGTTCAGGAGACACATACAGGCTTGTCCACCGCCTATCGAAAACTCGGCAAGGTCGTCCAGACGGTGGGAGATTTCCATGCCGTCCAGGCGACCGCAGAAGCAACAACTCTCGGAGAACCCCTCAGCTATCATTCTTCAGATGCTTTCATCGTCAAGGAAACCCTTACGAACCGCCATATCCTCCTTCGGGAATTGCTTCAAGCCCAACAGGCCACGCGCAGCAAGCGTGCCGCCGCCGATCGGTTGAAAGTCAGCTCTTCCGTTCGATCCGACAAAGTTGATGAGGCTATCAATGCCTTGGACGAGGCACAGACCCATGAAGACTACCTGACGAAGAAGACCCAGCGGGTAACTTCGAACCTTCTTCACGAAAAGCGTCGCTGGTTCCAGCGCACGACAGATGATGTCCTGCTGACCCTGCGTGAGTACACACTGCGTCAGATTGAAGCCGAACGGCGCACGCTAGCAACATTGGAGAGCGTTCGACCCGATATTCGCGCCATCGACTCTTCGGGCGGCCTGAGCCGTCTCGGCCGTGAAGCCCACCCAACGGCACGACGGCCGAACATGGCCTCTAGCCAAGGCCCCAAGGGAGATGCATGGAGCGGAGTCCCTCGTCACAGTGACAGTATGGGACGCAGCATGAGCGGCAGTTTGATCTCACCTCCGCCCGATGAGGACGAGGAGGTGAATGGACAGGGCAAGAGCAGGCTACGCTCCTCCAGCCGGGTTGGATCTATCGTGGAGGAGGAAGATGAGGATCGCCTGGACGCTCGGAATGCCGCGAGTCGCCTGGCTACCAGCACTTTCTAAAAATTTTTCTGTATATCACGGACATTTGATGATACTAGCGGTTTTCCCTTTGACGGTCCGTCCCCTTATCAGAGTCGGGCTAATGTCTTTGCACCTGTTTTACGTTTTGCCACTGAATTCCCTTCTTTGCGAATGCGACTTGTCTTTATCCATTCTTTGTGGTGTATTTATTCTTTTCTCTCCTCTAGTAGCATTGATTTCTTTCTCGGCCTGGCCTCGAGTTTGGGGTTGGGCGAATATTGCTGCCAGCTGCAGTAAAAGACTCGTCTTCCGGCCATCCGCTATTGGCGGGACGGCCGTCATAGCTTCAATTGGGCAGGTTTGCGTCGGTCGGTTCCAATTACAGCTACTTCTGTGCGATGATGTCCTGTTCTCGACCGATTCTTGCTAGTAGAATCCTTGCGAAGCCACGTCATTTTCGCAGGATGCGTAGCACATCATCTCTCTTGCTGAGTATGTGTCGAGGTCGCCTGTGATCAGAGTCGAAAAACCTTGGAGTCGTTTCCCCGACTGTTGAAGTTGATAAAGAGAAAGGCATTGTGTATGGACCTGGTAGAAGAGAATAAGTAGGATACGATCATCGATACTAGTAGGCACATGTACAATCATCCCCCCCCCCACTCTTGAGGCTTCCAGGTGATTTGAGATGACCTCACAATAATAATTCAGAGAAGATATTGAGAAGATAATTAATAATAATACCTAAATAATAAATAAATCCAAGGCG
The DNA here is from genome assembly GCA_015844325.1 of Aspergillus nanangensis. NCBI lineage: Eukaryota > Fungi > Ascomycota > Eurotiomycetes > Eurotiales > Aspergillaceae > Aspergillus > Aspergillus nanangensis. Next base: position 255,196 of record VCAU01000022.1, on the reverse strand, counting down.
GGGTTGAAATCAACCAACCAAAGCAACCCCCACTCTCGAGGTACTTCGGCTAAGCTATTTATTTATATACTCCGAACGACCTCCTCGTCCTCGTTCTTTTTCTCTATTTCCCTCTCTCTCGTTCTCTGCTTCAACAACAAACATGGCGCCCTTGAAGGTCTTTCTGTAATTCCCCCCTCCCCTACCCCCCCCATTAACAATCCTTGGTTATTCTAGCTAACCCTCACCCAGTACTGGAGCCACCGGTTATATCGGTGGTGATGTCTTCTATGCAGTCCACCAAGCACACCCCGACTGGCAATACTCGCTCCTCGTCCGTAGCAAGGACAAGGGTGCCCAGGTCTCCAGTAAATATCCCGACGTGAAAATTGTCTACGGCGACCTGGATTCCGCCAGTATCATCGAGGAAGAGGTCAAAAATGCCGACATTGTTCTTCGTATGTGCCCCCATCCCACCAGTCGCAGACAAGAAGCCATGGCTGATAGATCCCCCCAGACTGCGCCGACTGTGACCACGTCGCATCTGCTAAAGCTATTGCAAAGGGCGTCGCCCATCACACACCCCAAAACCCCGTCTGGCTAATCCACACCTCCGGTACTGGCATTCTTACGGTGGAGGACTTCCGCACCAACACTTGGGGCCTGTATCGTACTAAGGAGCACAATGACTGGGAAGGAATTGACGAGCTCGTAAATCTTCCCGACGACTCCTTGCATCGCGACGTCGACAAGATCATCATCGATGCCGGCAAGCCTGACTCGGACAGCGCGAAGACCGCCATCATCTGCCCACCCACAATCTACGGACCGGGCCGTGGCCCCGGAAACCAGAGGAGCGTCCAAGCCTACTGGCTGACAGAGGCTGTGCTGAAGCGCAAGAAGGGTCTACTCGTCGGTGAGGGCAAGAACATTTGGCACCAGGTGCATGTGCAAGACCTGAGTAACGTCTACCTGCTGCTGGCCGATGCGGCAGCCGCCGGCGGTGGTCCAGCGACTTGGAACGAGAAGGGATATTATCTTGCGGAGAATGGGCCGTTTGTTTGGGGAGATATTCAGCGTGAGGTGGCTAGAGTCGCTTATGAAAAGAAGCTGATTCCATCGCCCGACGTTGAGCCACTCTCTGATGCGCAGGTCACCGAGCTGAATCAATTTGGGTTGTATGCTTGGGGCAGCAGTTCCAGGGGTCATGCCATTCGGGCAAAGAAATTGTTGGGTTGGACGCCCACAAAGCCGAGTTTGAAGGAACTGATTCCCAGCATTGTAGACCTTGAGGCAAAGACTTTGGGTCTGGCCTGAAGTGTGATTTTTGTGTGTAATGCTTCAATTTGAACGAAATAATTTATGACAATGCCATGTTGGGGGGTACTAGTAGTACCTACTTATCTACTAGGCATTTATTAGTATTAGTATTCTCACACGCAATCAATATGCGGGTTATTCTCTTCCATGTGAATAAATTGATGATAATGAGATCAAGTCATAAAAGGCTCAAGTATGAGTATTTGTAGTTGAGAGAAGTCGAGCACATAATAATGGTCCATGAAAGCTTAGCGCGGGCGCGGGCGACAAGCGAGATAAGCGCGCCCGTCGCGGCGGCGCAACTTTCGGCGTCTTTATTGATATCAATCAAGCGTTGCTGCTTTGTTGCTCCTCCGCCCCCCAACATCGTCCTTGTCCTCCCATCCACCTGAATGCCTTTTCCATAGCAGGTTGTCCTACCTCTACCCTCCATCCCTGATCTTTCCACCTCATCATCTTGATTGCCTCTCGCGCTGACACCTATCAATCCCCAGGCCCCATGACTTGCGACCTGTTGGAAACACACCGGTTCTCTCTCTGAGCAGTTCAGCTTCGACGAAGCTGCCATGGCTCCAGGTGCCGGAGGAAAACGGAAACGAGGTGATAGACAGTGGTCCGGTGATTCATCAAACGACGGCCGACGCCCTTCTCCCCATCGGCCAGGCAATCTGAATATGGCGCAACACCATGGTCAGCAGTCTCGCGACTACCCCGAGACCCGTGGAAGAACCCGCCGCCAGTCAAGTAGAGGAGGTAGGAATAGTCTCGGTCGGAGAACGAGCAATGATCCCCAGAACACCGGAGGCGCTAGAAAGGATGGTGCCATGTCACCCCCGGAGACGACGCCAGCGAAAGATGCAGCCGAATCGGAACAAACGAATGGCCTCTCGTCGATAAACAACCCACAACCACCTCCTTCCCCTACCCCTGCACCTTCCAATGCCTCCCAATCTCAATCCCGACCTCCACCGACCTCACAACAAGTGTCGCCTGCGCCTCCCGTTCAACGGCCTCCAGGGCCTCCCCCGCCATTCGCCTATGAATATGTGACGGATGCTGTCATAGAAGATTGGACCGCAATGGCAAGAGATAAGTTAGTTGAGGAGGGCATCAGAATCAGGAACATGCAGGACGATGTCAAATTAGCCTCGATATACCAAGAGCTGATCCGAAGCGCTTTCTATGGGCTCCTGTCACCGACAGAGGCAGGAGGCGCCGTAAAAGACATCATTGGTGAGGATGTCGCTGCGGGAGATGTTGATATGGATAACGCAGGGCAACCGGCTACTCTTGATACTCGCTCCCTCTTCTTAGATACTCTGTCTATCGTCACCGATTCAGACCCGTCGAACAGCGCGATGAAGCCGCTCGTGTTTGCCACTGGAATCAACGCCGCGCTTATGCGTCTCCAGCTCGATACACCTGTCTTACAGTCCCTGGGCCTCGTGCGCGAGACTTTCGCCCGAATGGGCATCCGGAAACAGACTAACCTCCTCTACCGGCAATCCAACTATAACCTGCTACGAGAGGAATCCGAAGGTTACTCAAAGTTGATTACGGAGCTCTTTACAACGAGTAATAATGAACCGCCCACCAGTGATGTCGTCGAAGACACGTTTGAAAGAGTGAAGGCGATGATCGGTGCGTTCGATATGGATGTCGGCCGTGTCCTGGACGTCACGTTGGATGTTTTCGCTGCCGTTCTCGTCAAACAATATCGGTTTTTCGTCAAGCTCTTGCGAGTCAGCTCATGGTGGCCGCAGGAGGACATCTTCCGCTCGGTGGAGGATAGTTCTCGCGATTCAGGTCTTCCCAATTGGGCTCTCCCGGGCTCTGCCGTTTGGGCGACAACAGACGAAGATCGCATCGAGGCTATGCGTGTCAACGAGCAGCGAGACCGTCAATTCTGGGACCGTGTGAAGAACATTGGGATCCGGGCTTTCTTTGAAATTGGTCGTCGGCCAGTTTCTGAGGAGGAATTGCAGCAGATTCTCCCCGAGACCAACAACCTTTCAGAAGAAGAGCTGGAGACACGAACATGGATTGCAGAGACGGGGACATTACCACCTAAAGGCAACAGGGTCGCTGCGCAGCTTCTTGGGTTCAAACTTCGCTTCTATTCCTCTCGTGCTCGCTCCAAGTCGGACGTCCTACCTGATAACCTGATCTATCTTGCGGCACTCTTGATCAAGGTTGGATTTATCTCCCTACGAGACTTGCATCCTCATCTTTGGAGGCCAGATGATTCCATGGATGCGTTAAAAGAGGAGAAGGAGAAGGAGAAGGCCGAACGAGAGAGGGCAGCCCGACCCGGTGGCGGCATCAACGCCTTGATGATGGCTGGTGCTTTGTCCGACGACACAATCCCGACTCCTCGCATCCGTGAATCGGAAGCTCGATCGGCAACTCCAGGGAAGGATATGGAAGGCGACAAATCGGCCGGACCGAAGACGGAAGAGGATGAGCTTCCAGAGCCATCAGATCAGAAGGTGTTACTTTTGAAGAGCTTGCTTGCAATTGGCGCACTTCCAGAATCCCTATTCATTCTGAGCAAATTTCCCTGGCTTATGGACGCCTACCCTGAGCTTCCTGAGTTTATTCATCGCATCCTTCATCATTGCTTGAGCAAGGTGTACGCCTCATTGCGGCCTTTGCCTTCGACAGAGGAGCTCCGAGAGCAAAAGCAGATGCCTAGTCAGGATCAGTCAGGCGTTGCGAAGGGTCAGATTCGGCTCAGCTCGGCGCCTCCAAGAAGAGTGCTTCGCTGGGCCCAACTTGATAAGGAAGATACGAACGATGGTACCGACTATAAATTTTATTGGGATGACTGGGCGGACAATATCCCGGTTTGCCAGTCTGTGGACGATGTTTTCGCGCTGTGTTCATCATTCCTCAACATCTCCGGGCATAAGATTGGGCAAGATCCGAGTTTACTGGCGAAACTTGCACGCATTGGCAAGCACAGCCTCAGCAGCGATGATTCAGCTGAGAACCGAGCTCGCTGGAAGGATCTCTGCAAACGTATCTTGCTGCCATCCATCAGCTTGACCAAGGCAAATCCCGGTGTCGTCAACGAAGTTTTCGGTCTCGTTAGTTTCTTTCCTCGGGAGACCAGGTACAATATGTATGCCGAGTGGAACTCTGGGCAAACCTCTCGTCTCCCCGATATCAAATCTGCATTCGACCAGGCGAGAGCGGAAACAAAAGACGTTCTCAAGAGGTTAAGCAAAACAAATATTCGCCCAATGGCTCGCGCGTTGGCCAAGATCGCGTATGGTAATCCTGGAATTGTGATCAACGTTGCTATCAGCCAGATTGAATCCTACGAGAATCTCATTGAAGTCGTCGTCGAGTGTGCACGTTACTTCACGTACCTCGGATACGATATCTTGACCTGGGCTCTCATCAACTCCCTCGGACAAAATGGCAGAAGCCGTGTTCAACAGGGTGGATTGCTGACGAGTCGATGGTTGAATGCGCTGTCCACTTTTTCCGGCAGAACGTTTAAACGATACTCGGTGATGGATCCAGCCCCTTTATTGCAGTACGTCGTTGAGCAATTGAAGCATAACAACTCCACAGACCTTATCGTCCTGGAACAGATGATCAGTTCTATGGCCGGTATCATCACCGACACCAACTTCAACGACAACCAGATACAAGCTATGGCTGGAGGAGATGTCCTGCAAGCCCAGACAATTCTTCAACTCCTCGATCGACGACATGAGTCCAAGACGACATCCAAGCGGCTTATGAAATCTTTGACGGTCTCAAAGCTAGCGGGTCAATTGTTGATCGCCATTGCTCAGGAGCGGTGGACATGTATCTACAAGGAGTCAGATGGCGATTCTGAACTTAAGTTGCTTGGCAACGTCTTCGACGAGATTCACCGCATTCTGGCCCAGTACTTGGACCTACTCCGAAGCAACCTGTCCGTCAACGAATTCGATGCATTTGTTCCCGACCTCGCTTCTTTGGTCCGTGATTTCGGTATCCAGCCCGAAATTGCGTTTTGGATCCGAAGGCCTAGCGTGGCTCAAAAAATGGCAGATATCGAAGCGACGGAAAATGTTGATAAAGAAAACTCTCCTCCCAAACCGGAGGCTGAAACGATGGAGACAGACGATGGGGACGAGACCGCAGCGGAGGGTGAAGCATCAAATATGGAAATTGACAAAGATGCCGAAAAGCCGGAACCCACAACTAACCCTGTCATGCAAGATCTTCAGGATCAGGTCAAGTCGAGTTTGTCGTCGGAGACTTGGGGTGTGGTGGGTGTTCACTTCTATACCAACTTCTGGCAGTTATCTCTGTACGACGTGCATGTGCCCCAGAAAGCGTATGAAGATGAGATTGATCGCCAGAAGAAAAAGATTGTACAAATAAACAGCGACCGGTCCGACATTAGCATCGCTGGGTCTCAGAGAAAAGAGAGAGAGAAGAAGCAGATCACCCACCTGCAGGAGCGAATTCTGGAGGAGAACAAGACGCATCTCAAAGCCTATGGTCATATGCGAACGAAGCTTCAGAAAGAAAAAGATCGATGGTTCGTCGGCATGCGTGGAAAGCACGATTCGCTCAACGTTTCCTTGTTAGAGCAGTGCTTCCTCCCTCGATTGTTACTGTCGCCCATCGACGCGTTCTACTGTTTCAAGATGCTGAAGTTCCTGCATACGTCTGGAACTCCTAACTTCCGAACCGTTGGCCTGCTAGATCAACTTTTCCGCGAGCATCGACTTACCGCTCTTATATTTATGTGCACTTCTCGAGAGGCTGACAATATTGGCCGCTTCTTGAACGAGATTCTGCGCGATCTCAGCCGCTGGCATGCGGATAAGGCTGTGTACGACAAGGAAGCCTTTGGCACTAAGAAAGATCTTCCTGGCTTTGCCATGTCCGTTGATCCTGAAGGCAAGCCCATAAATTTCTTGGAATATGAGGACTTCCGGCGTCTGCTGTACAAATGGCACCGGCTCATGTCTTCGGCGCTCAAGACTTGCTTGAATGGTGGCGAATACATGCACATCCGGAATGCGATCAGTGTGTTGAAAGCTATCGTGCAGCACTTCCCTGCAGTGAACTGGATTGGCCGGGATATGCTTACATGTGTAAACACTCTGAGCAAGGAGGACGAGCGAGACGACGTGAAGATCCCAGCTGCCTCTCTCATCGGTGACCTCAATCGGCGCGAGAAGAAGTGGCTTCTTCCACAAGCATTCATGATCACCAACCAACCTGTCGGGCGATCAAAACCTGATGAGAAAAACGCGAAATCTTCAACCCCTCATGCTGAATCGACACCCACGTTGAATGCTTCCGCCGCCGAGTTCAAGCCGGATGAGTAAGTGACCCATATACAACCCGTCGACTTTATCTAACTGTCCAACAGATCCCAAGGCAACCTCGAGTCTAAACCCTCGGAAGTCGAAGATGGAGAAATTGAGGATGCGAGGATGGCTAGTTTGAAGGATACGGAAGTTGATCTAGAGAAGCTGTCCGAGCAGGAGAAGGAGCCTGAATCTACTCCCGCAGAGCCAGCTAAGGAACAGTCGTCTACTGATGGACCTGCTGATCTTTCCACTGAAAATGCCTCTGAAAAGGAGGCAACACAGCCGCCAGCTTCACCGGCTAGTTCTGCTCCCAAGGCGCCCGAGCCTAGACCTGCCAATATTCCCAAACGTCCTGATGTCGAGCGGCCGCATAGCCAAAATGTTCGCTCGCAAACGCACACGCCAAACCGTTCATTCCAGGAAGAGCGACGGCTGCCTCCCCGACCTGATCTTATGGAAGACCGACGAGATCGTCATCCAGACTATCCTCGTCGATTTGACGACTACAACCGTTCGTTTGATCAGCCGATGGGAGAGGGACGCTACGGTCGCCTCGATAGGGAGTATCCTAGACCCATGGACGAGCCTTTCCGTGCCCCCTACCGAGAGGGACGACCCGATCGCCGTGGTCCCCGTCCTGGCCCTACGACTCATCCTGATCGGATGGAGATGATCCAGGACCCGCCACCGGACCGTGAGGCATTCCGACGTGAGCCGGCTCGGCAGGAGAAAGATGACCGAAGGGCCTTGCCTTCCAGGCTTTCCCCTCCAGGCAACCAACTTCCCAATCGCCCGGAACGGTTCCCTGACCGACCCTTCCCGCGGCATGAAGATTTGCCAACGGGGCCCCGGAGCGACCGACAGCGGCCGGACGCGGATTCTAGGGAGCCAGGTCCAGACATGGCTCATGGACGTCTACGACAGCCAGAACCTACCGATATTCCTTCGGGCCCGAGACGAAATGCCCAGCGTGGGGGAAGACAACAAGCTGGGTCAGCACCAAGTAATGGCTCCGAACGTCAACCTCCTACTGGCCCCAGTCGACAAATGCGAGCTGCGCCAGAGCCGTCCCAATCCGGGCCACCCTCTCCCGAGTCCGAAAGACTCGATACCAGTGGTATGCACCCTGACCGGCTTAAAGTTTTGCAACACCAGGAGACTGGGTATAGCGGTCCCAAACGTGGGCCCCCGTCGACGCCATCTGTCGTTCCACCGTCGGGGCCCCGTGGTGGTGCTGGACCGGCCAATCGCGGACCACCCTCTGGGTCTTTCGCAGGTGAACGCGGCCGTGGGGACAAGCGGTTTGCTCAACTGAACAACGTGCTTCAACAATCTGGCCCTGCGGACCGTCCTGCCCCCGTTATTCGAGGCCGCGGCGCAAACCGCCAATCCAACCCACAACCAGCCCGGGCAGCAGGTGATCAGCCTGATCTTCTCACCCCGCGCGCGAATCCCGAGGAAGACCATACTCGTCGACGGGATCAAGAGGACACCGGCTCTGAGTCGCGACGGTCCCGACACTCCGACCGAGAAAGAGATCGTGACCGCGAACGCCGTGAGGACGATCGCAGTCGACGGGAAGAACATCGAGACCGTACCCGAGACTATGAACGCGAGCGTAGCCGCAGGAGCGACGTAGGCGGCACCCCTCGGGACGAACGGTACGATTCTCGCGAATCATCACGTCGTGGGCCCGGTTCGCGCGAGGATAATCGCCGCCGGCGAGATCGAGATGAGACCACCGCAGCAGCAGCAGCTCCAGCAGAAACTGCAGCAAGCAACGACGAAGGCCGCCTTCGTCCTCCATCCTCCATGGGCCAAGCACCTCCACCACCTCCCCCTCCCCCGCCTCCAGCAGCAGCAGCAGCTGAGGATGACCGACGCTACGGGGGTGGCGGCGGCGGCAGCGGCGGCCGTGAGCGGGACCGCGATCGTAATCGAGATCGTCAGCGAGACCGCGAATATAACCGCGACGGTGCAAGTGGCGGAGGACCTCACAAGCGGCGTCGCAATGACGACAATGGACGTGGCGATGGCAGTGGACGCGGAGGGCCGAGAATGGGTGGTGATAACAAACGGCCAAGAAGGGGGGCTTAAGGGAATAAGCGGCATGATTTCTGTGATGTGTTGTCGATCTTTTTACTTTTAACACTTTTTACTATTTCCTGTTCTTTTTCCTTTTTTTTCGCCTCTTTTTTCCTCTTTTTTCCTCTCCTTTGATATCTTACATGCATTGTCGGTGTTTGTTTTCGATCTCTGGACTTGGGCGTCTTGTCTGTCTGTGTATTGTTGTTTTGGGAGATAACAAACATAATTGATATAATGATTGGTCTGGTCTTCGACTTATTCCTATGGTTTTTTTTTTCTGTTTTTCTTCATGTTACTGATTTATAGAGGTGAATGTGTTAAAAGTTGTTGGGACACTGAAGAGATGAAGTTACGAGGCAGTCAGTATGTCTTAATGCATACTCAACCGTCTCCGTCTCAGACTACTCATTGTTTAAAAAGAGAAGATGTTTCTTCCCACGCCGGAATGAATCAACTTGCGAATCAAAAAAGGATTCGTCTGTCTGCTTGCTTAAAAGGGCGTAATCCCACCCTTCTCCACCAACCGTCCGACATCCTCATCCCTCTCCCCTTCCACGACAGTCCTCAAGAACTGTCCCCCAATGCTGGGATGCTTCGCCCCCATTTTCTCCGCCAACCCTGGTTTCCCCCCTAGCCCCGTTGCCAAAAAGCCCGGTCCGGCCCCAAAGACCTTGACCCCGTCGGCTTTCAGCTTGTGACTCCAGTCCAGGATGAGCATGTTCAGCGCGGTCTTGCTGCAGCGGTAGCCGATAGGGTCGAAGTCGAATTCTTTCGGCCATCCCGCCGGCTGGGGAGGGGTAGGGAAGTATTTCTGGCTCGCGATCGTCATGTGCGATAAGCCAGTCACGAAGATGAGGCGCGGCGAGGTCGATTTGAGCAGCAGCGGCATGAACGTATATGTCATGATATGCGCGCCGGTTACGTTGACGTTGTATGCATTGTTGAAGCAGTCTCGGAGGGAGATGCCGCCGTCGAGATAGAGAGGGTCGAAGGCAGCGCCTAGTATATATACTATGGTATTAGAGTTTGGGGGAGAGAGAGAAAGTCATGGTCATGGGTCTGATATTGATAGGGGAGGGGGTTCATACCAGCATTGTTGATCAGGATGTCAATATGATCTGTCTTTGCTTTGACATGTTCGAATGCCTGTTGGATGGACTCGTCGGTAGATACGTCGACCTCTAATAACTCAAGACTGCTGGTTGTTTTGGGATGCTCCTTGGTGAGGCCTTCGATGGCAAGGTTTCCTTTCTCGGACGAGCGACTACCCACGAAGATGCGGTAGGCTTGGTCGGATTCGAGAAGCGCTTTGACGGTTTCATAGCCAATTCCAGTGTTTCCACCGGTGATGAGGACAATCTTGGGGACAGTCATGGTGTGTCTTTTCTCATGTGTCTTTTCTCTCAGTGGATATGGACCTCGTCTGATGGTGAGTACGTATTTATATTCGTCTCCTCCGATGAATCGACCGTCATCATCCAGTCTGACATCCGACTGGATTCAGTGGTCTAAACATATGGTCGGAGATAACTTGTGAGGGGATTCATGGACATAGTATAGTTTATGGGTTCGTCATAGTAGGAGCACGGAGTTAGTCATGTTAGTCAGAGCTATCTCCGCTAAAGCCTTACAACGCTAGATAGAGCATATATATCTAGGCGTGTTAGGCTCTCATGGACTTGAGCATCATCATAGCTCGGTGTTTATAGCACTCGAAGCTTTCGGTGCTCGGATTTTGCAGTTTTTCCCACCGAATGAAGCTTCTCACGAGATCGGGGACCAAGTTAGTAGTAGTACTACTATTTCTGTCTGCATATTCGAGGGCCGCAGATGCAGTGGGTAATACACAGGAGCAGGGAGACAGCTAGCAGCATGATGTTGAAGTCAATCGGCAATGATCTTGAGAAAGTATTGCCATTGTGATTGATTGATGGCTGAGGGAATTGGCCCATCCTTGTATAAGAAACACCTGGGGAATCCGCCACGTGACCGTGTTAGACCTAATTTGCGGGATGAATTATTATTATTCTTTTCCCTCTTCAAGCATCAACAAGAGATGCAGGCAGATAGTTAGAGAGATCATGTGCAGTCAGCCACCGAATCCACCAGACCTGCATCCGGCCAGCCATCCAGGCTTGTCGGACCGATATTCCGCCTAAATGCAAGCCGGTTAATCTTCGGGAGTCACGGAGTTGACGTCCGTGGCGTTTCCATCCGCCCAGAGCTCCTATCCAGATCAGGTGTTTCAAAGGGTCCTAATCCTCCACCTGCTCAATCCTCAGGTTTCACCATCGCATCCATCCTGTAGTTTCTCCACCGCTCTCCGTTGGCAAGAATTTCGGGCGTAGGGACCGACGATCCATCGTCACTGCCAGTTATGTTGTCAATCGAAGCGAGAGAGCGGGGAGAGAACCCGATGACCACCAACAACCCTCCATGATGGCAGATAGTGGTTGAGGAGAGAAAAGTTTTGGAGGGGAGGGGGGGGGACAAAAAAGGATATCTGGCCTTGCAATGTCAATGTGGATAACGCACCCTGCTCGGTAGAATTGGCTGTGTTCCAGTAGATCGCATATATATATCGACCGTGGGACAACCCCGCCATTGCGATTTTTATTTTTATTTTCCCCCTCATATGTTGTGTTCATCGGGTTTGTTCTTCTGTCTCTCATAACCCATCATTATCTTCTTGTGAATTTTTTAGAATCAATCTTCTGTTGATCGGAAGAAGTATCTCCAACAAGATGGCTAGATTGGATGTGGAAAAGACCCTGGAGGAGCTCACGCTCGGGGAGAAAGTCGCGTTGACCGCAGGTATGAACCTATCAGGGACTAAAACCTATCACAGGAATTAACCCTTTAGGAATCGACTTCTGGCACACCGCGTCTGTTCCCCGTCTGAACATTCCCACTCTCCGCATGTCCGATGGCCCCAATGGCGTTCGCGGAACCCGATTCTTCAACGGCGTGCCAGCGGCCTGTTTCCCCTGCGCAACTGCTCTAGGAGCCACCTGGGACACCCAGCTGTTACACGAATGCGGCCGGCTGATGGGCGAAGAGTCTATCGCCAAGGGATCGCATATTATCCTGGGCCCCACGATCAACACCCAACGCTCTCCTCTCGGAGGCCGTGGGTTCGAGTCCTTCGCCGAGGACGGCGTTCTGTCCGGAAACCTGGCCGGTTGGATGTCCAAGGGCATCCAGGAGAAGGGCGTGGCAGCGACCCTGAAGCACTTTGTCTGCAACGACCAGGAGCACGAGAGACTGGCGGTCGATAGTATTGTGACGATGCGTGCCATGCGCGAGATCTATCTGATGCCATTCCAGTTGGCCATGCGGATCTGTCCCACTGCTTGTGTGATGACCGCGTACAACAAAGTCAACGGGACCCATGTCAGCGAGAATAAGCAGATCATCACCGATATCCTCCGGAAGGAGTGGGGGTGGGATGGTCTCGTCATGAGCGATTGGTACTACTACCTCCTACTCCATTTCCCTGAACACCTCGAATGGAATCATCGACTGGTCGGACTAACTCGCAATGCAGGTTCGGTACCTACAGTACCTCCGACGCTATCAACGCCGGCCTCGACCTCGAAATGCCCGGAAAGACTCGCTGGCGAGCCACGCCGCTCGCACACGCCGTGTCCTCGAACAAGGTCTTCGAATACGTCATGGACGAGCGCGTCCGCAACGTCCTCAACCTGGTCAACTTTGTCGAACCCCTAAACATCCCCGAGGATTGTCCGGAGAAGGCCCTCAACCGTCCCGAGGACCAGGCCCTCCTGCGCCGAACCGCCGCCGAATCGGTCGTTCTCATGAAGAATGACGACAACATCCTGCCCCTCAACAAAGACAAGCCGATCCTGGTGATCGGTCCCAACGCCAAAATCGCCGCCTACTGCGGCGGTGGCTCTGCCTCCCTCGACCCCTACTACACCGTGACCCCCTTCGAGGGCGTCTCGGCCAAAAGCAACGCCGACGTCACCTTCTCGCAGGGTGTGTACTCGCACAAGCAGCTTCCTGAGCTGGGACCCTTGCTCAAGACGGCCGACGGGAAGAAGGGCTTCTCATTCCGCGTGTACAAGGAACCTGTGACGCACGCAGACCGGGAGCTGGTTGACGAGCTTCACCTCACCTCCTCGAGCGGGTTCCTGATGGACTACGTCCACCCGAAGATCGACTCGTTGACCTTCTACGTCGACATGGAGGGATACTTCACCCCCGAAGAAGATGGGGTGTACGATTTCGGCGTCACCGTCGTCGGCACCGGACGTCTCATGATCGATGGCGAAACCGTGGTCGACAACACCAAGAACCAGAAGCCCGGATCAGCGTTCTTCGGCACCGCCACGATCGAAGAGCAAGGGAGCAAGGCCCTCAAGGCCGGCCAGACATACAAGATCGTACTGGAGTTCGGCAGCGCGCCGACCTCCGACCTGGACACGCGCGGCGTCGTGGTCTTTGGCCCCGGTGGATTCCGCTTCGGGGCCAGTCGCCAGGTCAGCCAGGAGGAGCTTATCTCGAAGGCGGTCGAGCTTGCGGCACAGGCAGAGCAGGTGGTGTTGTTCGCGGGCCTGACCAGCGAGTGGGAGACCGAGGGCCACGACCGTGACCACATGGACTTGCCGCCCGGCAGCGACGAGATGATCAGTCGCGTGTTGGCGGCGAACCCGAACACGGCGGTGGTGATCCAGAGCGGCACCCCAGTGACGATGCCGTGGGCCAAGGATACGAAAGCGCTGGTGCAGGCGTGGTTCGGCGGCAATGAGTGTGGCAATGGTGTCGCGGACGTGCTGTACGGCGATGTCAACCCGTCCGGAAAGTTGCCGGTCAGCTTCCCCGTGCGTCTGCAGGATAACCCCAGCTACCTGAACTTCCGGTCGGAGCGAGGCCGCGTGCTGTACGGCGAGGATGTCTATGTCGGGTATCGCTATTACGAGAAGGTGAACCTGCCTCCGCTGTTCCCCTTCGGTCATGGCCTGTCATATACCAGCTTCGCCCGCGAAAACCTGGCGCTCACGACGTCGCCGGAGAAGGCGCAGTATGAGACGTCGGGCGAACCCATCATCGCGACCGTGACGGTCACGAATACGGGCAAGGTGGCGGGCGCAGAGGTCGTTCAGCTCTGGGTCGTGCCACCAGCGACGGGGGTGAATCGTCCGGTGCGCGAGCTCAAGGGCTTCGTGAAGGTGGCGTTGAACCCTGGCGAGCAGAAGTCGGTCGAGATTGTGGTGGAGAAGAAGCTGGCGACGAGCTGGTGGGACGAGCAGCGCGAGAAGTGGGCGAGTGAGAAGGGCGAGTATGAAGTGTTGGTGACCGGCACAGGCGAGGAAGTCCTGAAGAGTTCCTTCTCGGTCGAGAAGACTCGCTTCTGGGTTGGTCTTTAGGGTACCTCACGATAGCTTGTGACGAGATCATAAATATATGACGAGAATGATGCCATTGTTTTTTCTATACTCCGGTCTATTAAACAAAGACATCATATCTAGAGGGGCAAATCACAGCAATATGTCTCGATGGTCATAGTAGCACGAATGTTACGTGACTTGATATCGAACTAAAAACACAACCTCAAAACGCCAAAAGAAAGCTAAATATGTATATAATATAATAACAAAGAGCACCAAATGATGCAAGTGCCCCTGGCTGAACAGTCAGATCGTCAATGCTATGCCTCCGGAGACTTGATACAACCCCCGAATAACCCTGCAACACGATGGAAAAAACCCGTCTCGGGGACTGGCGGTTGACTGGGAAGGTCACTGTTGCGGCTCTTCCACTTGGAGAATGTTCCCTTGGTTCGCGTAGACCACGATGTCTGCAGTCGGGACATGGCAGTCGGGGGTCGTCGATCGGGGGCCATATATGCTGGCGGAGGCGCTGCGATACGCGTTTGCGGTCCACTAGTCTCAGGCCTAGAATGGCCGGCGTTCATCCTTGCCATAACTGCCTGTCGTATGCCCACGTCACGTTTACTTTCTTCCTCTGCCGACAAGACATGCATAAACCCGTTGCTGTCGATGACAACACCTGGGCCGTAGTTCTCGTTCTCCACCGAGTCTCCGAGGCCGATCGAATTGCCAGGACCTTCAGTCATCACCTCAGGACCCTCGTACCTTTTCGACTGTTGGATCGACGCGTAGTCCTCTGAGAGACCGAAACTCGGGGAGGCGGCGCTTAGTGTGGTGGGGGGCGAGCAGAAGCTAGGAACTCCACTTGAAGAGAATGCTGCATCTGGACTGAGGAACACTTCGACATCATCGGATGAATCATCATCATCTGTATTGGGAGACTGGGGTTTTTCTTTCCCGGACAAAAAGGCTCTGGTATCATGATTTTGCGGTGGCGCTTGTCCCGAGAGAGTAACCCCTGTCATGGACTGCATCTCAGCCTGTCGGGAATTGAGGGATCGCTGACTGGAATTGTCGGTATAAGTAGTAACGGAGCCAGCCGTAGTACATCTCCTTTGACTGAATACTGATCGGGAAGTTTCAAACTCCGAAGGGCGATCAGAGTGCGAGGATTGTAGTAGGAGCCTCATGGTCTGTTGACTGGGCTGTGCAGTCAAGCCTACCCCTGAATCAAATTTGCCTTTCAGCGCCGCTGCCTCTGGGCCAACATTTGGAGCTTGATATTTAGAATCAATTTGGGGTACTGCAGTGCCTGGCCGAGTTTCTGCATATTCGGATTTTTTAGATTGGTCCTTCGGAGCAGGCACGCCACGTTCGATCCTGTAGATGAGTAGCGAACAGGAGAATCGAATATCGGACTCTAGGTCCGGGTCAATTGCCTGACGATCAATCAAAGGCGAAGCGGGTTTATGTTGTACAGGGGTATCAACAAAGTTGTAATATCGCGATGGTTCATCATCGGCAAATGTGAATGTGGGTTTCTAGCCCAGTCAGATATGTCCAAGCCATTTACCGAGGATTCATACCTGTGGGCTAAACAGTAGCGACAAAGAAGGGCGGTTCTTCATGACGGAAGACGCCTTCTTGGAGACGAGGTGGTCCATGGTGATGGAACCAGCCACCGATGGAACAGAACTTGAGGTGGGAAAAAGAGAGAGAGAGAGAGAGAGAGACAGAGACAGAGAGAGAGAGGTTCCCGACAAAGATATAACAATTCAAACCGAGCCGTGTCAACCGGTCAACGTTGAGAATGCTCAAAATCGGGCAACACGGGGTATAAGATTTGAATTTGAATGGAGGAAATTAATCGTTAATTGCAGTGAATGGGGCATCCAGTGCCTGGAGCAACGGATCATCCAATTTCCCCTAGCAAGTATGCTGATATTGCGGGTCTAACAACGGCGCTTGTTGTTGGGAGCAATGATTGGAATGCGGGGGGGAATAGAAGCTTAGCCTGCTTAGCTTGAGGAAGGTAGTCGACAAGTAGGAAGTACAAGGAGATTAAATGAGTGAAATGGTCGAGAAACAGTGAGAATCGAGCAAACAAAAAATTCCAGGGATCAAGAGAAAGTTCGAGGCCGCTGATGCATCTCCGAACCGGGGGCTCTCATGCTGTGGTGGAAAGACAAGGCACTGCGACGCAACAGTGACAATCGAGGTCGCATAGGAGAGGAAGACCCAGTGCATGGACGGCAGATTAAAAACTCGGGAGGGGGGGAGGAGGAAAAAGAAAAAGAAATTAAACGAGAAAAGGTTGGTTCATTGGACCTGCAGGAAGCACCGCAATTGCTCTGGATGGAGGGTTGCACAGCGGCCTCGTCCGGAGAGTTTGAAACATCCCTGGTGCAGTGCACTATTGCCCCTGGAGAGTCTTCATTTGCTGCGTGTCACGGTCGTAATCCACTTCAATTCTGTCCATCGTCGGAGGGTTGACAGAGCAGGGTGAACTTGCAGCAGATGATCATCCAGTGAGAAGAAGAAGCAAGTGCAAGACCATGTCATTTGTCATGGCGGCGCTGGGCTTGGGGAGATCAACGCAGGGTTATCTGACGCATCTCATCCCGGGGTAACTGGACACGAAGGATGTCTGTCTGTCCCTCTCCCTCATATCTTCTCAATTCCTAATGCTGACGCCTGCCGTTGAACTCTGCTTCAACGTTTCTGTTGAGACAGCGGCACCTCATCGGCGGTAGCACAACTTTAACCAATTAATTGTCTGACTTTATGGCAAGGGGGATGAGACAGGGTTGAATCAAGGGGATCGGCAAACTTATCCCCCTCCAAAGTGATAGATCCAGTCATTGGGCGCTCGACGTGGGGCGTTCATCAATTATTGATCATTTTATCCACGTCTCATCCCTGCTTCCATCGATCGGTTAGGGCTTGCAGCTTTTTTTTTTTTAAAAAAAAAAAGGGAGACCAAGCGGGGGGTATAATTATGCATAATGAAATAAAATCGTCATCTCTCTCCCAGGCCACCAATGTCATAAATCACAATATGACGAAAGCTGGCTGGAATGCATATATGCGTGGTTCGGAGATTGTTATCAACATACTCCGTATACTGTGATCGTACACATCAGGGATTGTACCGATGGGGCCCCTGTTCAATAATATTGAGATCGATCACGAACCCCTCGACCAAGGCAATGGCGCTGATCTCGATACACAATTAGTTGGTCGCGTGGTTTTTCGACACGATGACTCAAAGCACGATCTGCTCGAAGCTTTCAATTTGGGTTTCTACCAGGATTCATGTGATGGGCTGCCTTTGTTCATTGACTTCCGCAATATGCTTAAGGCACTGTCTGTGCACCGCCCATGCCGCGTTAGACACAACTGGGGTCTTGTTCATTGGATGGTAGATTGGTAGATGAAATTTTGAATGCATTGATTATGCTATGTAGTAGTCACTTCGATGTGTGTTATGAGACCTATGCAATCATAAAAGGTCACCCACCACCCTCACAGAACTCCCTTGTTGGGAGCCTTTGGTGTGCAGGGCTTAGACGATGGAGAGCAGTTGGATGCTTCTTTACAGCCTTACCTGTAGATTAGGCGACGGAAGAGGCAGTTGGATGCTCATCTTCCTGTTGGCTAAGAATAAAAATAATCAAGACCGCACCGCTACTTCCCCAGGCCCTCCGATGATCGCAAGCAGGGCAGTATTCCCACAGCGAGGCCTCGTTTCCGCCGAGAACGGCCGGGGTCTCCCGCCTCGTGTGCGAGGACATCGGGGCTGAGAGGCTGCAATTTCATGCGCCAATGTGATGAATCGAATAATCATCGGTTTACCAGGCGGTTATATCTTCCACCTCGGCTTCTCCGAAAGTACTGCTTTTGGTTAGTATGTTTACTCCGTCGACGGCGTTGGCGCCCTCGGCGGGTGTCTTCGACATAATCTCCGGTAGAACTTCACGGAAAAATTCGAGGATATAACGGTTAACCTGTTCAAATTGAAGAAGGAAAGCATCGTGGCCCTCGGGGCTCTCGATTCGCTTAAGTCGGGAATCGGGAATACCCGCGGCAACTTGTTGCTGTTCCTCGAACGTGAAAAGTCCGTCACTCTCGATGCCCAGCACGAGCGCTGGCTGTTGTATCTGACCCAGCGCTTCAATGACGGGTTCAGTTGAGTCCGGGCTGGCTCGGTGCCTAGAAACATCATGTGTATCCAGTTTGCGGGTGATAGCGATGTAGCAGTTGGCATCGAACCGCTTCACAAACTTCTCTCCCTGGTAGCGCAGATAGGATTGCGCAGAAAAATAAGTCGGGGGATGCTTTTTGCCATCCTTGGGGGTTCCAAGAGACTTGCTGAAAGTCTTGGTGCCAGAGAACTGAGGGTCCATGTACTCGATCTCGGTGGGTAGCTGGGTCTGGGCCCGAGTCTGAGTGGGCGTGGCCGTGGGCGAGACTCGTTCAGACGTGCGTCCGCTCTTGTGTCCATCGTTATGGATAGCCCAGTGCTCATTAGGGGGCGTCGGCAGTTGCTCCGTGCCGTTAATGTTCTGTCTCTTGGAAGGGTCCGGGACATTCCTGCCGAAGCGCGACTCGAATGAATTACGGCTTCGGTATGTGAGAAGGGCGGACATCCGGGCGGCACCAAGACCAGTGGCGGGAGGATCGTCGAACGGGTAGTATCCATCCTCGTACTTGGGATCGCTGTAAATGCTCTGTCGCTGGGCCTCGCCCCAGCTGATACACCATGCGGAATGACGAGCGGATGTAGCGATGGGAACAATCGCACGAACGTAGTCTTTTCCGAAGTATGCATATTCAAGAGTGAGCATACCTCCCATTGAGCCACCTACGACAGCGGCGATTTGTTTCACGCCGAGGCCGTCAAGGACAATCTTGTGGATCCTGCGATTGTAAGCCTATGCAACTTTCAATCATCTGCAATTGATAATTGATACTTACTTGACATCATCACGGACAGTAGTCAAGGGGAATTCTGGGCCATATAGTCCCTTTTCAGGGTTCCCGTCCTTGTACGTCACCGCACTGGCACTCCCGTACGGACTACCCAAACTGTTCAGGCAGATAACAAAGAATCGAGACGTGTCAAAAGCCTGACCTGGGCCCCCAAGTAAGGGTCCCCACCAGTCGGCCACATCAGCGCTTCCGCTCAGAGCATGGCAAATGACCAAGACGTTGTCACCTTCCGGTGAAAGTTGGCCGCGGGTGGTATACGCCACCGGGACATTATGGAGAGTGACGCCGGATTCCAAGGTAAAGGAAGGGACGATCGCGAACGATTGATCGGTGATCAAGCCCGAAAACGGGTTTTCAGGTTGCGAATCGACTCTCTCTACGGGATTTAGTAGCCATTCACTGCAGACAAAGAGGAAGGGGATGAGGGTACGGGAGGGAATACTGACGGAGTGGCGCAGATGTATCGGGTTGAGGAGCCATTGTGAACCCACCAGCACGGAAACAGGAAAGGAAAGACGAAAGGAGTGTCCACAAGGGGAAGAGAGAAGGTGACGAGGTATGAGTTTCTTCCCAGGCAGGCGTGGAAATGGATGAAATCCGGCTTTTTATTGCCGACGGGGTGACGGGTATGACTCCCTCTTTTTCTCTCCCCGCCAAACGCTCCACTCGCCATCGGCGGCCAATCATCTGGCCCGAAAATTTCACTCGGCAGCCGATATCCGTTCCGTGTGTTTGTGCCTGGTATATAAGGCATCATCATGTATAATCAACCGAAATCTAGAATTCATATCAACAACATTCTCTCTAAGAAGGATGATGATGATAGTAATAATGATAAATAGTACTCCCTACTCAACCTAATGTTTACTCTGTTCCAGAATATCCCCCCCTTCAGGTCCCTCTTCGGCCTTCTTCATCCTCTCTGCGGTAGTCTTATATAACGATGGCAGATGAACCTCCTCGAATTGCTTGCCATCACGGATCATCTCTGCTAGTCCTTTCGCTGCAAGGAAGATCACAGGCATTCCATGTCCAGTAAAGCCCGCACAGATAAACTGTCCTGGCTTCCCCGGTACCTCTCCGACATGAGGGTTCGAATCGAAGGAATATGCCATGACTGCCTCAAGTTATCAGAAGGCTGGCCTTCATCATCGAGAGTCTAAATTTTACTAGACACTTACCTCCCGTCCATATCTCCTTCACATGGGCCCCACTATCTTCCCATCCCTTGAATGTTCGTTGCATAAAGCCATGGTAGTAGTCCTTGGTAGGCTCGATCAGCGTACTGTCATCGACCACCCCGTACCATTGCTCCCGGCGCTCCTGAAATGTGGAGTGAGCTCCTCCAACGATTATACTGCCGTCCGGGCGAGTAATCATGTAACTGCTTCCTTTCCCGTCTCCCGACCTAATCACGTACGAATAAGGTAGGAATGGTGCCTCTTTGCCTTCTGGGACATCGATATGGCAACAAATGCCCCGACACGGTACTATATTAGCCGAGTACTCCGGTAGCAAACCGAAGGTATATGCATTGGATGCATAGACAACTTTAGACGCCCGGATTGACCCTCGAGGGGTTTTGACCAGATGGGTGGAGCCCTGGGGTATCACAGAAGTAACAGGAGTATGCGCTTGGACATTGATTGCTTTCGAGTGGACCATTTTTGACAGCAATCCCACGATAAATTTATAGGGCCACAGGGTACCTGCGGTGTAGGAGAGACAGGATATAGCTCCCTTGACACCTGAAACCCCTTCTGCATTCTTCTGTGAGGTATAATGCAGATCGTCCACAAAACCCAGACCTAAAGCCACAAGTGCATCATAGACGGCCTTTCCCTTTCGTGCATCCTCTTCGTTGGTGTAGACATTTAAATTCCGTGTGATATTGAAATCGCAGTCGATGTCCTCCTCTGCAAGGAGCTTCTTCAAGGCTTTCATATGACTCACCTCGAACTCGGCGATCTCTCTGGCAGCATCGACACCATGTCTCTCGATATATAATGGAATATTGTTATAAACATCAGGCCGTAGGTGGCCACCTATTGCCTGGTCAATATGAACACAAACAACCCCATGGTTTTTCTTCTACTGACCGTTTCGACCCGTAGCCCCCGAGCATATCTGCCTTGCCTCGAGGATCGTAATCGCGGGGTATGGCTTGTCATGAGGGCCCAGTTGCTTCCAAAGATGGTACGCGGTGGCGATTCCGGTATATCCAGCACCAATGATGACTATATCACTCTCCTCTGGAAGATCTGGGGTTGTACGGAGTTCATCCAACAATGGGTTCGGGGCTTTCCTCCAGAACGGGGTGGTCGAATTATCGACAGGAAGAAACTCATAACTTGAACTCATTGTGAAAAGAGTATTATTTATTCTTGGATTTCAATTTCGTTATTGGGCTGACTCGTTCTTTCTTTCTTTCTTTCTTGCAGACGGAAAAGACTCGACTTCAATTAAAGGGAGAAAGTGTGTGAGTGGCAGCGGGGAAACTAGGTAAAGGCCGACAGGACTCCGGCATATGTAGTTACCTAGTATTTCTAAGCAGCTTCACACAGAGACGGACACGGACACCCCGTCTCACACGGGATTCTCAATCTCTCCGACGGCCCGTTCGTTATATTGTCGTCAGAAACACCCCCAGAACGATCCTATCTACTTATCGGCTTCATATTCCGTCCAAGACTTTAGTACCATTTCAGCCTGTTCTTTCACCGCAGCCATTGCAGCTCGCCATAATTCCGGCCCCATGCTAATTCTAGCAACTCCGAGCTGGGCCAGATCAGGCACCGTCAGGTATCCATCGCGTGGCACCAGCTTCACATTTAATCGACCATCGAACGCATCAACAAGTTTCACCACTTCCTCCTTAGATACCCCTCTCGCTGCCCCACCCCAAACAAACACCGTGCAGGCGCCGGCCTCCAAGTAAGCATTCCCTCTTTCAATCGCCTCCTCGATCGAGCCGCCGACTACAAGAGCATCTGTCCGTGCATTTATCACAAAATTTGGCACTCCCATGTCTTTTGCGGCTTGAAGTGCATTCTCAATACGACGTACGGCTTCTGAGAGGGGCCTCAGCTGCCCTGTTGTGTTATCAAGGTCCTCCAAGTTGCAACCGACTGCTCCGAGTTTTATGATCTCTTGGATCGTATGAGCCACATCCTCATATCCGTCCTGAATATCGACTGTCAGGGGGAGACTTCGGGAGGCTTTCAGAGCGGAAGCAATTGATCGGACAGCAGCCAGGTTCTGGCTTAGGGTTAACGCATTGTCATCGGTGCCCTGACAAGCCGCGATGGCGTAACTTGCGGTGGCTACGGCCTTTGTAGATGGATAGTTAGCGACGATAGAGGCAGTTGGCGCATCGTATATATTCGTAAGTACTAGTGGGCTTCCCTTAACGTGGAGGCTGCGGAAGGAGGTCGCAAGATTGTTTTGCTCGGTTCTGGCGGCCATGGCTTGTATTTTTGGTTCAAGGACTTTTAAGGTATCGATTTAATCACGAATGAAGAGTTGAAGGTATAATGTATAATGTAGCTGAACTCTCCAAACTTATATAGGTAATATTTGATTTAGCAATTGACTTCTCGTATTCCCTGAGTCATAGACCAATATTGATCTGAAACTGACCAATTAGAGTGAATGGTATCACCCAAGGGCATTGGAGTCTGGGCCATGGCTGACCATATTCATTCAAATAATTGTCCGGGTGGGGGTATGAGGTTAGGTAATATGTGGTAGTTAACTAGTCGGCAAGGTAAGGTTGCTTTAATCTATACCTCCTATAACGATAATAATAACAATAATCTGGACACAGAATGAAAGAGATTACCCGATTCGGGATCCATGCAAGGGACGGACGCCTGACTAAGCCTGTTCCAACACGCTAGACCCAAGGCGGCGTATGGACAATAAGGCACTAAACCTGAAGGAGACTAACGCACTACATCATCCGGACTCAGTCAGTCGCAGCTTCTGGTGCATCCCCGACCGCAGGGAGACACACCACATCGCGCAACCGAGCAATGGACCTGACAGCTCCTGATTAAATCACGTTCACGTTACATGCCCAAACCCTCATCATTCACGCGATCGACGCCATCATGACAGACTACGCAAAATTGAAGGTGACCGAGCTGAAGGCTGAGCTGAAGCAGCGCGGTATCCCCCAGACAGGTCTCCGACTCAAACAAGACTTCATTGATCGGCTCAAGGAGGAGGATGCGAAAGCCGACAGCAGCGCAACCAATGGCGAGTCCACTCCTGCACAAGAAGCGCACCAGGAGACCGAAGAACCTGCCCAGAAGGAACAGCCCACAGAACAACCTCCACCGGTCGCAGCTCCTCAGCCAGAAGACTCGGCTGAGGCAGAACGCGAACTACAGGACAATGGAAAGCCAGATGAGGCGTCAGTTAAGGAACAATCTGAACAGGGATCGCAGGAGCCACTCGTCAAGTCGCCTGTGCGGGAACCTGAACCAGAAGCTCCCCAGCCAGAGCCAATCCCCGACACGAACGCCTCTGCGCCGCCGGCTGAGCTGGCTCCTGGTGATACAGCAGAACAACAACATAGTCCCATGGAGAAGGACATAAAACCGGCCGAGCCTACGATTGACAACGCACCAATTCCTTCAGCATCCGGTGAGAACACTGGACTGTCCACTCCCCTTCCCGCGGAGGAAGTCCTGGAAGACCAAAGGAAACGGAAGCGGCGCAGCCAGACCCCTATTCCGACCCCTGAAGCGATTGCAAGTAAGAAACGTAAAGCTCAAGAGGATTTACCAGAGGATAACGGCGAGATGGATGTTGCTGGAGATGCGCCGGAGCAAACAGCTGCGGGTACCGATGAACCAAAGACTGTCGGCACCGTTGATGAACCCAGGGATGCAGCCGTTCCAGAAGATTCTGCGGAGAAGAAAGGCGCTCCCTCGAAGCATGATGTTCGTTTCAAGGGACTTTTCGCTTCCACTGAATCAGAGCCGGCCCGCCATCCATCTCCCCCGCCAGATGTTGACACGGAAGGACAGGTCGAACCTGCGCTTCATGCCGCTACGACAGCGCTATATGTGGAAGGACTGATGCGCCCACTTCAACCTTTCGCCCTTCGCAGTCATCTCGTTAGTATCGCGTGCCCTCCGGGTCAGTCGCCCAACCCTGACATCATTGTTGAGTTCTACCTGGACCCGATCAAAACACATGGCTTCGTCGTCTTCAACAACGCTTCAGCAGCATCACGAGCCCGCGCTACTCTTCACAACACGGTTTGGCCGGACGAGCGGAATCGTAAACCATTGTTCGTGGACTTTATTCCCGAGAAGAAATTCCAAGAATGGGTGGACATGGAGAGCTCTCGAAAAGGTGGTGGACCTCCACCCCGGTGGGAAGTGAAGTACGAACCGACCGATGATGGAGTAGAGGCAGTTCTCAAGGAAATTGATCCTCGGGGAGGGGCATCGGCGCGTGCCCCGGCGCCCAGTGATTTCTCTCGCCCTCCGCCTTTGGGCCCACGAGCTGAGATGGGCGCAAAGGATCGGCGTCCGAGTGGCGCACCTGCTCCCGACCACACTTCCCGGCCTGGTCAAGGGTTTAAACCCCTCGACGAGCTATTCATGTCAACTACGTCGAAGCCGAAGCTTTACTACTTGCCGGTTCCTCGGGATGTGGCAGACCGCCGTCTTGACCGATTTGACGATCTTCTCCGTAAAGGAGCCTTTCCCCGTCGCGGAGGCGATGAGACTCGGCGCATCTCGTTTGAGGATGGGGATCTTTTTGTTGATAATGGGGCAGAGTATGGCCGAGCTCGCGGAGGAGGAGGACGTGGTCGTGGTGGTCGTGGTCGCGGTCGCGGTGGATTCGGAGACTCCTGGAGAGATAACCGCAGAAACCGTTATTGAATAGAAACGGTGTGTACTATAAACCTTTTAGAAGGCAAATCAACAAAACCAAAAAGGTATAACTGCAATGTACGAATATGAGCAATATACAAGTCTGGTTGATCAGTGGTTTAAGCAACGCTTGGCGGGCCTCGGCAATGCTTTTTCTCGTCTTTCTTTTTTTATCTTCTCTGGAGGCGCAGCAGCAAACAAACCAAACCAAACCAAAACATCAACTGTTTCTTTCTTTCTTTCTCTCTCTCTCTTATACCCCGACCAACCTGGTCTCTTCCCTGTCATTTGTGATTCCCGGCGCATTGCAGAAGAAGGTATCTCGTCTGCCTAGGGAAGAAGGAGTCTTCTTGTTCTTTTCTCTCTCTTTCTCTTTCTTCGTCTCTCCTTCTTTTCCTCTTCCCATCATTATTGATCGGATCGCCATTCATTGAATTTCTTTTTTTAAAAATAAAACGTCGCATTCCTTCGCAGTGGGGAAATCCTATCTCTACATCCATTCCGATCGTCGAAGATTCCTCGATTTTCCTCCCACTGCATGAGTGTCGCAACAAGATCTTCGATCCATCACGTTTAACCTGGTGGTTCCAGGGGTTGATCTACCGACACTAAGCGCTCCTCGTCTCCGTCTCATCTCCATCCCCCTCTCCCTTTTCATTCGTTCCATTCCAATCCGCGAGGAGGATTGAGTCCGGCGTGAGCATGGGTTGGCCGGTTTGTAACACCACAGCAGAAGATTCCACCAGTACGTTTAGCGTTCATGCGAACATCCCTCTCGTTCATCTATGGATAACTGACCCTTTCCGTATACAGTCAATGAGGTCGCCTTATGGGATGGTGGTCTCACCTTCCACAACTTATGCCTAATTGTCGGCGGTGTTTTCGCCTTCATCGCTGCGATCGTGTCCTTCTACCTAATTATGTCCCATGCAACACATTACTCCAAACCGTTGGAACAGCGACAGTATGATCAGCCCCTTCCTCCGTGTTTTCCATAAGAGTGCCCGCCGCCCCTCAATCTGACAGCTCTCATTCTTATACAGTATCATCCGAATCCTGTTGATGGTCCCCATTTACTGTCTAGTCGCATGGCTCAGTACTTTCTACTACAAAAATGCAGTCTACTACGATGTTCTCGGTGATTGTTACGAAGCATTCGCCATTTCCGCCTTCTTCTCCTTGATGTGTGCTTATGTCGCACCGGATTTACATGCCCAAAAAGACTATTTCCGGGGGATAGATCCGAAAGAGTGGATCTGGCCGCTCACTTGGTTTAAAAAGTGCTGCGGAGGGGAGCGCGGTGTCTGGAGGACCCCGCGGAGTGGCTTGACGTGGTTTAATGTGAGTCGCCTCTTGAAAAAAGGCGAATAATCACAGAGCGCGTCTTTACTGATTGGTTATTTTCTCAGGTCATTTGGGTCGGCGTCTTTCAATACTGTCTTCTACGGGTACTCATGACTATCGTTGCAGTGGTTACGCAAAAGTTCGACTTGTACTGCGAGGAGTCGCTGAATCCAGCGTTTTCGCACATCTGGGTATGTCAGGATATCCCTCTTGTTGCTCGGGATGGAAACTAATATAGCACCCTAGGTTTTGTGCGTGGAGTGTATTGCCGTCACCATTGCAATGTACTGCCTGATCCAATTCTACTTCCAGATCAAGGATGACATTGGCCAGTACCAACCCTTTTTAAAAATCCTGTCCATAAAACTTGTCATTTTCCTTTCGTTCTGGCAATCGGTGAGTGCATGACATAACTTGGAAACTATGGTGGTCCACAAGCTAACTTGGACCAGAGTTTGATCTCCTTCTTGCAATCATCGGGGGCCATCAAGGCTACCGACAAACTCCAGTCACCAGATCTCAGGGTCGGACTTCCTAGCCTTCTAATCAGCCTTGAAATGGCCATATTTGCTGTTCTGCACTTGTGGGCCTTCGCATGGAAGCCATACTCGCTGAAGGATAGTTTCTACGAGAATGGGAAATCCACCTACCACGGAGGTCCTTTGGGTCTCAAGGCCCTTCTCGATGCCCTTAACCCTATGGATCTTGTGAAAGCCATAGGCCGCAGTTTTCGGTGGCTCTTTGTTGGCCGCAAAAAGCGCATGCTGGACCCCAGCTATCAGGGACAGAACGAGACGATTGGCTTGAACGCCACCGGCGCCACCCATGACACTAGTGCAACGGCCTATCAGGGAGCCGGTGTCGTAATGACTGGAGGACGGACAGGTCGTTATGGATCCCCGCCAGACGAAGAAGGACATGTTCTCCTTTCTCACGCGCAGCCTACCCCCTCTGCAATGGGTCCCCCGCCTGCTTACGACGAAGATGAACATGCACCTTATTACAATTCAACCCATCGACTCAGTGTTTCATCCTTGCTAGAACCGGAAGCATACCCTCCTCGGGCGTATTCACCGTATGGACACGAGAATCCATCATACATGGGTGGTTCATCTGAGGCGCACCATAACGGTCAAATCCCTCCCCATACGACCTCTGGCTCTACACTCCCATATCCTTCAGACACACTACAGGAACAGCCTCCAATTCCTCTACCAGGTCCATATCAACCTCCCCCTCAACACTTTGACAGTGACCACGAACGGCGGTAGGATATGGCAACAGATGAGGCAAAGATACACCCACGAATTTGAATGATCCAAATGTAAGGGGCATGAGATCCAGGACGATCTCTGCGTTCCCCTCGTCATACAATGACGAATCTTTTCTTTATATACTTTCTCCGGCTTCTTGTTATATACCCTGTTAGAGCCTGGTTTTGTACAGTATGCAAGTCCACTGCAGTCTAGTGACAACGTTCATCATGATGATAGAACTGTTCTTCAAATATGAAATTAGTAGAATGATTTTATATACTCCAGTTGTAATACTCAACAGTTGTCTCATACGCATGCACCTGCTATTCACTTTCTAGACTACTTGCTACATCTACACAGATTAGGATTTCAGTTTGCGTACTCAATCTATGGGTCCACCATAGCAAGTTGAATCAAATTCCAGTGTTTCAGTTTCATACCTGTTTCATTTATCATTAGCTAGTCTTGGGACATTCAACGCCATCAATAACATCTATCTAGAGAGAGAATATGATTGGAGTTTCGGTTCATCATGCGGGAAACATTGCCTATCCCTGAGGAACCCCGTCGCGCGCTGACAAAAACTCATCTTCCAGCCGGCTCTGCATTGCCATCTGGGTCTTGCGGGTGGCCGTGGTCCGCCTCACATTAGTCAGAATAGCTGTCCTCTTGCCCAATTCCCGCATGCCATTGATGCTATGACTGAGCTGTCCAAGTAAAGAAACAAGATGGACGTCGTTGCTCTGGGCTAGGACCTCGGCGGAGAATGCGCTTTGTTCGTGCGGCGTCAGAAGCGAGAGATGTGAAAGCAGGGCGTTGATATTTCGAAGAATAGGATGGGACAGAACCGCAGATCCCGGTTTGGCGGTTTCTTGCTCCGTTCCACTAGAGATACTCGCAAGATATGACTTGATTAATGAGATCCGAGACTCTAGAGTTCTTATCGCGTTTAATCGGGTGTTTAGACTGGCCGTGACTGGAGGATCCTCATGTCAGTTGTTGGTTGTTATCAAGTCGGGGAAAGCATCGACTTACGCTCTTCTTCTTCCGAAGTAAGAATAACCGTATTTGCTGACGGCTCCGACGCGCGGCCTTTTTTCTTCCCAGTCTTGGAAGAGGAGCCACTTCCACTGGACGCTTCGACACCGGCGGCGTTTCTTGCAGTTCTGGCAACCGTGTCGATGCCGATCATTTCTGCCTCGCCGGTTTCCACAAAGTATGGTAGCTCGCGGAATCGAACGTTCAGCGAGTGCTCTTCACCATCTACCTGCATCGACTTGCCACTATCTGAGACATGTTCGCCCTCATAGATGCTTTCGTAGACAGTTAATGGAAGCTTCGCGCCGCTTGAAGATGCGCCCTGAACCTGTGACGGGTGGAAGGCGAGGAAGACCGCGGACTCATTGTAATTTTGGAGGATTTGACGATGGATGGGAAGGTGGTCGGTATTCGGGCCAGCCTCCGGGGCCGTGGCCCACCAGCCGACAAGGTCAAGGGCGGGTGATTTGTGTACATCCTTGACTAGAAGATTGGCATTAGCGATAAATCAAGCGTCTGAGAGAGAGGGAGAGGGAGAGAGGAATGTCCTCCTTACACTGCTTTACACGCTCCGAGAACCAATCTTGAGGTATCTGAGCTTCCCCATTAGGACCTTCTGCCACAATACACTCGAACGCATGCTCCAATGTAATTTTCCGTCCATCCTGCTGACCTAGAAGAGCGCCCGTGATGGGACCTTGTTGTGATCGTGCCGCATGACGAGTGATGTGATCGGAGATCGTGAGGAGGACAAGGGGGTGGAGCTGGATATGGAGTCCGGAGTCGGAATTTTTCTGAGATACAAGAGATCTCGGTTGGTCTGCCATTTTGGAGAGGTCTGGGGTTGCGCGAGTGAGAAGAATGGATGAGTCGTTGATGTGAGATGTTGTTGATCAATGATGGAGGCGGCGAGGCAGTTTGTCTGGTTTGCACCGCCCATGGCCAGCTTTCCCCGCGGCCCCTCAGGAACAAACAACCACCGTCATCTCCCAACCGACCAACTAACCAACCAAGCTCAGAACGACGGCAAAATGTCAGTTCCATCAGCGTATGCAGAGGTGTCGCAGCATCTTCAGCAGGTGCAACGCGACCCTTCCATCCGGCTGGATGAGACTCTTCTGGATAAGCTGAAATTGGAGCTTACAGAAACCACAGATCGGAAAGTCCCCGCAGCGCTCTTAACACAGATCTCACAGCTCCTGCCCGTGCTTCAAGAAGATCCCACTCCAGTCACCAGCCTGGGCATCAAGGCAACCAGTTATTTCAGCTTCTCCGACCTTCGCTCCATTGATCCTCCTATCAACTTTATTGCCGGTTTCAAGGCCCCGTCACCGCCAATCAATTTACTCACCCTGTCGTTACTCCACAAGGCGGGACAAGCACCCAGTGATGCGGCTATAGTGGCGGGGGATCCAGAGCTCGTCGTCTCTCTAATTGAGCTCTGGCTGTCGACGTCGTCCACAGCGGTTGCCCAGGCAGCCTTGGATGCTATCTGGGCCCTGCTGGAGATTGATTTGGCCAGTCCTTTGGAGAATGGAACAACCACGGATGACGAGGAAATCACTGGAGGCCAAGGGTTGATGTGGAGGAGGATCTTTTCCGACAAGGATGTATATGGACGTCTCTTTGCCATATGCTGTCTCACCGACAACGCGCCAGGAGCTCTCCCGAGACGTGAAAAGACGGTGGCTCAAGGTCGGCTAATGGGATTTCTTACAAAAGCAGGCAGGTTCCGCTGGGATCTTATCTCTACTTCCCAGATTCCCGAGATTGAAGCGAAATACAAAAGCAGCAGTCTGCTTCAATTTGCAACCCGTGAAATGGTCGACAAAAGTGATGTGCTCTTGCATATGACTCTGTTAAATTTTTACCATAATCTATTAGAGATCGATGCACCTGGCTTGACGTCTCGGGGCTTCGTTCAGTCCGCATCTACCTTTTCCTCGCCCGCTCTTGATTTCCTTATCGCACACAAGATCCATTCTTCTGTTCTGGAATCCTATCTAGACGAAACGAGACTAGACCCAGTGGACCTAAATTACCTTTGTGGTCCGGTCATGGCGTATGTTGCACAATACGCCGAGTTGTACCCAAACCATTTCCTGCAAAATCCACAAAGCTTGTTAGATCGCATCCTCTCCCGGATTGACTCATCCTTGACGATCTCTTCCGCCCAGTGGGCACATGGGCCTGTGCCCAACGCACAGCTCAATGTCCTTTCCTGCCTCCCACGTGTCATGCTCGTTGAGGCTAGTAAGCAAGGGTTGAATCCCATTCTTTCCTTGCCGACAAGCCCCTCAAGTAAGGAGGCCTTCGATGCCCTTGCTAAGATCCTCCATGGCCCGCCGAAACTGGAGGAGACCAAATCGATGGAGCTCAATGCTTCCGGTCACACGGCTACTGACTGGCACAAAGAAGCTGCGGCGGCTCGGGTTCTGTACTTTTTATATTTGAATAGCCATCCTACATTCTGGACGGACGTTGTTGCTGCCGCCGATATTCTGGCCATGAAGGATGTGTCGCTCGCGGCCATTTCCTTCACAAAGGCGATCGTAACTGCAAATTGGGAGGTTCTGTCTGGGGATGTTATCTCATCGGTCCCAGGGACTTCCCGGTACCAACTACCTTCGGAGGAAGGGTTGGGTAGACTCTCACCATCTGCACAAGGGATGCTTCCTTCATCCGGGGCTTGGACTGCTCTCACTCCACCAGCATTGACTGTTCTGCTGCCTTATCTTTTTAAACCACCACGCTCTTCCGGCGAGTTTGTAGGTGGTGGTGCCGCAGACGTGCAAAACACCGCTTGGAAAGTCGCTACATCAAAGTTCGAAGTGCTGGTGTCGCTATATGAGCGGCTTCAGCAGGTCGGTGGTAGTATGGAGGGATTTGAAGATATTGTTCGTACGCTGGCACAACGGGTGAATGAAGGACCTTGGGGCAATGTGTCACAGACTGGAAGTCAGATTGAAGCAATTGGTTTATGAAGTCTTTACAGTTGCAGTAATTTGAAGATTATCAATGATACCTACCTTTGATTACCTCTTTCACACCTTTCGTACTGGGTCTGGTAGGGCTATCAATCTTTGCCCTAAATCCCCATTTGGGATGGCGGGCGGGAAGGCGGTGAGTAAGAGCTCCGCCGGAACTTTTTTTCTCAGCGACCATCACTTCTTTAAACCTTCCCATGTGAATCACGCCGCGGAGGTCTTCGTTCGTATTTTTTTCGGAGACAAATTTCTCCCGGAGATCTTTCTGTATCTGAAACACCACCTTATCCATCGAATATCCATCCATGTCACGGTTCGGAGCCAAGAAAGGCAAGAAACTGCCCGGTGCCGAATTCACCTGGGATGCTGATCCCAATGGAGAACCCGACACCGCGCCCACGCCTCTTTTTCCAGTATGTTCAAGTCGACTCTCCATCTATCGCGTCGGCGATTTTGGTGTTCCGGCTTCTATATCCTTTTTCTGGCCGTGATCTCACATGCATTCGCAGAAATTCACCGTTCCCCGCGCAAGGCCATTAAATCCCCGCGAACAACTGCAGGTCGATCTGTACCGCCAACTCCGCGAACAATTCCACGATGGACCGTACTACTCCGTTTTGAAAGGTGCCTCCTCGAGCTCGAAAAAGGGCAGCGCTCAGCGGGCGTCATTTGATCCGTTCCATGGCATGCCGTCGTACTCGGGTAGATACCAGAAGAAAAAGCGGGATATTCCTTATCTTAGAGGAAGGCCGTATGGTGAGCAGCGCCCCCGCTTTGTCGTGTTGTTTCTCTGCATAATATGGTATGGCAGTGTTCTTGGGGTGACAGTTACTGATGCATTGTTTGTTGAGCAGTCATGAAATTCTTTCCCCGCGATGACCTATGGCAGACGATTGAACCCAACTTTAAACCTGGCCAGTCGCTAGATGGCTGGGTTCCCCAGGGGGCACGGACTGGTGTGAAGCGTGGGTTTGAGGTCGATGAAGAGGAGGAGGAGGATGCGGTAAAGCGGCCGAAGGGTGAAGATGAGGAGGCCGGAGAGGAGGATCTACTTGATGGCGATGAGGACCCGGAGGAGGAGATTGTGGATGATAACTTTGAAGAGGATGAGGACGAGATGGGTGGGGATTACAATGCTGAACAGTATTTCGATGGTGGCGATGATGAATTTGGGGATGATGGGTTTGGGGATGGAGGTGGTGGAGGAGATGAAGATACATATTAGGCTGGTTTGCCTCATTTAAAGATACCCTTGTTTGATATTCTCAGCGATCGTTGAGAGCGAAATTGATGGACGCCGTTTGGATGGTGCGTACCAACCACTGCAATGCAATGCAACTTTAGTCACATACCTAATCTAGCTGGATTCTGTATTTACGATTTGCATATTGAGAGACAGATTGTGCGCCTGAAATATGAGGCAGCAATTCGCTATCGGATGATGACGTCATCCCGAGTCGGCAGGAACAAACTTTCCAGCTGATAAAGTCCGCCCCGCCAACAGAGGATCGATCAGTGTCATCCCGGCCAATGCATCTGCAGAATGGCCGAGAGTCAGACCTCCAGATCCCAGAAGCGGTCTGCCCTCATCCTCTATGGCTCGGAGACAGGCAATGCCCAGGAGGTCGCGGAAGAGCTGGGTGCTCTGGCCGAGCGCCTGCGTTTCGTGACTCATGTGTCGGCAATGGACCATTTTCAACTGGTATGTTGTGTGCTCAATTGCATGCGTAGACTTGCTCTTTAACAATTGCCTACAGGAGACATTGAAATCGTACACCATTGTTATCTTTGCACTGTCGACAACAGGGCAGGGTGACCTGCCGGCAAATGCGCGGACATTCTGGCGATCCATGCTCCTCAAGAAGCTTCCACCGACATTCTTGAGTGGGGTTAATTTCACAACATTTGGATTGGGTGATACTTCCTACCCGAAGTGAGTTGGACATTTTATGAATAAAATCATCGTTTTCGCCGATTTCTGACTCGCGAAGGTTCAATTGGGCGGCACGTAAGTTGTATAAACGCCTGCTGCAGTTGGGTGCCAATGAGATTTATCCCTGTGGGGAGGCCGATCAGCAACATGATGAAGGGTTTGTTTCCCTTTTTTGTTATATTGACCTATCAACTAATGTTCATCCAGTCTAGAAGGCACCTTTATTCCCTGGCTGACGGGGTTCCGTAAACATCTGCTGGAGAGTTACCCTCTTCCGCCGGGGCAGCATCCGATACCGGACGATGTCCAGCTGCCGCCCAAATGGATACTCCAGTTGCGAGATCAGGACTCATCAGCCGAAACAGAACATAGTGTCCCAGGAACACACGAACAGACAGCTTCTGGGGAGTTTCCACGCTTATCTCGATTAGATCATGACTTCCGCCCAATTCCAGATACTCTGACCGCCACCCTTGTCGAGAACAAACGTGTGACACCAGCGAAGCACTGGCAGGATGTGCGACATATCACACTGACAGTTCCCGACGTCGTTGACTACGTCCCCGGAGATATGGTCTCTATCACCCCCAAGAACTTCATGGATGATGTCGACTCCCTGATAAAGATGATGGGCTGGGATGAGCACGCAGACAAGGTGCTTTCACTGGTCCCAAACAAAAGCCAGTACGCGGCCGAGGACGTGCATGCACCACCAATCCCCAGCCTAGAATCATACCCGAAATTGACGCTCCGGGCACTCTTGACGGATTATTTGGATATTCGGGCAATTCCTCGCCGGGCGTTCTTTTCGTCGGTCGCTCATTACACCGCCGATGAAATGCATAAAGAGCGGCTACTGGAATTTACGAACCCAGAGTTTGTAGATGAGTTTTGGGACTACACAACGCGGCCGAGGCGCAGCATCCTGGAGGTCCTGCATGAGTTCGACTCGGTGAAGATCCCATGGCAGCATGCGGCGGCCATCTTCCCCGTGATGCGCGGGAGACAGTTTAGTATCGCTAGTGGCGGAGAACTGAAACGAACCGCAGAAGGGGGGGCGAGGTTCGAATTATTAATCGCTATCGTTAAGTATCGCACTGTCATCAGAAGAATTCGAGAAGGAGTCTGTACGAAATATATGGCGGCCCTTCACACGGGCAGCACGCTGCGTGTACAACTGCAGCGAGGCGGACTTAATTCTTCCGTCGCCCAACTCACCGGACCAACGGTACTGGTTGGCCCTGGAACGGGGGTTGCGCCTTTGCGCTCGATGCTTTGGGAGAAAGCTGAGATCGTTAAGAATCATAACGCGCAGAATCCTGGTAAGGAACTTGCCATCGGCCCCACCATCCTTGTCTATGGCGGCCGCAATCGCGCATCCGATTACTTTTTCGAGGACGATTGGAAAACACTTAGCAGCTTGGTCAAGTTGCAGGTGTTGACCGCCTTCTCCAGAGACCAGGAGCATAAATTATACGTGCAAAACGCCATTCGAGACAACGCCAAGCTGTTCTATAACATTCTGCATGAGCTCTCGGGGTCGGTATATGTCTGTGGATCATCCGGGCGAATGCCTGAGGCAGTACGGGATGCGATCGTCGAGGCGTTTCAGCATGGGGCAGACAACGAGGAGGATCAGTTCGAGAAGGATGAAGCCGACGAGTATTTACTTGAGATGGAGAAGATTGGGCGGTATAAACAGGAGACGTGGTAGTAAGTACTCAGTTGGAAGTACAAACCTACACTACAACCATATATAAAGATAAAGATGATCGATGATCACATGCGACGAGTTTGATGAATAGAGTACTATTGCTATCTACCTACTTACCAGGTACCTCTGTGTAGAAACACGAATAGAGAGGATGTACAATTGGACTAGAAAATCAATAATATACTACCAAGGTAACTTAAGTAATGTTACCTTACGGTAGTTACCTAGTTATCGTGAGATGTATGATCATGTCGGTTGTGAGGGTACGAATAGGCTACTTCACGGTAACCTCGGCTGGAAGCGGAGGACGCCCAAGCACCGGCCCTCCTGGTTGGACTCTCGGGCCGCATCGACGCCTTAGGTAAGCATGGCTTCTGCCGCGGACAACCTTCAACTTCCTTCACTTCCAGATCTCCAAAAGAGCTACTATCCGCTCCGAACGCTTCACACTCCCCAGTATTTCAGTCTATCCCCTCGGCCTCCCTCCTTCGAGAACCACCGTTTCTCTTTTTGACTTTCACTCATTATTCCTCCTCCTTTCACAATGGCCAGCGGCTTGCGAATTCTGGTGCCCGTCAAGCGGGTCATCGACTATGCGGTGAGTTTTGTCATGTCTTGAGCTCGGTGAATCAACATGGATACTCCGAACTCGCTCTCCAACACACCCCCGCCCTCCCCCACCTCTACACATATATTCAAAATCTACAAAAGATCAAGATCGTAGACCAACTCTATTCAATTGAGCCCAGCCGAACTAATTCCCTCCCGCTCTCCAGATCAAACCCCGCATTAACAAAGCCCAAACCGGCGTTGAAATCGCCGGCGTAAAACACTCCCTGAACCCGTTCGACGAGCTCTCCATTGAAGAGGCCGTCCGTCTTCGCGAACGCAAAGGACCCCTTAAGGTCGACAACATCCTCGCACTCTCCGCCGGTGGAGCCAAATGCGCCGATACCCTGCGCACGGCCATGGCCATGGGCGCCGACCGGGCGTTCCACATCGACGTCCCCGACAGCGCGGATGGCGGCCTGGAGCCCCTGACCGTGGCTAAGATGCTGAAGGAGGTTGTCAAGAAGGAAGATATCAACCTGGTTTTCCTGGGAAAGCAGGCTATTGACGGCGATCAAGGCCAGACGGGCCAGATGCTTGCCGGTCTGCTGGGATGGCCGCAGGCGACACAGGCGAGCAAGGTGGAGATCAAGGATGAGTCGGGCACAGTGGAGGTGGTGCATGAGGTTGATGGCGGTGTGGAGACGCTGAGGGCGAAGCTGCCGTTGATCATTACGACGGATTTGCGGTTGAATGAGCCGCGTTATGCCAGTCTGCCGAATATCATGAAGGCGAAGAAGAAGCCGCTTCAGAAGATGACCTTGGCGGACTTTGGTGTCGAGGATAAGAAACGGTTGAAGACGTTGAAGGTTACTGGTGAGTTTTTCCCCCCCTTTCCCCCTCTCTCCCTCTTATTTTTCTTGTTAGAAAATGGATTATGACTAACTGGGACTTTTTTTCCCTTTTTAGAACCTCCCGCACGACAGGGTGGTGGTAAGGTCGAGGATGTAGACGGCCTTATTGGCAAGTTGAAGGAGCTTGGTGCACTGTGAGAAGATGCTCACTTCCCCCCTTTTTTTTTGTCATGGAACCCCATTCCTTGTTAGTATTGTATGTTTATGATTAGACTCAGTCCGCTGTCATGTTAGTTAGATATTTTTTTCCCTTTTTTTTTTATATATATTATCACGATAACCAACCTGCGGTGTCAACTTAAACCCTAAATGAAGGCTCTAGTGGATGGTCTAGTCTAGGGGCGATCACCATGAAATCAATTCATTCGAAATACTTCTAGTGTCAACTATATCCCAACCCAAATGGATAGATCTGGGATTGAAAGTATCGATCCAAAAAATGACAGGTCGACACCACCCGCGAACAGTCAGTCATCCGGCCAAAACATGTGGCGCCATAGCGACTCTCGTGGGCGGAATGTCCCTGCCGACTGTCACCCTTGTCGGGGAATGTGTTGGTTACATATGAGAGATCGAATATTGCCCCCCGTTTCCCTCTCCGTCGAGAAGAGGGTAGGGCTAGAGCTGGCTAGCTTGCTCCTAGACTTGCTAGTCGGGAGGGCTTGGATTCGCGAGAGTTACATAGATGCTAGTTGGGGGCTGAATGTGTGTACTAAAGATAGCTCCCTCTTCCTTCATTCATCCAGGATTTTAGATTGAGATCTAGATCGGGGGGGGCGGTGTTCGAGCTGGGGAGGGTGGGGTGTTTTTTTCTCTTTCTTATAATGCGATCGACGGGAGTCTTTACCCTATATCGAGGGAATAGGAGATGATTCGCTGGGCGGGGTGTATCAGGTAGAAGAGGGAGTGAATTAATGAATTACCTAATTAATTGCCGTAGGTAGTTCGTTGATGTCAGTTGGGACTCTGCAGGGATATGCTGCGATGCATGTTACGAGTTGGAAAAGAAAATATTGATGTTGCAGCATGACAGATTCAGAGACACTAACTAAATCCTTCGGGGGGGGTCAAGAAGGATGATCTTATGATATACACTTATTCCGGTAATATCTTATATTATAGATCTCCTTCTTGTTGTTTTTCTTCTTTCTTCTTACATTATTAGGTATGAATGGATAGATCGATTACTCTGCAGTTCATGGGATATGCTTTGGCATCATGCCAGCAAAGCTCGTGGAGTGGTTCAAGATGCAGCAGACAGGAACCACGAACAGAGGGGTGAGGATATGCGCTAAAGGGGGGGTGACATGGCCAGAAGATGATATGAGATGATATGATACAATAAAATATGATATACCACCCACAGGGATCAGAAAGGAGCGCTACGTGTCGCAGTGGATTTCGAGTCATGGGCTGCATTTGGGATGATTAGGGCTAGACATCCTATCCTATTTTGACAGTTCTTGGATACAGTACCTTGTAAGGTGCCTAGGTGCCTCCCCTTAGCTAGAAGCTCACCCGATCGGTTTCAAATCCCGATATACATACATACAATGGACAGCTAAACCAGGGTTGGCTGATTCCAAACCTGGCAGACGATATAATAAAGACGTAGGAGGCGGATATCTGCAGACGAGCGGGTCGTACAAGAAGAAAACCTTCGGTCTCTCCCCCAACAACTCGGGAAAAACAAACGAGAGGGGGAGGTTGAAAGAGAAATTAAATAATTAAAAAAAAAAATAAAACAGAACTTTACTCGCCAAAAAGTCTCCGCAACTATTGAAATCCTACTGTATCCCTTCAATGCAGGATCAGCCTCCGTGAGACCTGTCATCCAACGCCGTCGCGAAAGAGAAGGTGATGGGGCCGATCATGCCCCGGTTTAATTACAGGGAGGATCATGACCCAAGAGAAAGAAGAAGAAAAAAAATGGGATAGGAAGGAAGAAACGATGGTCATCTTAGCCTGAATGGTTCATGTTATTTTATTTTATTTTTCTTTCTTTTCTCTCTCTCTCTCTCTCTCAATCTTCGACGTGGCTGGGAGAGAGAGAAGGGGGGGGTGGGAAACCATTGGAGCTATCATGTTAGATACGTCCGAATTGAAGGTGTCGGGAATGCAGGCAGGGAGAAAGATGAGTTTGTACAGATCTACACAATGTGTTATTGTTATTGTTGTTGAGACGGTGTTGATAGTAGTCATCATTATCATTATCATTATTATTATTATCTAATTCTATTATTATTTTGGATCTGGTTCGGGTGATTGAAGGAGTGTTCCAGGTTGATGAATCTATACATTAGTAATAATTATTTTTGTTAAAAAAAACTCAGTTCGGGGTACTGAAAAGAAAAAGAAAACTTGTATCAAAATCATTTATAATGAGTAGGTAATAATCATAATACTCACCAATCAATCAAACAGAAACTCATGTCTAGAATAAAAAAAACAATGACATTATTCATGATTATATTAGTATTAGGATTACTATGTATCAACCCACTCAGCGTGATCTTCCGCTAAGAAGGAAAAGTGGCCGATCCCGATGACGCTATGATGCGATGAATTCCCCCGACGGTAGATGGAAATGATGATGATGAGTTC
Organism: Aspergillus nanangensis; assembly: GCA_015844325.1. NCBI lineage: Eukaryota > Fungi > Ascomycota > Eurotiomycetes > Eurotiales > Aspergillaceae > Aspergillus > Aspergillus nanangensis. The sequence continues at coordinate 215,900 of VCAU01000022.1, read as the reverse complement.
CTTAGCCACAGCGCCACTCCTTCAGGATGGATTTAATTTATTGAACGGATCGGTTGAGAAAATGATATTATTATTTTTCTTTTGTCCTGGATTATTTGAATTTATTTTTATTTTTTTACAATAGGCAGGGAGCTATTCATAAGAAGAATAAATAAATAGAGTGTGAGCTTCCGATCCAGCCGTCTTCGGCCTGTTGTTCCTCTTTCTACAGTTCATCACTTCGACTCCAACAGCTGCTTACATCTTCTCACTTCCTCCTCATCTTCTTCTTCGTCGTCAAACTACAACATCTTCTACTTCTTCTTTTATAATATCTATAATTCTAATTCTAATTCCCCGCGAGTCCATCCCCCCCCCTCGAACATTTCCCTTCTTCCATCATCCCCATCGCCCTTGTTCCTTTGAACGCCTTGCTCCTCCCACCTCATAAACAAATATATAACAGCCTTGCGCCCCAGTTCAACCCTCCAAAAAACCCATCACATTACTGATCGAACTTTCTTGTTGTTGTTCTTCTTATTATTATCTTTTCTTTTGATCTGTTCTTTTTCCTTAACCCCCTTCATCCATTTGAACAAGGTCAGTCCCGTGAATTTCCTTCTCCCCGACCCATGGTTTCCTCTCCGTCACCCTCGGAATGATTTGATCGCCACCCCAAAATGGCGTTGGCTACTTTTCCCCGCTGGTCTCGAACACACGGATATCACGGAGCACTGACCTCGCCGTCTTATGCGATGCAGGCAGATTATTATTATCTTATATATACGCCCCCGTACCCGAACTACATCTCGACATCTCCCAGCCAACTGATTTTATCCCACCCCGGTTACATTCCTGAACCGTTCTAGTATACATTCCTCGGCGGTGTCAGCAACCCTACTCTTCCCGTTTGCTGCATTCCTCTAGTCGCATCAGGGAATCGAGAGTAGATCCGTGCGTCAGATGTTCGCTGTTCTCGTCGCGGTGCCCTCGTCTCAGGTACCCGCCGTGTCACTTTTATAGATCGGGGTGCGCCGTCCGCCCTCACTCCCGAATTTCCCGCCCCGACGTGCATATAGATCAGGAATTGCGAGTTCGCCACCATGCCGGCCACTTTCTGGGAAAAGACCAAGGGAACCTCAAAGAAAGGGTTCGATAAGGCATGGAATACCATCGATAAGCTAGAAGGCCCCGTTAATCGCCTATCATACCGCGTGGGCGCCGAGGCCTTCTGGCCCATGAACCTGGAACGAGAAAATGAGAAAGCCGCCCGCATCCTTCGGAGTTTCTGCAAGGATGGATTCTACGCCAACGAGGAAGTTGATGAGGAGGACCTGGTCACGGATAGTAATGGAAAGATCAGTCGTCCCAAAGGCAAGCAGCGGGTCCTGAAAAAGATCCCTAGCCAGGTCATTCGAGACGCCAAGGGTCTGGCCATCTTTACCACCATGCGAACGGGTCTGTGGCTAAGCGGATCCGGTGGCAGCGGGGTCCTGTTGGGTCGCATCCCAGAGACAGGTGAATGGAGCCCTCCCTCCGGTATCATGATGCATACCGCCGGTGTTGGTTTCCTCGCCGGTGTCGATGTCTACGACTGCGTGCTTGTCATCAATACCTACGAAGCCTTGGAAGCCTTTAAAAAGGTCCGTTGCACATTGGGCGGGGAGGTCAGTGCATCCGCAGGGCCGTTCGGACTTGGTGGTGTCCTCGAGTCGGAGGTACACAAGCGACAGGCTCCCATTTGGACTTACATGAAAAGTCGTGGGCTCTACGCCGGTGTTCAAATTGACGGAACAATTGTCATTGAGCGGACCGATGAGAACGAGCGCTTCTTTGGTGAGCGTATCTCCGTAATTGATATTCTTGCTGGAAAAGCGAGATATCCACCATCCTCCATCAACACTTTGATCCAGACGATCAAGGCCGCGCAGGGGGACACCGACGTCGACGAAAACTTAATTGTTGCCGCGGGAGAAACTCCGGGAGATGTTGACCCCAACTGTGTTACCACGTTTGGCATCCCTTCCGTTGATGACCCGGATCCATATGGCGTGAAGGCCTTGGAGGCAGAGGGCTTGTTCATCCGCGAAGCCGGCACGAAGGCGAGACCGACGATCGATGCTTTTGAATTCAAGCCAAACCCCAACAGTCCGGTATATGCGACCTTCCGCCACAGTCTCGACAGCTCTCCGCGGAATAGTTGGCGCCAAAGTGTGCAGAGCTACGTCAGCAACGATCGTGGCACTCAAACAGATGGCGCCGCTGCGACCGCTCCAACTTCTATCAGCCGGGCGTCTTCTCGAAGCAACCGAGATTTCCCAGATCGCATTGACACAGGGCCATGGGATCACGATGACCAGTGGGAGACGGTCGTTCTCGAACATAGCGGCAATGATGCCCGCAAACACGAGCCTGACGCTGAAACCAACGAGTTTGGCTATGACGATGAAGATTTCGAAGTCCATGAAGTCAGCAGTGCTCGGGTTTCGAAGCGCGATAGTGGCACCGCTTCCGCGTCTCCTGTATCGGTTGAAGATTCGACGAAACCGTTCGACACTAAGCGTCAATCGCCCACTTTCACCCGTGCTCGACTAGTTACCATTCCCAAGCGCACCCCGCCTGCCCTCCCTCCTCGCAACCCTGAGCGCGCGCCGGCCGATTCTACCCCGGCGTCACCGGTCTCGGACCGTTCCTCTCCTGATGCTGAGCAAACCAGCTTTGCTGTCGAGGCGCTCACTGAGCTTCCTCTCCACCCGAAAAACGATGATTCTAGCATCGTGTCCGCTGATGAAGAAGCCCCCCCGACCAACAACAAAGTATCCCTCGAAAAGGATGAATTTCACTCGATCTCAAGTGCTCAATCTTCCGACTCTGAATCGGAAACCGATCTGAGCACAAAAGGACACACGTCCATTTCGGATACTGTCCCGCCGAATCAAGAGGACTCCGTGGACAGCACAAATGAGACGACCCCCAAAACAGAGGATGCGTCTACTCCCGCTACCGAGGAAGATACTGCCACTCTTGAGGTCGAAGGCGAGCAACCCAAAGCACTCAGTGATCATGAAAGCCGCAATACCACTCTGCAACCTCAACCCGCATAAAGGCGATTATGAACATATTGTGGTCCATTCAGCCTTTACATTTCCTCTTCAAGCTGTATATATTGTCTCCGACATATCTCTAGATTATTCCCCTGTATATGCGGTGCTCAGAGTCTTTTCTTCTTTTTGTCTCCTCTCCATCATTTGCGTTTGATAATTCTATATTTGTTTTTTTGGGTCTCGGTTAGCGTGATGGCGCCTCATGGATTCAAAATATTCGGCTCCGGTATACCTAGGCGTCTGGGTCTTTCATTTCTGTCTCTGTGTGATCTGGGCGAGTGATGTCTGATGAATTCAGGGACCATACAGTTTTTTTTTTCTTTTTCTTATTTTATGAATTTAATACCTATATCTTTTGGGTGATCGAAATCAGAACCTCTCTTTCGGTTCTTCTCCCTTTATATGACGGTTATAAGGCCATTATTCTACGGAACCTCGTGAGAGTTACTTGGAGTACCATCACCCGTGAGTCCTATCTGGTACCTAGATTAGGAAGGTACCTACCATTACTTCCTGACATCTATGGACTAACGTATCATGGTAAGTGACATCCTCTTCAGACAAGGCAGGAGTAAAGGATGCGGACAATATGGGATCATCCTTGCCATACCCATACCAGCCTTCCATCTTGTCCTGCATTATCGTGATCATCTGCAGGTTTCACTCTCATATCATATCATCATCACTAGTATTTTCTTTACAATATCAATTCATTCATCCATCCGTTTATTTGTTTACTTCTTTATACATCGCCGATCAATCAATTCGCTATGGTTTTCCTCCAACGATGGCCAGATCAAAGCATCCAGGCGGCCTGCATGTGGCTGAACTACCTCTGGACTGCGGAAATTCGCCGGCTTTTCCGGCTATTGATCTTCACTCCCTCCCAGACGACACGCGTCGTTCTACGGATGATTCTGTTTGATCCCTGCGTCTTGACCTTATTATGGCTTGTCTTCCCGACATTACAGGCGATGATGTGGCTCGTCCGTCAGATGGGAGTCCTTTGCAGGGCTGCCTGGCGAGACTATATCCTGGATGAGCTTATCCAGAGCTACCGGTATATCTTGTCCCAGGTCCAACAATTTCTTCTAGACATGGGAGTTCCTCAAGCCGTTGTTAATACCACCATCCCCAACTACATAGATCAGTTTGCCAACTGGATCACGGACTGGTTATTATACGCGGGGCTGTTCATGGCTGGGGTCTGTGCCTTGCCCATTGCCTTGCCCTTTATTTTCACAGGGTGGGTCCTCGTGTCTTGCGTGTGGTTCCCGTCTGTGATGACCCGCGAGACCTGTGAGTTGATCGATGAAGAAATCGTACAGCCGATCGCGATTGGCAGAGTTGATAACTTGGTTGATGTCGTGACTAGATGGTTCGAACGGATATGGTCGTCCTTGCGCGCTTTGGTCATTCGTCCGGCTTTCGGCTTTCTGCGTTTTCTCTACCGATGTATCATGGAACACTTGGTGACGGAGTTAATTAATGACGTTTCTCGGATCTGGGAGGTTTGCGGCTCCTTCTGCCTCGTTGTGCTTGGGGACCGGCTCCCTAATGGGGTTGATGCCAATGATGGCAACGGTGGAAATGGTGACAATGGTGACAATGATGGCAATGATGGCAATGGTGGAAATGATGGCAATGATGGCAATGATGGCAACGATGGCAACGATGGCAACGATGGCAACGATGGCAACGATGGCAACGATGGCAACGGTGGAAATGGTGGAAATGGTGGAAATGGTGACAATGATGGCAATGATGGCAATGGTGGAAGTGGTGGAAATGGTGGAAATGGTAGAGATGGTGGAAATGGTAGAGATGGTGGAAATCTCCCGCATCCACGATATCGCCAGCGTTTCTATCGAGACCGTGCTGCACATGATCGGGAAATTGCAGAAAATATGTTCCACACTCTATGGCACCGACTGGAGGATACCCCCCCTCCCGCTTAATATAGATGTCTCAGCTGACTGTGGACGACCCAGACGTGTAAGGGTCGGATTATTGCACCTGTTTGGGGATGGGCGCGCATATCGGAGTGAAATCGGTGACACGGTGGATAAATAATATGTACTACCCCATGGTTTGCTTTTTTTTTCTTTTCCATTAAGAAGATCAGTTGTTTATTATTATTATTGAGATTGGATTTCGATCCGAATCCACAAGCTTGAATAATCAGTCAGTGGCAGTAGTTTTGGAGATGGCGCAATTAGGGCTTCTTGGGTCACTGACTCACAGCACAATATATGTAAGGACTCTCACCTTGCAAGAATGCTACATTTTTTAATGAGTTACTGAGTTAATTAATCAATGAATATTCTTCTGGAGGTAGTACTGCATATGATCATAATTATAATTGCAAAGTCCATAGTAAGGCAAGCCTACTAAGCATCAGAGCTCTCCTCCAATGACTTCTCCTTCTCCACCGACGATCGATGTAACGATAATCGGCCAATCGCCCCTGATCTTCTTCGTACATAACCAACCCCCCCCCCACCAGCAGTCTCGTTTTTCTCCTTTCTCTTCTCTTGCCTCTAAGGCACTCAAGGCAAACAATAGATGAGATCCATATCGATGCCTTCCAAATCCATCGTTCTGGGGGCCATCGGCCTGGCCGGTGCGGTCGTGGGACAATACTTCCCGCCAACTCCAGAAGGGTTGACAATTGTGAAGTCCAAGCATGAAAAGGGAGTCAAGATTTCGTACAAGGAGGTAGGCGAATTCTCCCGTACTACTTCTTGTTGGAGGAGCTCACCCTGACCCGGATACAGCCTGGGATCTGTGAAACTACTCCGGGAGTCAAATCGTACTCCGGGCACGTTCATCTCCCACCGGGCATTCTCGATGATGTGGGTCTGGACCAGAATTATCCCATCAACACTTTTTTCTGGTTTTTCGAGTCCCGCAACGATCCTCGCAATGCGCCGCTATCCATCTGGATGAATGGTGGCCCTGGGAGTTCGTCCATGATCGGTCTTCTGCAGGAGAACGGTCCCTGCTTAATCAATAAGGACTCGAACTCGTCGGAGCTTAATCCATGGTCATGGAACAACTATACCAACATGCTCTACATTGACCAGCCTAGTCAGGTTGGGTTCAGTTACGATATACCGACCAATGGAACTTATGACCAGCTCACTTCCAAATACGATGTCTCGGGGTTCCCGCACGGTGTCCCCGAGCAGAATAATACGTTTTACGTCGGGACGTTTCCCAGCTTGAACCAGTCGGCATCTGCGAATACCACCCAGAATGCTGCTCGGGCGCTGTGGCACTTTGCACAGACTTGGTTCTCGGAGTTTCCAGAGTATAAGCCGCACGATAACCGAGTGAGCATTTGGACCGAGTCGTACGGAGGGCGGTATGGACCATCATTTACTGCGTTCTTCCAGGAGCAAAACGAGAAAATCGCCGACGGGACCCTAGACACAGATTTAGACGCACACTACATCCACTTGGACACTTTGGGGATCATCAATGGCTGTGTCGACCTTCTGGTTCAGTCGCCTTACTATCCGGAGATGGCCTATAACAACACCTACGGCATCGAGACCATCAACAAGACCGTGTATGATCTGGCGATGGACGCATGGAGCAAGCCAGGAGGCTGTAAAGACCAGATCGTCGAATGTCGCCGTCTCGCGTCCGAGGGCGACCCCGAAATGCACGGGAACAACGACACCGTCAACGCCGTTTGTTCCAAGGCCAACGACTCCTGCAGCAATCAAGTCGAAGGACCATACTCACTGTATTCTGGCCGGGGGTACTATGACATCGCGCACCCCGCGTTAGACCCAACCCCGCCGCCGTACTTCGCTGGATTTCTCAACCAACATTGGGTGCAGGGCGCTCTGGGTGTCCCCATTAATTGGACCCAGTCCGTCGACAGCGTTTACAACGGCTTTTCCGCCACCGGAGACTATCCCCGTGCCGATGTGCGTGGCTACCTCGACGATATCGCGTATGTGCTCGACTCCGGCATCAAGGTCGCCCTCGTCTATGGCGACCGGGACTATGCCTGTCCGTGGAATGGCGGCGAGGCCGTGAGCTTGCAGGTGAACCACACGGCAGCTGAGCAGTTCCGCGCCGCGGGATACGCCCCGTTAGACACCAATGAGTCGTATGTCGGAGGTCGTGTTCGTCAACACGGTAATTTCTCCTTTACGCGGGTCTTCCAGGCTGGCCATGAGGTGCCGGCATACCAGCCCGAGACGGCGTATCGCATCTTCCACCGCGCCATGTTCAATCGTGATATTGCCACGGGGGAAGTGGATATGATCAAGAATCAGGACCACTCAACAGAGGGCCCGTCTTCGACCTGGGATATTAAGAACAACGTACCAGAGAGTCCGGAACCGTTTTGCTACATTCTGCAGTTGCAGAGTTATTGTAATGAGGAGCAGATTGCAAGGGTGGTGAATGGGTCGGCTCTTATTCGGGATTATATCTTAGTTGATAAAGAGGAGGGGAGTATTGAGCTGTATGTGAATGCTGAATAGTTTTGTTAGCGAGAAATGAAGAGACGCCACACATTTTGGTGATGTGCATTTTAAATCGATCCTCCTTGTAATTGGGGCTATTGATTTATTCTATTCTAACAAGAAAATGAATGAGGGACGGATGACATAATTGAGATGCACGTGTGGGGGCTTGCGCTATGCCTGATGATGTAATATACTGGATCATCGACTCGACAAGAATCCCAGAGGTGTTGCAGAGGGGTCACAGCGTGGTTACGGATGGAGGCATGAAGAGAGAGATGTATTTGATAGTTGATTGGAATTAGCTACAAGGAAATACTATCACAGTGTTATATCTTAGTAGCATATAAAGAATTAACCATGAAGTATACGATATATTACCCTACTCGGTAATATCTGTATTGTTGACCGGCAGAACCTTCTCGAAGCTTCGCTGATGATTGGCTGGCAGGGTTGCGGTCAGTGTCACACGTCATTGTCGTCACCTGCTTTCACTCTCTTCCTCTCTCATGCTTTCTCCTCTTTCTCCCTCTCCCTTTTTCTCATGCTCTCCTGTCCATTACTTGACTCCGTTCTCTAAGCCTCCGTGTACCTGCAGATACACGAATTATATTTCTCTTTCCTTTCGGAGCTTGTCCTCATACCGACTAGTCACGAATACTGCCCGTCTCCACTGCTCCGTACCCCGCGAATCTTCTACGTCATTCGAGATCCTCCTCCATCCCGGACGATCCTGTGCTACAGGTTAGTGCTGGCGAAACTACCACTGCTTCCTGGCTATAACATCGTCCATTATATCATTGGGGACTCATATATATCCCGACTAGGTTTCCTTCGGGAAGTGACTATTTCTACCTGACAAGTCGTTGTACATACAACACCCATCCTTCCTCACACAATGGTTGCCGAAACCAAGTTATACGATGCTTTGAGTATCAAACCAGCGGCTACTCAAGATGAGATAAAGAAAGCCTACCGTAAGGCGGCATTGAAATACCATCCGGATAAAAACAAAGACAATGCGGCGGCATCTGAGAAATTCAAAGGTACGTTATATCCTAAACTTTCTACCTTACTCGATAATGAGAGGTCCGACCATAAACTAACATGCTTCACACAGAGGTGTCACAGGCATACGAAGTCCTCTCAGACCCCGAAAAACGCAAAGTATATGACCAATTCGGCCTTGAATATCTAATGCGCGGTGGTCCCGCTCCTCCACCGCCGGGCAGTGGTGGAGGTGCCGGTCCTAACCCATTCGAAGGGGGAATGCCCGGGGGCTTCTCGTTTGGAGGTATGCCTGGCGGTGGAGGTGGAGGAGGGGGGGGGCGAACATTCCATTTCTCGACCGGTCCCGGTGGTGGTGGTGCAAACGGTTTCCGATTCAGTGCCGCGGACGATATCTTCAAGAACTTCGCCAAGGGTAGTGGCGGCGCAGGCGGCAGCGGGCTCGACGAGGACGACATCTTCTCTATGTTTGGCAGTGGTGCTGGGGGTGGTGGTGGAGGTGGTGGGCCTCGCTTTAGATCGAGTCGCGGTGCTCCCAGTGGGTTCCAGAAGTCGCAACGCGTGCCAACGCCGGAACCGACGGTTGTCGAGAAAGAGCTGCCACTTACGCTGGAAGAGCTGATGAAAGGCACGACGAAGAAGGTGGTGGTGAAGAGCAAGACGTTTGATGCGAGCGGCAAGCGTACTGTACAGGATGTGACCCTGGAAGCGAACATTAAGCCCGGTCTGCGCACGGGGTCGAAGATCAAGTACCGTGGAGTCGGTGATCAGGAAGAGGGTGGGCGCCAGGATGTGCATCTCATCGTGACTGAGGTAAGTCATTTACTCATGCTTCCTTTTTTGAATCATGCAGGAGCTAACAGCTTTTCCAGAAAGAGAACCCTACCTTCAAGCGTCAAGGCGACAATCTCGTCACGACGGTCGAACTGTCCCTCAAGGAGGCCCTTACTGGCTGGGACCGCATCGTGAAAACGATTGATGGCAAGTCCATCCGGGTACAAAAGGCTGGTCCGACACCACCGGGGTACGAAGAAAAGTTTCCTAATCAGGGTATGACGATCTCGAAGAAGCCCAGCGAACGCGGCGATATGATTGTCCGGGTCAAGGTCAATTTCCCCACAACCCTCACCGCATCCCAGAAGGATATTCTCAAGGATGTGCTTTAAATATGTTTTTGGTTCTGGTTCTATTTTCTGTTTGTTCATGTTCATTGGGGGTATGAAAGCGAGGCCTGGTTGAAGGTTCGTTATCTTACACTATTGCTTAGCATTGCTGGCGTTGGGGCGTGAGCGGACTGGCGGACTAATGAAGTGATGATTGGTGTTTATTACTTACTCAGGAGGGGATGGATATTGTTTAGATTTGATCGATAGTAAATAAAAGCTACCAGAATTGTTTTTATTTTATTTTAAGCGAGGGAGAAATAGAGAAAGTGAGATAACTAAACGGTCAGTGATAACTTAACATAGATAGCCTGATAGCCTTATCTTATCGCCCTAACCTAATCAGGAATGCGGAGAAAACATAACAGGAACCATCAACACCTCCAAACATCTTCCAGTCCACCTCCATCCCCTCCACTAACCGCAGACCCAAACATGCGTCGTCGTATCACCTTCGTCCAAGCTTCCGACGCCCCCTTCGCCGCCGACCAAGCCTCCCTCACCCCCTCAACCCTCTCCATCCGCGGCCTGGACGCCGCCCGTGAGGAACGCGCCACATTCAGCTTCGACGAGATCCCTTCCGAAGTAAGACCTCCTCCTTCCTCCCTGCCGTATTTCGATGTGCATTCACTCTTCATTCACCTCCATATATAATGATGTTTTCGACCCGTCTCGACCCGTTGCTGATGATGGAACATAATCCCCGCCTGCACAGTTAGGGCAAGTGCTACAACAATGCCACCAATTACATATTCGCTGGGCACGAGAGGAACCGTATGATGCTGTTGCGCCGTTTTCGAGTCGTGTGTCGCCCGGCTTGCATGTGTTTTTTACCCCCCCTGAGGAGGCCGTGAGGACGGGGATGTCCATGTATGTTTGCTTCTATCTTCCCCCCTTTCTCCCTTTTCTTCTCTTTTACAAACCAGTCTTATACTTTATTCTGGGCTTGGTTGGTTTGGGTAGATGATTGTTGCGAACCTTGGTTCTTGCTAACATATCGAGTCCGGGGGGCGTTAGGGAATCGGTCTGTTCGCTACTGAAACGGGTGTTTGATGAAGGGATAAAATGTGAAAGTCCACAGGTTAGTCGGTTTCTTTAATTTTTTTTTCTCTTTCTCTTTTTGTATATGTGTGCATGTCAAGACTACTTGCTAAATGACAGCATAAGACGTCGTTTATCACCCCTCCCATTTTATCGACTCGGTTTGCTTCAACGGCGGCTTTCCAATACCACAGTTCGCTCCCTGCGCTCGAGAACTTTGTGACTTACTTGCAGCACACGACGTGTGCGTCTGCGGATGAGGGTTGTTTGCAACATGCGGCGTCGATTCTATCCGCGGACTCGGTCGACATTAATTACGATAGTATTTCGCATGCGCTGACGGTGTCGGGGTATTGGTCGCACGCGCCGCGGAGCGGTTGGACAGAGGAGATTCATAAGCATGCTGGTGGGACGGATCAAGTGGAGGTTGGGCTTTTGGGGACGGAGAAGACGACGGAGCCAGAGGAGGTTAAGATGGGTGGACTACTGGGCGTTGTGGGGAAAGACGTTGAATTAAGTATGATTATTCTTGGATTTGGGTTTTTGGGTTTGAAGACGAGACTAATGATGCATGTCAAGAACCAACATTGTTTTCCTTCCCGGCTCGGCATCACCCTCTGCCGGATGATGCGACATATTCAGTGTCCTTTCCTGCGCCGACTGGTCTGCACCCTACGATGACGATCTCCTTGCCACGGGCATCGTTGGAGGCGCCGCCGGCTCCGCCCGACGCGACATGTGCACTGCACACGTACTTAACTTTGCCATCGACCATCTTCGGTGATAAGTATCAACTTTCTACAGCGGATCCGTTGTTCCTGAGCTCTCATAATCTGGTTGCGCTTCGGGCGGTATCGGGGGAGACGGATCTGGAAGCGCCTGACTGGGTCGTCCCTCGATGGGGATCCAATTGGCTAGTAGAGCTGGCGACACCTCAACAGTCGGAACAAGCACCACACGAGTGGAATGTCACCATACCACTTCACATGCGGTACCTGGAACCGTCAGAGTCGGGGTACCGCTCCGCAGCGGTCCCCTGGCCGGTTGTTTTCTGGGCTTGTACCGCTGAGGACGGTACCAAGATGGGCATCAACCCATTCGATCGCGTGAATCTGGGCTGGGAAGGGCTATTTGGTACTCGGACAATGTTCTACCAGTTGCATCCCGCACCTAAGAGTCAAGAAGAACCCCATCGACTTGTGGAGAAAATCGATGTTCCAGTGCTCAAGTTGGAGGGCGAGGGGATCTTCCAGGGCAAGGTTATCGAGGTAGGTACGGTGACCGTTATCCTCCTAGGCTTGGTTTGGGTGCTATGGAAATTGGGATTGGCGGCGCGGTCGCCGGGGCCCAGAAAGGACAACAAGCGGGCTAAAACTGAATAAGTGTGGACTATTGGTATGAATCCTGCATATTTTAGCGTTCGCTCCCATGACCATAAATCGCATCTTCATTTGGGTATCTATCTCGTATCGTAGCGTCGTGACCGTTGAATCATCGTAAGTCGTGTGGCACAGAAATATGCAACCCGGAGATATTATAGCCCGGTATCTGGTAAGGCTGACGGCCCCTCGTTCACCAGATTATGGTCCATGTCAAAATTTTGAAGACTGGGCATATCGATCACCAGGTCACTCAGCCAAGAGAATCCGGGATAGTCTGCAAGCGAATAGGTCGACTCCTTTAGCGGCTCTTTTGCGACCACTTGGGGTGCAGACGATGAAGTAGAGTTTGCGTCGCGAAGAACGTCCCCCAGGGCTCGAGTGTCTTCTTCTTTCCGGCGCTGGTGGAGCAAAATCAGTAAATAGGCCGTATTGTACGCCTCTCGCATGACTTCCGTGTCGTAGGCAGAGGCAACCTCGCGCAATGTTCGCATCGCATCATTCAGCATTGACAGCGATGCGCGGTTGTCGATAGCAAGAAGGGTACACACCACCTGAAAAGGTACGTTCGCGGCTTGGTGCCACGGGCAGTTCAAAGCAACCATTTCACGCGCGGCTTGAAGGCCTTTGTGTGCCAAGGACAGGACCCGGTCCAGGAGAGTTCCGGAAATGACAGAGTTCAGGGCGCGAAGCCGACGGTAGATACACAGCATCAGGTTGCATTGCACGAGAATGAGCGGAGGTTGAATATGAACGACATCCAAGACGTTTGTGAGCGCGGATTCTAGATCTGGCAAGTCCTGAGTTGTGCTATTTGGATCTAGACTTTCTGAGACAGGGAGTAGGTTAAAGATTTCTGTCGTGTAGCCGGAAGGTCGGGGATTGGGGGGAAGGGACGTTGCTCCGTGGAGAACGACACGAGATCGGCCCAGTTCAAAGGAGATCCAGACATTGAGATGGCGAGCCATACCAAAGAGTCTTCGGCGAATGTCCGGGTCGCAAGGTTCAGTGGACTGTTGCTCAAGTACAGTGTCCGATGACGATTCTAGGTGGAGACCGGTAGCTTCAATCATATGCATGAGGGAACAGCTTGCCATCCATGCTGCGTAGGGTGAGGCGGTCATACGCAGGTAGGCGACGCGGAGAACCCAACCCATGATAATATCAACAGACAGAGTCGTTTCAGACAAAAATGCAGGCTCAAGCATGAGTCGCGCATTCTCGATTAGCTTGACCTCCGTCGGGATGGCCTGTCTTCGTGAGAATAAGTAGCCAAAGGCCGCAACACCGCAGAGGACGGCATCGTAAGGTCCGTTTGATAATGCAGAGTCGGCGGACTTGGGAAGCCACCGTCTACTCACTCGCTGGAAGAGCGAATCGCGATCGATGAAGCCGTAGCATGGGTCAACTTTCTCAAAGAATACGGTAGCTAGGGCTCTCATCTCCTCTTGGGAAACGAGGTCCACAATGGGGAGAGCCCTCCCCGTTGTCGAAGATAGTTGCGGTGAGTGACGTGCGCCGACGTTCCAAGCAAACAAATGCAAGTTCGGGGCGTTGGCCGGGTCGATTTTCAGGCCTAGCCGCCGCACGAAGGCTGCCCCCGAATTGGCCTCGAGGGAACTCAGATGGATGCCGTTAGAATCCCCCAAGGGGGTGTGACCCTGTATTTTAGACGGGGAATCCTGAGGTTTCGAGCCCAGCTGAGGCATGAGAGTTCTGGGATCCTTCTTCTTGCGAGATTGTAGATCATAATGGCAGTCGACGCCGAACTGGCTGCATGTGGAACAGGGTTGATCGCCGGAACATTTGCGCTTGCGGGATTGACAGGAGACGCAAGCGATGCGAGAACGCTTTCTCGGCGGCTCAGACATGGCCTTGAGAAATCGATTATTTTTCTATGTGTGTATGTTCCAAGTATGGAGAGGAGAAAGGAAGAGGAAGTTGGGGAGATAATTAGAAGAAGATGATGGTTGGACTTGTACCTAGGTACCTGCCTATTCGGGGAAAGCGTCTTGGCGAGTCTCTGGCCGGCCGTCTTGGATTATGTCAGCAGTACGGAGTAACTTAACTTAACTAACTGTAACGAGGTTACTGTAGCTACTACACTCAATCAATCACGATACTTGCTCCCATTGGGATATCCCATCAATCCTTCCAACTTTTTTATGTCAGGCATTCCTGCGGGCCCCGGGATATACTGTAAATTGTCCCGCCATGTTGTCCCATTCCACCAAATCTCATTCTTATGAAGCGCATTGATGATCTCCGGCGAGTCAACATATGTGCGCATCTCCACCATTTGATCATCTTTCCACCTGGTCACCCACACGTTGATAATATCGAACCGATCTCCTATATATTTCACCATGAGAAAGTCTTCAACTCAGCTTTTCAAGGAGCGCAATCACCGGAATTCATGAGTCCTTTGAAGTTGACCTCGGCCACTGACCAAGGGTCATTACAACCTCCATGAATGGCCCAGGGGTTGACCTCGAATGTTTCCGGATGCTCGGAGAACACATTGCCCACACGCATCATCGCATTGACGTACCAATGCATCAGGTCTTTATAATGACCTGCGATGGGATGATGGCCCATAACCCTGAAGTTGACGTTCTTGTTGACCAACACAAACAATTTGGTCACGTCCTTTTCCATGTGTTTGAACGCATCCCAGATGTACATTTGAGATACATATTTGCAGTCCGTAGAAGGATTCTCGAACCGAAAACCATCCCGGTCTTTGTCTGGTGGGGAGACGGGATCGTCAATGATCCCATCACCATTGCATCGGCCGTTTGGATCCACGATGCCTGAACCATCACAGTCTGAACCCTCCGATGGAGTTATCAGTTGTGATGCGAGTTGTTGTTGGTTCTTAAACGGGGAAAATGCAAGGCTGAATGTCGCCGTCGATACCGCATAGGCTAATAGAGCCCGAAGCAAGTAAGCTACGAGGATCATGAGGGATAGAAAACTTTGACGTAAACTCTTGGATTTACTGGACAAGGTATGGTGGCAAATTTACACCGGATAAGGGAGGGGGTTCGTTTTGTTTGGGAATGAGATGCTAGAGTGACTCTGTCTCTCTGTCTGTTTCTCTCTTTGCTCTCTCTCTCTCTCTCTCTCTCTCTCTCTCTCTCTCTATATACATGGGGAGAGCCCCGGAGACTTTCTCACAAGAAGAATCCCCCGGGATGCGTTCTCATAGTCTCGAGACCCTGGTAGTATACAAATGCGGAGGATATTGAAGAAAGGGCCGGACATCTTGATCGATGGCAATGAACCAAAACCCTCGGGGAGATAAGAGGACGGTTCAATTGGATAGGGGATATTTACCAGGCCCCTCGGACTGGAGTCTTCTAGATCATGACCGACCAAGTCTTGTGTTTCCATCGGGATGATAGAGTTAATCGTACGTAGTAGCAATGGAGTGATAGAGTAATAGTGTGGATCTCGGTGGTGGCGATAATCATAAATTGAAGATTTCCATGAATAATAAGAATACTAATGAATGATCGACAGGGAAAAATCCGATAACGCTGGATATGCGAGTCCCGTGATTGGCCTGACTCATCGCGAGTCGGTGAGGCCCCGGCACGTGCCTTCCGACCGGGCCGACTTTCGCCCTTCGCCTGTTTTTTCTCGTTTTTTCCTCTTTCCCTTTTCACCTCCTCTTCTTCCTTTTTCCCTCATCCTTGACTCAACTTCCCAACTTCCATCCCAATCCACCTCCACATTCCACTCCATGTCTATCTAAACTTCCTTTTATTACCCCATCCAATTTAATACAGACTGGTAACAGCACAGTCGCGCTTATGTGTTTGGCACCCTCCGTTTTCACTTCTCAGGTACGTTCTTTGTCCAGCCCACCAATTCCTCATAACTAACCCACCATGTCTACAGGACTACATCTCGGATCACCTCTGGAAAGCTTCCGGAAACTTTTGAACCCACTTGCACACAAACCAACCGTACAAAATTTCTACCAATTACCACTTTTATCATTTAAAAGACCTCAAGTTTCCCCAAAAAAAGAAACAACCCCACCAACATCAAAATGTTCGCTCGATTCTGCAAGGCAATGCCCGCTAGGGCCTCTGCTTTCCCCTCCGTGAATGCTTCTCTCCAGGCTCGTTTCATGGCCACCGTCCGCCCCGGACGTCCCGCTACTGAACGTGCTACCTTTACGATCCGAGATGGTCCTATCTTCCACGGAAAGTCCTTTGGAGCTCGCTCCAACATTTCCGGAGAGGCCGTTTTCACCACGTCTTTGGTTGGATATCCCGAGTCCTTGACCGATCCTTCCTACCGTGGTCAGATTTTGGTTTTCACCCAGCCATTGATTGGTAACTATGGTGTTCCTTCTGCCGAGAAGGACCAGCATGGGCTGCTCAAGTATTTTGAGTCTCCCAACCTCCAGGCTGCTGGTGTCGTTGTCGCCGATGTTGCAGAGCAGTACAGCCACTGGACCGCCGTCCAGTCCCTGGGAGAATGGTGTGCCCGTGAAGGTGTGCCCGCCATCTCTGGTGTTGACACTCGTGCCATTGTTACCTACCTCCGTGAGCAAGGTTCTTCCCTCGCTCGTATCACCGTTGGTGAGGAGTACGATGCCGATCAGGACGAGGCATTCGTCGACCCTGAGCAGATCCACCTTGTCCGCCAGGTCAGCACGAAGAGCCCGTTCCACGTCAGCGCGGCCGACCCTCAGTGCCACGTCGCTGTGATTGACTGCGGTGTCAAGGAGAACATCCTGCGCAGTCTGGTCAACCGTGGCGCCAGTGTTACAGTCTTCCCCTTCGACTATCCCATCCACAAGGTTGCCCACCATTTCGATGGCGTTTTCATCTCCAATGGCCCCGGTGACCCTACCCACTGCCAGGACACTACCTACCACCTGCGCCGTCTGATGGAAACCTCTCAGGTCCCGATCTTCGGTATCTGCTTGGGCCACCAGCTCCTGGCTCTTGCTACTGGTGCTCGTACCATCAAGCTCAAGTATGGTAACCGTGCCCACAACATCCCCGCCCTGGATCTGAGCACTGGTCGTTGCCACATCACCAGTCAGAACCACGGTTACGCTGTTGACGCCTCGACCCTGCCCTCCGACTGGAAGCCTTACTTTGTCAACCTGAACGACTCTAGCAATGAGGGTATGATCCACAAGTCTCGCCCCATCTTCAGCACTCAGTTCCATCCTGAGGCCAAGGGAGGTCCTCTTGACTCCTCTTACCTCTTTGATATCTATTTGGACAGTGTGCGCAAGTACAAGAACAGCCAGTTGGCCGTTTATCCTGAGCGTGACAGCCGCCCCAACCCTCTCCTGGTCGATCTCCTGGCCAAGGAGCGCGTTGGCGTTCAGCCTACCATCGGTATGCAGAATGTGGCTGCCGCCGCCGCCGCTGCCGCTGCCGCTGCGTAAATCTTGGTTTTAAGTTGACAATGCATGGAGTCTGGGTTTGGTTTTAGTCTTTCAGTCGAATAGTCTGTTAGTTCGATATTACTTGATATACCTTCGGTACATTTTATGGTTAATGTCTTTTCAAATTTGAATATACCTTTCACATATACTATATGGATATTCTACAACGTTCTTTCTAGTGCCTCTTAAGCGTAGTCGTACAGTCGGTGCTTAGTGGGTTGTGTGTGCAGTGCAGAGGGAATTAAATTGATGTTCAATGTATCATCTATTTAGCAACTATCGATACCACATCCTCGTCCGCAACAGGATGTGACAGTCCCACTCGCTGCGGGATGTGTCTCGCACTCGCACCCCAGACCAACGCATACTTGAAGGTCTCCTTCAGGGTGCGATGGACCTGGTCACAGACATCCTCGATCGTAGCGTTGCTTCGCACGATGAGCGCCTCGCTGAAACCAGGTTCCTCTCCTTTTCTATCAGATAATTAGACGCAGGGTTCGATCAATGTCCATGAAGGAGAGGAGGCTTACCGCTTGGTATATACGCGAATCAGACGAAGCTCTTTCCAAATCCGTTCAACCACCTCTTGCACTCCGAGGTCAAGCTCGCAACTCATAACAGCCGTGTAGGGTTCGCGTGCTAGTTGATCTAGGAAATCGAGACTGACACTGTCGATCTTATTGTAAACATAGAGACTGTGGTCGGTTTCATTAGACAACTTCTCCCACAGAACAGAACAGACAGCTTGCAGGCGACTCACCATCTGATGTACTTTCGGTGGTCTTTCATGATGACATCAATGAAGTCGTCTATTGTTGCTGGGAGGGGGTTAGCATTCTCCCGCCTGATGTGGTTTGAATCTCGCCAGAGTCAATTGCCTTACCATATTCATCCCGCACCAAAACTTCACAGTTCAGCATCTTATAGTCTCGTAGTACATTAGAGATCATCTTCTCATCAAGATTCTTCGGCGGCGTCTGAAAGGTAATCTTCACGCCGCCTGCTTTCTTAGCCTTGAGGTAGATGTTTCTGGCTATGTTAGCTTGAAATGTAAATATGACTGGGGTGTGAGGTCTCACGGAGGCTCCTTATTCAATCGGATACCAACAGCATCCAATTCTGCCTCCAGCAACGACCGCTGTTCCGCCTTCTTTGTCGCATCGAGAACCATTAAAACCAAATCACTTGTCTGCATATCACACACATGGTCAATAAGCTTGGTTTACACCGGTCTTTGGGACTTTGTCCACCCACCTTCGCCGCTGAGATCACCTGTCGTCCTCGACCCTTGCCCTCGGAGGCCCCCTCGATGATACCCGGAAGATCCAGGATCTGAATTTCTGCACCGCCGTACTCCAGGACACCGGGAATGGCCGTCAACGTCGTGAACGAGTAGGCGGCGGCCTCGCTCTTGGTCTTGGTGATTTTGCTCAGGAATGTCGATTTACCGACGGAGGGGAAGCCGACCAGCGCAACTCGGGCATCGCCGCTCTTGCTGACATCGAATCCGGTGCCGGCAGCTCCGGCGCTCCCTGTTGGTTCGAGGAGTTGGGCTCGTAATCGGGCGAGCTTTCTGGTAGGTGTGTTAGTTTGGTATTTCGGTGGTGGGCGACGGGGAGAGAACCACATACCCTTTGAGAAGGCCCAGATGGTACTCTTTTTGCTGTTAGAAAAGGGTCATAATGGAATTGGAGTTGTTCAGGAGGTGTGTGTACCTGTGGCCTTGTTCTCTATTGTTTTTTTTCGTTGGTTAGTTGCGGGGTTGTTCGGCGTGGAGGGGCTTCGGACTTACTCTGCGTCCTGCGCATCTCATCTTCGATCCTGTGGTAGAAAAAAATGTTAGATCTAGGATTTTATTCCTTGACGGTGTTCGACGGTACAACATACTCCTTGATCTTCTCTGTGATGTTCACCATCTTGCTGGTGTTGGGAGCCCCGCGGACTCAGGGAAGCTTCACAAATGGGGTCGGATGAGAGGTCGGATAAGAGGTCGGATGAGAGGCAGGATGAGAGGACACGGAGGGAGGATTAGGAGACAATGAGTGATCTGCAGAGTTGAAAATGCAGACTCGACAGGGGAAGTAAGAAGGAGAGAGAGAGATGTATCTAAGTATCTTCTGAGCATCTCTCAAAATCCGCGCGATGCCAAGACCGGCTGACATAAGCGGGTCGGACGTGGATCAGTTTAAACTTCATAATTTCTTCCTTCCATCGATTCATTCTTCGTTCCTCCCCCCATCTCTCGCAATCCAAATCACACCCCCCGTCATCATGGCCGACACAGCAGTCGCCGATCCTCCCCAGACCACCGAGTCGACCCCGACACCCAACCCGGACGAAACTGCCCTCGTCCCTCAACAACAAAGCGAAGAAGCACCCGCCGAAACCGACGCCCCCCAGAAAAAAACCAAGATCATCCGTCGCAAAAAGCGCCCAGCACGCCCCCAGGTCGACCCAGCCACGATCAAATCCGAACCGCCCGCGCAGACCGGCACGATCTTCAACATCTGGTACAACAAATGGTCCGGCGGCGACCGCGAGGACAAGTACCTGTCGAAGCACGCGGCGCCATCGCGATGCAACGTCGCCAAAGACAGCGGATACACACGCGCCGACAAAGTCCCCGGGTCATATTTCTGCCTGTTCTTCGCGCGCGGCGTCTGTCCCCGCGGCCACGAGTGCGAGTACCTGCACCGCCTGCCGACCATCCATGACATCTTCAGCCCGAACGTGGACAGTTTCGGGCGCGAGAAGTTCAGCGACTACCGCGACGACATGGGTGGCGTGGGGTCGTTTATGCGCCAGAATCGGACGCTGTATATCGGCCGCATCCATGTCTCGGACGATATCGAGGAGGTGGTGGCGCGGCATTTCGCCGAGTGGGGCGAGGTTGAGCGGACGCGTGTGCTGACGGCGCGAGGCGTGGCCTTTGTGACGTATACCAATCTGGCGAATGCGGAGTTTGCAAAGGAGGCCATGGCGCATCAGAGCTTGGACCATAGCGAGATCCTGAATGTGCGGTGGGCAACGGTCGATCCGAACCCGTTGGCGCAGAAGCGTGAGGCCCGCCGGCTGGAGGAGCAGGCGGCCGAGGCGGTGCGGCGGGCGTTGCCGGCCGAATTTGTTGCTGAGCTGGAAGGGCGGGACCCTGAGGCACGGAAGAAGAAAAAGATCGAAGGCAGTTTTGGACTGCAGGGCTACGAGCCGCCGGATGAGGTGTGGTATACTCGAACGAAGCAGCTGGAGGATGCTAGAGGCCAGGAGCAGCTGGAAGCCCCCGACCAGCGCTTGATGATCGAACCAGGCTCCTCCTCATCTGCCGCCCCCGTGGCGGCTCAAGGTCCATCGAGTGCTGGGATTTTCTCGAGTTCGACTGTTGCAGCCCTGCGAGGAATGTCAGGAGGTAATGTGACGACGCAGGCGGCGCCTCAATCTTCTGGTGGTCCTTTAGTAGCCTACGGCAGTGACGATGATAGTGACTAGTTCATGGAGGGTTCGTTTTATTCTTTCACATTTCAACTATAATGTACAATAACAGAGATACCACCAAACCATTTAAAAATAACACATGGTGGGAGTTTAAATCTGCATGGCATGACAGCGGGTATATTTCGCTATAAATCACTGAGAGGAGATAAAGAACAACAGTCAAAAGGGAAAAGCATGACACATGATGCATGTAAGTAACAGTTCATCGATCAGCCCCATTTCCGAGATCATAGTAAAGACATGATCCTGTGCGGTAGTTATAAATGAAGGCGTTGGTGAAGGTCTCTCCACCATCTCCAGTACGGCTCTCATTGGCAAGATCGAGGAGTAGTTCGTGCACTTGACCTAGATATTTACGCTCTGTCAACGGCGCACTTTGTATAACCGTCCGCCAGCTGTCTGGATCCGATAACCTGGTGTCTCTGATTGCCTCGACCAGATCGTCCCGAGTGTCGATGGCGGCAATCGGCCCATTGAGAGCATTTTCTGCCACCTCCCGAGACCGAAGCAGGGCTACATAGCTCATTAGTAAACTGGCCATGCGACGGAAGAGGGCAATACATACCAGACTCGACAATATTTCTCCGGTTGGATTTCTTGTGTCGGTGGAGAGGCGCTAGAATGCGTACATCGTTGGCACGTTCATGACTCGCAGCGCTGACGTCCGCCTGACTGGGGAGCCGTCCCTGGCGCTGGTCGACAGTCCCCTCCCGATGATTGCGCGCACGGATTTCATTCCGAAGCCAGGAGCTAAGCTCAACACTTCGTATATCAAATTCCTCCCGAGGAGTAAGGCTTTTGACTTTAAACCCCCGTTCCTTGCTGTCTTGCTTTGCAATTACAATCCAGCTATGATTATGATCACGGTACTTGGTAAGAAGCTCTTCAAGGGAGGAAGCATCCACAGCAAGCTCGGCGCTAATCTCATTTGCCCACAGCTCTTGGACAACTTTGATGCCAATTGTACGTAAAACGGTCGGATCAAAGCTTGCAACAAGAACGTCACACTGTTTCGCATATTAGCATTGAACAAGTGAGAACTAAGGCCGTAGAACTTACTCTTCGAGTCTTCCAAAAAGCTCCAGTGTCTGCTTCGGATTGCTTCAAAGACTTCACCGGTCCTCTGATATAATCCAGCATGGCCGAGGTAAGTCTATCCCAACTTAAATTGAAGCCCACGGCATGTGTTTGCGAGCGATTTGTCAGGACCTTGGGGCGAAATTCTTGAATAAGCGCATCATACCGGCCGCCCGCCGCGAAGACATCTCGCCGTTTGCTGTCAAAAACACACTGAAACAGAATACTGCCTCGGAAAAACTTGTCGTTAAGACTGCCTAATGGATTGATATAAATTTTTCGCTTTACATCGAAACTTTGCAGGTAAGTCACGAGGATGTTTATGCGGGCGAAAATGGGCGCCAATCGTTCGCCGAATTCCGTGCCTTCCATAATGGCCTTGAGTTTCTTGTGCGTCTGCTTGGGAGAATCTATAATACGTCAGCTTCATGGTCCCCTCTAATAATG
Organism: Aspergillus nanangensis; assembly: GCA_015844325.1. NCBI lineage: Eukaryota > Fungi > Ascomycota > Eurotiomycetes > Eurotiales > Aspergillaceae > Aspergillus > Aspergillus nanangensis. Next base: position 193,304 of record VCAU01000022.1, on the reverse strand, counting down.
ATGAAAGTGGTGGACAGACCTCTGAAATCAAACCTTGCAAGATCATCTAGCGACGTGGATGCAACTCCAATTGCCGGAGAACGAAGTTCGCTTCGGATTTTCTGCATGGTCCATTTTCCAACGTTGAGTTTGCTAATGATTTCCTTGACCAAGGGGACTTGTGAAGAGGTGATACGGCAGAACTCCATGATGAGTTGCAGCAGGTCAGAATGATTGATCAAAAAGCACATGGCTGCCGATCTTAGTGGCGGAAATTCTTCAATGATCTCATCTAAAACCTTGATGACCTCTGCCTCTTTTAATGCCAGGTCCAAAGTGTTGTGTGAGACAATGTCAAAGTCAACTTCTTTATGTGTCCTTGGTTCTCCACCGTGAGACATTTCTCGATAGACCGTACCAAACGCGAATGATTTTTCAAGAGTTGAGTCTTGTCGGGAAATGGAACGCGCATTTGGTAACGTCAAATCAAACGGTAGCTGAAGTAGATTACCAGACGCATCGAGGAGACGCATCGCACCATTGTTGTAATGTTGAGACCTGGGGAACAGCATCTGTCTTGAGGTCTCCACTGCTCCGTGTTTGCGGAACACGGCAGTCAATCGCTCTTTGACCAGACCCTGGATAAGCAAGTCATTGGCAGCCGGATACTTGTTGGAGTCCATATCCCAGGCGATATCCTCAACCTTTTTCGGAGATTGTGAGAAGATGCCCGATAAAATTTTCTTGTAGTCTGGTGAATTAGGATCGGAGAGTAGGTGCATAATTGCCCGGCGGAAGGTCTCTTCTTCGACCTGGAGGGGAATTTGACCGCTATGAAGAAGGTCCGTGGCTGACGGCCGCTGGGTCGGGTTATGGCTTAGCAACGATTCAATGATTCTCCCCTGCACCACCTTTTCCGAATACTGGAACGTTGTTGGAAGTGTGTGATTCTTCTCTCGTATTTCCCTTAGCGTTTGATCGCGTTCCATACCCGTCGGTAGGGGATGGCACATCTCAAAGAAAATCACGCCCAAGGAAAACATCTGCAGCATGTCAGAAAATGCCTTGTTGCCCCCGTCTTCTCTCTGATCTCTTCCGGGTCAAATACACACTCACATCAACTTTATCACTATAATTCCCTGTGAGGCCAGACTTCATTTCGGGAGCCACATAATATGTCGTACCTAAGCTGCGAGTAAAATCACCAGCAAAGTCTGCTGCACTTGAGGAGCGTACAGCTGTGGTAAACTGTCCGCTGGTTGCTAGTCCAAAATCCCCAATGCGAGGGTTGTTAGCGACATCAATAAAAATGTTGTCGGGTTTGAGATCACGATGTATAATCCCATGACTGTGGATATGGCTTAGTCCATCGAGGATTTGTCGGAATAGTCGCCAAGACCTATCAGTATCATCATACAATCCGTTCTTGATTAGATCACGGAGAGTCTTCGGCCGAGTTAGCCATAAGTGTTCTATATCGCATGGAACTCCATGAAAAACTTACATGCTTCTCACAGTACTCCATTTGTATATAAAGGGTGGTAAGTACGGGTCTCCCTTGCGAGCCAGACCTCGCACGACTGAGCTCCTTCCCCGTAGCACTCCCAGTGCCGTAGGTTTCGGGCGTGGATCCTTTGCATCTATATGAGAGCGACCCATCATGCTCGTCCTCACTATCATGACCGAACTCAATCTTGGGGTACCCACTGGAGCTGATAAAATCCAGACCACCTGTGCTGTACCCAAAGGTATCTGAACTTCGACCAGAAAGATAGCCACCATCGGTAGATGAAATGGCTTCCTCATCGACATGGTCGTAATCCTCCTCAAGCCATGCAGTATAGTACCGCACCACGTATGGATGATTAAGGCGGGACAGCAACATGATCTCCGACAGCGTATCTTTCAGTGCAGCCGCAGATCTTTGCGATATTTTTTTCACGGCATAGAAACGGCCATCAAGCTTGTTTCGAGCCTTTACCACCTGCCCAAAGCCTCCTTTGCCTAGGCGGCCTGCCTCGTCAAAGTCTTGGTTGTACCGCGAGAAAGCGGGTAGCCCCCCAAAGGAGTCAAGTCGGGGACGCCTTGGCAGTGATATGGAGTTTGACGTGCTCGTGCGGGAGATTAACGGCATATCAACACGGAAAAACTCGGAAGGTTGAAGCTGGAACGCCGTGGGTCTTTTCTTCGGATCGGGCTTGAAGAACTCATGTAACAAGTCCTGCAGGGGTGCTGACAACCCGACAGTGCCCATCAATGCGTTAGCGGATGTATAGCGTTGCAGCACATCCGATCCAAACCCCATTTGCAAGAAGACAATTCCCAGATCCCAAACATCGGTTTTCATGGTCGGTGGTGCATTGTCCTGAGTTAGCTCTGGAGGTAGCCAAAATGGGGATTTGGAGGTGGTTAATGATCGTTTTGTGCCTGTGTTATCAGGTAGAGCTTCTTCAATACTGGCTTGCAATTTGATATTGGTGCCACCATTGGAATTCCTAAACAGCATGACTCGTTCACAGCATATATTCCCGTGTACAAAGCCACTGCGGTGGTAAAACTCAAGGGCTTCAAGAAGTTGGATTGTCCAGCTACGGAGCATATCCACAGGAGCAGTTCCCACAATATCGAGAAACTCGGACAGTGACCCTTTATTGGCGTGTTCGACCAGGAGATAAACCTTCCATGCATGGCTATGAGAACTGCCAGAGTCTATGGGCCTTTGGATCTTAAACCCCACAAATTCCACAAGATTGGGATGGCGTAACTTTTTCAGAGCATCCAGCTTGTCCTCGCTGGAGCGCATCTTCTCCCGAAATGCCAAGGAATCAAGCCCCTTGGTATCAAGCGCGAGCTCTTTTAAAACAAGGAGAGGCGCATATGTGCGGTTATCTGGGATGACGGGCCGCACTGTAAATGTTTCTTTCCCTGGAGCGCTTTGAAGAAGTGCCTTGCCATACACAACCCGGAAGGCTAGAGGACCCTCGTTGGTGTCGGGCATGACCAAAGGAGGATCAAACGAAACTGCTCCAGGGAGGTTGTCAGCAATGTCGGCATCACTGCTTGAATCCATCCCTGAAACTCGGCTCTTGCGCCTGGACATTCGTGCGTTTGTTCGCTCCCGAATCTTGTCCTGCACTAGCTGCTGCAAAGTCCTTTCCTCCTCTGCAGTGGCGGCTTCCTGTTTCCGAATCTCTTCCTGTTTCTCAAGTTCTGCTCGCTGGTGAGCTGCCGCTTCTTGCTCCATACGCTCTTCTTCCAAGCTCGGCAAATCCTTGTCTTGAGCTCGAGCCTCCGCTACATCCTCTAGAACATCTTGGATCGATACGGCAATTTCATATATCATCTCTGAACCAAGAAGAGCCTTTGGTTTATTCCGTATGATATCCGATATACGTGTCCGGGACCCTTGTCTTAAATCGTCTAGATTTCCTAAAGACAGGTTCGGGTAGGATTTTGGGTAGGTTGTCGGCAGCTGGACGAGTAATTCGACCCGGACTTCGGGATTGGACGAAGCCCGCAACTGGAGCTTGAAAGAAACACCCGAGGATTGCTACGATATTTGTCAGTTCTAATCCAACGTTGATATGAGGGGAAGAGAGGCATACATGCCAGGCGGAGCGCCTGTGCTGCACTTCTTCAAAGTCATCGCCATAGATTGAACGAAGGGCTTCAACCTCATTCTGGTGAATTTCTTGATAATTCGTCCGTGGACCTACGGGAGAGCTAGGCGAAGACGCATCCGAAACGACGGAGTGCCTTTTCTCCGCACGGGGAGAGGCGTTGTTGGCACGAGCATGATTGCTGGGGGGTTTCTTCTGTTTGTGAGGCATAGCGGGGTGTATTTGGGCGGTGTGGAAAGTCTTATGCCCAGATCGAGAAGGTCCTTGTCACAAGGTTACGGTGACAAAGAATGCAGCCGAAGCTGCAGCCCTCTATAGCTCAGAAAGGAACATGGCGAGACTAGAAAGGAAAGAAGTTGAGGTTGAAAGTTGTTGTTGTTGGTGGTGGTGGAAGTGGAAGTGGAAGAGTAAGTGAGTAAAAGAGCGGTAACTACTGGCGGGCAGAAGGAAACATGATGCGAAGCTCCCAAGTGGAACTCACGCGGAACTACCCAAAGCGGCTCACCGCCTTTTTTTTTTCCGTCACGTGATCCGTCTAGACCCCAATTCAGCCAACTCATCACCAGAGAGAATCCACTGTTAGGCATCAAAGGTGCGCGATACTGCCAACATTGACATCCATTACCTTCTGATAAATCATTCGCTTTCCCTTGTAAGATGATCCACCACAACTACTGCAAGAATTCTGATTCAGCGGAGCATGCTCCTTCATCAACAAATCAAGAAATTCGTCGTGGGTGACTTCTCGAAGCTGTCTCCATCCTGTCCGCGCATTGCTCTTCTCAACGTCGGGTGGCACTGGCGAGACCGTTGTCCGCAGGATTCGACATCTAACCCAGACAGGTCCCTGGGAGCCAAACATTCTCACCACTTGTTCTCGAATGTATTGGAAAATGAAATCAATCTTTTCGGGGGCGATCCTGTAGCCCCGAAAGTCCCGGTCAAGATAAGCACGAGATAAAAGCCAATAGATCTCGACTTGCTTCTGTGACTGGTCGACTATTCGATTGGGCGACAGCTTGTGAGGGTCTATGGCGAGAGGGCCTTGAAGATGCACCAGCCCTATCCATCGCCCGTTGGAAAGAGTCTGTTGGTCTGAATTTATAGTAGTATGGTAGACATCGATGATCGGGTGAAATGCTTTATCATTCAGGATTGTTTTCCATCGCTCTCTGCTGGCACCGGACTCGCAGTCATAGCAGGCGGTAAAGGTTCCAGGCGGCTCTTTTTTGAGTGCGGATAATCGAAAATCGATGTAGGTTTGTAACCAGCCATCCAGATAGGCGTGGGGAAGGGGAACATATTGGACTTTCCCGGTAACAAAAGACATTGTATTTGTTAGTGAATGGAATGTATGAATGATGTGTAAAATTGGAAACATTTGACGTCGGTACACCCTATATATATATTTGTACTGGTTGAGGAACTTTAACCCCCCAGTGGCCACAGAAAGATGCGGTGTGAAAAGTCTTACATATTCCGGAGTGTTTTTTGTGACTTATGTCGAGATTCATATGTAATGTCACACAGACCCCGTGTTCAAGTCTGGATTGCATTGAAGATCCTTGCCATTTCCATTTCGTGAGAGAATTGACGGGGATGTTGAGATAGCTACGGAGTATAGAGGTAGATATACTACTGTACTCCGTAGTTTATACTAGAATGTAGTATAAGTGGTGGCCATAGCGGCGTGGGTCTGTTTTATCTTCAGGTTATTGGATCGTCGCCCAGCAACGAACCTAGGCCGTCAGTAGGAAGATCAACCCCACTGGAGGTAGGTACCTCGGTAGATAATTAGATCTATATATATATATAATATTACGGTCAGATGAGTGAATTTATTAACTATGCTTCTATATTAAAAACATATGAATTGAGTTGAATAAGGTATTAATAGGGGAACCACTTTTCTCGAGTTGTTTCGTAGAGTAACCTACCTGTATATAGGCTCTATAGTATAAGTGGGTTGGTTGGTATCTGTCCAATCAGATTCTACCTAAGTTCAGGTGGTCTGATAAAATACTCGGATCAATCAATTCTTTACCTAAAGGTATGATAAGAATAAGAATAAGAATAAGAATTATTATTGGATGATGTTTGTTACAGATGGTTTGGTTTGGTTTGGTTTGTTTGGTTTGCCGTTCACCGCCCTTGACCAAGTAGAGTTTAGCGGCCGTAAACAAAGGGACAAAAACGCCCTCACACATCCAATACCAACAACAGACAATAAGACAACAGACACGACACGCTCCAACACCTCAGATGTCCGTCCTGAAATGCCTCTGGTCTCGTCCCTCTACGTGATTAGGTATTGATTCCCCCATTTTCGCGGGCCCGTCGCAATGTTGGATTGGATTTCTGCGCAAGATGGCCATGCTGCAGGTACGTGTCTTTGCTTCACTACAATAATATAATAAAACTAGTCATCAAAGACCCCCTTGCACGCTAACGTGTTTATTTTGGTATGATTCTTTATAGATACCTCAAAGGTTTTAGAGCCACCTGAAACCCCAGCCCCCGTCTTTGCCATCCGCGCCTTCAAGAGCGCCCTGTTTGGCACCCCCGGAGCCGATGATGAGGATAAAACTGAGGGAGAAGTGAACCCACGCCCGACAACAACTCTACACAGGAAAAGTGAACCCCTGAAGCTTCCTCCCTCCAACGCCATGATGGAAACGCTGAAACCTACCAAAACCGACAAAGACGCCATCATGGGGTCTCCAACGAAGAGTATCCTCGTAACGCCGGGCACCGCGACGAATCGGCGCAAAACTGTTTCCTTCGGGGAGAGTGTAGTGGATAACGAGCGGAAACGCGACGAACCATTGACAAGGACTGTGAGAACGCCGGTTTCCGCCAGCGGCAGCCCTAGTAGTCAGTGGTCGGGTGGCTCGTCGAAGCCGCGAAGTAAGCTGACACAAGCCCTGATGGACTCGCGTGAGAAAACGCCAAAAGACTCCGGGTCTTCTTCACGGATATCGGATGAAGAACTTCGCCTCGGCGCGCCAAAGGGCATTTCTACCCCAGCGGATGATACTGGCGATGAGACGATAAATCTGGATGAACCGCGCTCCCAATCTGGAAAGTATTGGAAATCTGAGTTTGATAGCTACCGAACCAAAACCACCCAGGAAATCAGACGTCTGATCCAGTATCGCTCTGCTGCAAAATCCTACGCCAGAAAGAAGGACACAGAGGCCCAAAGGCTAACGGACAAGCTGAAGGAGGAGGAAGTGAAGGTGGCTGAGATGGAACGCCATGTGACCCAGCTTGCGTCTACGATGGTCGGGGAACGCTCCAACAGTGATAAAGAGCAGTTGATTCAGGAGCTTACCAAACAAACAGCGTTGGCGCTGCAGTATAAGCACCGGGTAAGCTTGTTGCGCAAGCTCTTGGAAAAACACGGTGTTGTCGGCGGCGAGATGGACGAAATAGCGGGGCCAACGGAAGAAGAAAGGCCTTCGAGTGAGGCATCGCGGGAGCTTCGAAAGACACAGCACTCGCTGGAACAGGCCAACGCAAAGATTGAAGAGATGAAGCATCAGCAATTGGATTTTAGTAAATTGCGGGATCTGGCCCTGAGCTCGGAGCAAAAGGCCACGGAGCTTGAGAAGGAAAATGCAACGCTCAAACAGACCCTAGCGCGATTCAAAGAGGAGATGACAAAGTACGAGGGAAGACGAAAGGAAAAGGAGGCCAAACTCAAACAAAGAGAGGCCAAATTGGAGACTCGAATCCAAGAATACCGGGAACGTCTGAAGACGGCTTCCCAGGAACATCGCATGCTTGAGCAAGATCTCCGTGACTCTTTCGAAGACGAACGACGCCACATGCAAGAGCAGATCGACATGCTCAACTTGAAAGTCGCCACATTTGAACGCCTTCCAGAAATTCGCGCCCGAGCCCGCTACTCAGAAAGTCCCCGCAAAGGTTACACCGGTGTACAAGTGTACGACTTTGGACAAAATAGTCCACAAAAAGCCCACCAGGATGAGACAGAAGATATCGAGGAGCCGCCAAGCCCCAGTCCCCGCGCAAAGGATCGACACTCGCAACCTAGGATGGCATTGGGCGAACTAGACCTCAAAAGAGCCTCCAAGGCACTTGGGTACGATGACACCACGGACCAATTGATATATGAAGACAAATCCCCTCGCAAGCCCCAAGCCACAACCTTCCCTGATGAAGGCGACGACGCCCTCCCCCCATCCTCGCCTCCACCCCTATCATCTTTCGAGAACAATCTCCGAGCACGCCCGGCAAAACAGCGTTTCCACCCAGACAGCTACCGCAGCTATGTCCCATCGCACACCACCATGGCCGCTCTCGCTCGTCAGCTCGCCTCGCTCGATGACAGCCAGCAAGTCCGCACGGAACGTCTCCGCTCCCGCCGCTCACCTGCCAAATATAGTCTTGACGCCATCGCCGGACTCCCAGAGTCATACCTCCCCCCCGATAGGCCCAGAAGACGACAAAGTCTTGCCTCTTTACAGCGCGAATCGCTCCCTATTGACCGTCGACTGGCTGCCCAGGCCCGACTGAAGCGTCGAGGCGAGGGCCGAAAGAGCAAAGACGGCAAGGAGAACCTTCGAACTACCAATATCTAAAAGATCATCGAATGGCTCATGCCCATAGCCCTATCCTTCTAGCGGATAGTTTTCCCTTGTTTTGTGTCTCAGTCTTATTTTCCCTTTGTTCAAGCCTTTGCGTATTAAGTCGGTGCCCCGGTTTTTTTTTTCTTTTCTCTCTCTCTCGCCCTTGGTATACCCTGAACCAGGCATTATATGCATTGCCCCGGTTGTTCTTAGTTCGATAATACGGAAGACTCTTTTGTCCAATATTACACAGTTATCTATATTATCTATATCTGAAGGTTGTGAGTAGAATAGCTGTCAAATGCCTGTGGGACTCCTGATATGTTCCAAATGGGATATTGTTCTCAGTCGGCATTATTGTAACTACCTCATAAATACCCCGCAAAATGGTCATCCGAAAAAGAGGAGAAAATAACTAGATATTCCGCCGTTATATATATTCATATAGCAGATGACCCAGCAAAAAACTGATGTCTTCATGTAACTTCTACCCCAAGTGTATCCTTTATCTAACTGTATTCTACCAAGGGTATAACCGTGACTCTTTTTTAAGCCTTTCCGTCACAGAAAGAAACGACAGCCCACTTGCCACTCCAGGCCCATTTGCGGGCTTCATCGCCGCCGCCACCAGGCAGTTGGCGGAGTCGTTCGTCCTCGCCGGCGGGGAGACCGACAACAGTATCTGCCTTGCAAGTGCGGAAGGCAAGAACGCGGACTCCAGAACGAGGACCCATCGGACCGATGGCTGTTGTGAAGGGGGTGGTTGGGTCCCAGGCGGCCTAAATTCAAATACACATATATTAGAGCGGGATGACGGTGGTGTTGATGGAAAGAAGGAAGGGGAATCACATACATCATTGCACAATTTGCGATAGTTCAGATCTCCCTTGAAAAGAACTAGCTCGCTCTGCTTCAGATCTTCGTACAGATCGGTAGCCACATGGGGCAGACGCCAATAGCAACCAGCGGTGGTCCAAAAGGGATGCGGGCGAATAATCAGCTTGCCGTCGGCGTGCAACTGGCTCCAGTGGTCAAAGAGGAAGGTCACTTCCGACAGCTCTTTGTCCGAAAGGGGAGTGTGTTCTCGGCCGGAATCATCGGCCGATGTGTAGAAGGCCTGAGGGTCGCAGAGGGCGCTGATCAGGTCCCTGAAGTCCGTGGGAGTCACGTCGGACACGAACCAGGGGATCAGTTTGGGGTGCAGGACGATGGTGGTGGCTAGGCCGGCAGAGAGAAGATAACCGGCCAGAATGAGGTCGACGAACAGCTCGAAACCGGAGTTATCAAGGACAATGTCGACGCGGCGTTCACCGTTGGGAGTTTCCTTGCGCGCTTTCTGGAGCACGTCGAAAGCAGCGTTCAAGTCGTTGACGAGGATGTTCTTTTCGGCTGCCTTGCGCGCCTGTGAGCCCTGCAGCTTTTGGATATCTTCATACGTGAGAGAGGTCAGTAGCGAGAGATCCGTGGCATTGCCCCAGAGACAGATTTCACACATCTCGGAGAACAGGAGGCGGTCCGCCTGCTCAATCTGCTCGGAGGTCTTTCCGTCGGCACCACCCTGGGTCTTTTCGGCTTCCTGAGCCAGTTCTTTGTATCGCGAGGCAAGCTCCAACACCGCGGGTCGCGAAGACTTGAAGGTGGACATCTTCTGCCGGGCAAAGACATCATAGCCCTTCCAGTGCTGAGACATGGCGAAGAAAGTGTTCATGCGGCGGTCTGTCGGTTCCGTCAGCAATGATCATTGGCGTCAAACATCCGATTGCACGCACAGAGATAGCATTCCGAGTAGAGCCATGGGACATCGTGCCAGGTTGGGTTTCCACGTTGCTCCAGTTCCTCGTTGTATTCGGCAATGCCTGGCTCTCCATCGTCGACAAGGGGACTATGGTGAGAAACGCAGCAAGTTAGTTAACTAGCTAATCATGAAGCTGGGAAGGAGATTGCTTGTTCACCTACGATAATTGCCGGTTATGCTGCAATTCATACTTCAGAGCGGCGAGCTTCTCAATGATGGCTTTTCCCTCCTTGCGCTTTTCCTCACCGGTGACATCACCAACGGTGCGATGGAGGTCATCAATGGCCCCGGTCTAGATTGAACGAGAGAGTCAGCGGGTGCGCATAGTCATTTTCGAGTTCACGAGAGTAAATTACTAGAATAACGGGCCAGCGCTCGTGGGCGGACGTCGAGGCGAAGCTGGATCTGTCGGAGGTGAGGTATTGCGCTGTGATGGCGGGGTAAGACTCGGGCAGAAAAAGGCGGATTGAGGGGAGGGCTTACGGGTCTTGGGATCGAATTCCATAATTGGGGGATTCTGTGAGGAAGAAATTCAAATGAGAAAGAGAGAGAAGGAAAGACAGTGAGTGAGTGAGTGAGGTGGAAGAGAAGAAGAAGAAGAAATTGAAAGAAGAAACACGCGGGGTTTTGTCCTCCGCCCTCCTTCCTTCCTTCCCTGGCCAGAGACACCGCGTCAACCGCCCACATGTCATACTACATATACAGACAGACAGACAGAATCAATGGGACGAAAGGAGAGGCTGGAATCTGGTTATATCGGTGCATATGGCTATAGTTCGACCATCTTGTCGCTATGCAAAAAGAAAAAAAAAAAAGAAGAGCCAAGTCATCATTCAATAGATACAACATCAGTTCATTCATCCCAGGACATCACCGCCCTGCCAAAAGCCCCTCCGATGGAAAGAGAAAGCTATCTTTCTCTATGTGTAGTATATCTTCATCTTCCCATTACAATCGTTCACGAATCAGACATCTTCATCTCACATCATGGAGGACATGATCGAGTTTTGCGCGTAAGCCTGGACGAAAACTCAAATTAGCTGAGGGGGAAACAAAAAAAACTCCGACACAAGGATCAACGTACCATCGGCTTAATGTCCGGGTGAGGGACGGCCTCGAAGACTTGGTACTCCAGCTTCAGCTCGGGTCCGATCTTGATAAAGGCGCCCTTATTCTCTGTCGCATCACAGTACTTGGGTGCGGAGAACACCGTGATACACCGTCCATCATGCTCCACTTCGTAGCCTCCCATGCGAACTTCATGCGACCGGATGATGGCTTCCAGCCCGTTCTTCTCGCAGAATCGCTTGGTCACATCCGGTCCAAACTGCAAGCCCACGCCGCGTTTGCTGGGCCCACGACCCGGCTCGGTCTGTGGGTCGGTCCAGAGCATCTCCATCATGAGACCCTGCTGCCCGGGTTGACGCTGGTTATGACGGTTCAGTTTTCGGATATCATCCAGGCTGATTTGGTCGTCGGAGAAGAGACCACCATGTAACACCAGATATTTGTCTCCAATTAACGTTGCCAGTGGGAGGGCGGAGAAGGACTCCGAGAAAACCTTGAACACCGTCTCATTGTACTTGGCTCGGCACTCGCCCTCGAAGCCGTAAACCTTGTTCATGTCGTCTGTCTCGTGATTGCCACGGTTGAGGAAAATGCCGTTGGGTCGCAGCCACTTGTAGGCGTACAGCAGGAGCGCAATCTCCGTGGACCACGATCCACGGTCGACGAAATCACCATTGAACAGATAGGCGTGCGTGTCAGTGGGGTACCCATTTAACCGGAAGATCTCCAGCAGATCAAAGAACTGGCCTGTTTGCACAAGATTTAGCACTGCCAAACAAAAGGGTTCCGTCACAAAGTTTCCGCCCAGGAAGAACACTTACCATGTGTATCACCGCACACCGTCAATCTCTTACCCTGCTCCACGCCAACCTCAACCATCGTCGGCTCGGCATACACAAGGTCCTTGACAGCCTTGATAATTTGGAACACGTACTTGCGGTGGATCTTCTTGCCATTCTTGAACCGCTCGAGCATGTCGTCAATGAATTCCTGCGTCATCTCCTTCTCCAGCCGCACACCGTCGTAACTAGCGTCGACAGCCATCGAGTCGATATCCAGGTCCTCGAAAGCGGAGGGCGGGTCGCTGACTTCGATTGCCGCCTCAAATTGCATTCGCCGGACGAGTTTTTCGCAGTCGGCAAGCTTTAACTTGGCATCACGGTTGCCGGGCTCCCGTTTCACGACGGCTTTGAAGTCTCGGAGGGCATCGCGGTAGTTCAAGATGGCGGTATTCGCCAAGGCTCGTCTCCAGTATGCCTAGTAGTATCATCTCGCATTAGGGGACTCGTCACTTGCAACAATCAAGTCAACATGTTCAATAAAAGGCTCGCTCACCTTGGTGTATGAAGGGTCCAACTCCAACGTCTTGGTGGCGTCGGCAATCGCAAAGCCATAGGCTTCAAGCTTGATTTGGGCCTTAAAAAAATCCCACAGTTAGTAAAAATTATCCTCCACCATAGGGTCACTGGAAACGTACCTGGGCTCGGTTACTGAAGAAGGAGGGTTCCTGATCGTATTTGGCGATGGCTTGGGTGTAGAAATCGACGGCGGTGGGCCAATCATGGCTGGCGAAGGCTTTGTTCCCCTGGACTTTCAGCGCAGTGGCTGCTTCGACGTCTGACGAAGCCATTGGCGGTAGAATTCTCGAGGGAAACCAAGGAAGAGTATGGTAGAAGGTGGAGGAAGAGGGGAGAGATGCAAGTGGCGGGAGGTGGGGAGGGGAGGGAAGGATAGACGATGTTGTTATTCCTGTTCTCGGTAAGAAGACACGAGATGCAACGAAGACGGAGAGAAAGAGAAAAAAAAGGGGAAATCAAAAGAAGTGGGATGGAAGAGAGTGAGAGAAAGGAAGAAAGAGCGAGAAAAAGAGGAATCTTATCGCGTGGTTCCTGTTTCTGTCGCTCTTTCTTTCTCCGGTGGTTCGCCGAGTCTTGGCGGGTCTTCGCGTTTCCAGAACATTTCATTCATCTCCTTCCATCCATCCCACCGCAACTCAACCACCAACACCAGCTCTCCAACAATCACAATAACAACAACAAAAAAAACATTCGCACATACATGTCCTTCTACGTCCCCCCCGGCCAGCAGCGCACCCTCCGCGCCTGCATGGTGTGCTCACTCGTCCAGCTGCACAGCGTACGCAACCAACACTCCTCACGTCCACCGTTTTGCGGGTCTGATCACTAACCCGGTCCCTATTCTATCTTATTAGAAATTCATGCGAGAAGGCTGCCCCAACTGCGACAATGTTTTGAACTTCCGCGGAAGCAACGACGCCATCCAAGAAGGCACCTCGCAAGTGTTTGAAGGTCTCGTCACTCTCCGCGACCCAACGACCAGCTGGGTGGCGCGGTGGCAGCGACTGGATAGTTATGTGCCAGGGACATATGCCGTCAAGGTAACCGGATCGGTGAGTATCCTTTAAATCTCTACGTGCATTGCATATCCCAGGTCTAATCGGTTTGGTGCTGTAGCTTCCGGATGAAGTGATTTCGCGTCTCGAGGATTCCGGCATTAAATACATCCCGCGAGATGGTAGTACGGCGGAGGAAGAGCCATGATCATTATTTTGAAATCGCGGTTGCGACGGTATGCCCGAGGGTGAATTCGATGATTGGATGGGATGGGTGGTCTTGCAGCGAAGCGATGGTCTATGCGATGAGTTCCGCAACACATGCACACAACCGGCGTTAGGGGATTTGGACATGTTTTCTTCTTTGGTTTTATTTGTATCTTCTGTCCTTCTCATAGCGATATTTTTTTCATGCGATGGGGGAATTTTTCTTGCCCTTACCCTCTATATTGTTCTTCGTTATTTTACATCTTCCTACAAACTAGCGAGATGAATTTATACTACTCGATACCCACGGGGAATCAATTGAACAGTACTATCATTATAGGAGCTGATTCGATAGGTATTTGGATCATATAACTCATATATAGCTTGCCGATCCAGACGTGCAAGTTGCCCACCCAGAAGCCAGAAAGAAAACGCCAGATTGTGCAAAACAAAAAGAGAACGACGAAAAAAAAAAAAAAAGGAAAAGTAATTATTTGCGTGCAAAAGGGGTTTCTTTTCTTCTTTTTTTTTTTTTTACAGCTGCTTGATGATCTTCTCCACGCTCTCCAGGAGGAGGTCGGCATGGTGCTTCTGGAAGATCAGCATGGGCCGCAGACGGATGGCATTCTGTCCACTGCCTCCGATATTGACACCAACGCTCTTGGCCTTGCCGAGGAACTCATCACGCTTGGGAGTATCCCAGGCAATGAAGGTACCCTGGCCCTTACCACGGAGGTTCTGCAGATGACCCGGGTACTGTTGGGCGAGACGCTGAAGGCCAGCAAACAGGTAGTCACCAGTAGCAGCGGTGTTCTCAACCAGCTTCATACGCTCGATCTCCTCAATGATACCACGGAAGATGAGGGCACGGGCAGGGTCACCCATCCAGGTGTTAAACTGGCGGTAGGGCTTGTTGGGGCGCAGAGCGGGGTTGCCGTAGTAGTAACCGGCGGTCTGAGCCTTCTTGGAGAAGGTGACCATGTCGGGAGGAGTTTGGAGGTTCCAGTGGTCGTGGGCCCAGAACTTTCCAGTGGCACCGACACCGGTCTGCACCTCATCGACGATGAAGAGGACGTTGTTGCGCTTGGTAATGTCGCGGAGACCCTGGAAGAAAGCAGGAGAGGCGTGGTTATCACCACCCTCCGACTGGATGGGCTCGACCACCACGGCAGCGACGGGGTTGTGGAACTCCTTGATGAGACGCTCCACCTCCTGGAGACAACGCTGCTCCTCCTGGGCGTTCTCCTGGACGTGGTCCTCGAGGGGGTACTTCAGAGTGGGGAAGGTGGCCTGGGGCCAGTCGAAGGCGGGGATATCAAGCTTGTGGATGGCTTTGCTGCGGGTGGTGGACAGACTACCGAACAGACGGCCGTGGAAGGCAGACTTGAAGGACATGATGGACAGCTGGGGAGATCCCGGAGACTGGTTGTTCATGGTGGACTGCAATTCCTCGTCGGTGAACTCCTTCTCAGGGCCACCACGCTGCTGTTGGCGGTAGTACATGAAAGCAGCCTTGTAGGCAGTCTCGTTGGCATCGGAACCGGCCATGGCAGTGAACACCTGATCAAGGCCCTTGGGAGCCACCTTGAGGATACCGGTATTCAGGACGTGAGACCAGTCCGCCGAGGGGAAGTTGCCCAGCGCGGGTCTGTTGATAAGGGAGGAAGCCATCTCGGGCGACTGGGCAACCTGCAGAAGATGGGGGTTGTTGTAGCCAACGGGGATGGAGGCAATCTGAGCGTAGACATCGAGCAGAACGTTGCCATCAAGATCGGCAATGTAGTTACCGACGGACTTGGTGTAGTCGGTCAACATGTTCAAGCTGCGGACATCAAATACCTTGTCCAATTCGGCCATGGCAGCCTTGTTCTTGGGGCCTGGAATGGCCGTGGCGACCGTAGGGGCCGCCGGCTCATTGGTGAAGTACGGCTTCTCAGCGGCGCGCAGCTGTGTAGTGGTGGAGAGGGCGCGAGCGGCCGGAAGACGCGCTACAGAGCGCAGGCGAAGACTAGAACGATAGAGGGAAGCCATTGCGACGTGTGCGTGTGTGTGTGTGTGAGGGGAGAGGAGGAAGAGAAAGAGAGAAAGAGAGAGTAGTAGTAGTAGTGGGGCGATAAGGTTGGTCAGATAAGAAGAGTTTCGAGAGCTCTGGAAGGGGGGGCTAGTTTGCTCGAAATCTCTCGGCCAAAAAAAAGGGGATATCAGCAAACAAGAGGAAGAAGAATACAGGAAAAAGGAGAGGTGCGGAGACGACGGAGCCCTATATATAGGTAGCTCAGCAGGAGTTGTTCACCGATTGTCGAGCAGCAAAACCGAAGAAGCTCTGGCGGTTGTGATGGATGCGGCCCCGCGGTGGCACAGCTCGCTCGGCGGTTGCCACCAATCAGCAGCCACCATGGCCCCGTGCTCCTCGGCGTTGGCAATCAACCTTCCTAATGGAGAAAGTTGACGCTTTAACTACCTATTCTATTCTTCTTACCTGATTCGAATTCTTTTCGGTTCGAATCCAAGGAATATTCTTTGGACTCCAGGATTATTGAGGAAGTGTCTCAGAAACACTACATCCCTAATAAAAGAAACAAAAAAAGAACAAAAGCTAACTACAGTCCTAGAAATAGAGTTCACGATAAAAACGTCCAGTGGCCGATATAACCTTATCGCAGAGCTTGGCATCCCGATAAGCCCCCCTTGTCTTCCTTGCTTCCTTTTTGTCGCCTCGGCCCTTCATTCGGCGATTCATTGAGGAGATTACCATCGCTTCCCATAGGTGTACATTTTAAGAAAGCTTAGATAGAGTGCTGTACTGAATTGAATTGATATGATAGAATACTATATACACAAATAGAAAAACTACAAGTCCTATATACACACAGGAACTGGTAGTGCTGTTGAAAAAGAGAACGTCGGGGTAACCGTCAAAAATACATTATATACATACATAAATACCGTAGCCCTCATGTCATCGGAGAATCAATCATTTATCGACTCATGGGGTCGGCTTGCCGGGAAATGGGGGGGAATGCGTCGAGCGAGTGAGGGAAAGAGATGACTTGTCGCTGCCCGCTGACCCATAACTCAACCCATCGTGCCTGGATTCTCCGTTACACACCGACGTGGCCGGACCGTGGTTGGATGAGATCTCATAAGACCGTTCTAGAGCATCGCTCTGCGTTCGGGATTCCGTCCATGTTTTCATCTCAATTGTCCGGAGCACCTCCATTCGATCCAGGACGCTGTCACCGTACAGTCGAGACTCGGCTTTGGACGGTTTTGATGGGCCTGCAGAGGACCAAAGTTTCTCTGAGTTACCTCCCCTGTTGTTGTAATTGTTGTAATAAGAGTTGTAGTTGCGGCTAGTCTGAAGAAGACGGGGCAGGAAGAATGCAATGAGGGGCCGCAGCGCGGGTGCGGAAGCGCAGATCTAGGAAGGTTAGCATATCTCGGGCATAAGTACCAATTCTTCACCAGTATTGACATACCAGTCCCACGTTAATTTCCACAGAGGCGGCGAGCAAGATCGGCCACCCCACCCAGGTGGTATCATAGGAGGCAATCATACTCTTCCACACATACACAGTCCGCACGGAACCAGCCACATTGACCACAATTCCAAGCCCAAAAATCGAGATTACAGCAAGACGTTGCCGAGTCGGTAGCTTCAAGTTCCAGATTAGAGGCATGGGGAGGGCAGTGACAAGGAAATCGGTGAAGATGTTGATGACACTGGCGGCGAATACAATGGCCCCGGAGTGCATACAGGTGTAATCGTAGGTGGGGGATATTTCCCAGTAGGCGCGGACAGGGCTGTGTTTCAATGTCAACGGAGGTTATATGATCAGAGAATGCCACAGGGAGACTTACTTGCACTGGAAGATGCTCAGAAACAGAAACATGGCACAGCAGACCCCGACAAAAACCATGGCAGCAATCAGTCCAAGATTGTACGACCAATACAAGCCCTTGCTTCCAGCCCCTAAGAGGCGTTTGCAGAACCACAGAAGGGAGAGTTTGGTCCATGAAGAGGACCAAGAAAATAAAATTTGGAAGGCGAGGTTGAGCTTGGAGATAGTGGGGAGCCAGTCTGGTGGTACATCCCATATATGTCTGTTCCAACCATACCGCTCAGTTGCTATCGAGGTGATGGCGCACATCGCAATGGAAAAGCCCTTTTAGTTGAGTTAGTTTACAGACCCCTCGATCTGGGCGAACAAAGCCCGTTCACCACTTACCAAGGCAGCGATGATGAAGATATCGTCCAGACCGAAGCTACACGTAATTCGCAGTCGAGTATAGAGACGGAGCATAGTCACCACGAATGCAAGACTCAGACAGACCACGTTTACGATCAGGGCACCATCACCACGAGTGACAGGGTCGGTGTAATTCGGGGTGGGCCAACTGGCCATGACTTGGGGAGGTGGCAGTTGCATATTTGTGTTGGCAACAGCGAAGCCGAGATTTTGACAGTGCCCGCGATCGAGAATGTGTATTTCGTTATATGTATCTGGGTAGTTCAGTTGTCGTTGGAGGGAGTTCTCAGCAATCGCAGCTGCATGGCTAGTAACGCATTTGCCATTATCGAACAACAACCATAACAAGAGCAAATAACGAGGAGGGCGTATGAGCAAAAGGAAATGGACATGTAGCCGTGTCGTGCCACCTCATGCAGATCAAACAGTCCAACGAGAGAGGGGGGGTGACAGGCAGGGAGAATATATCCCTTGTGATCGTTAGGGCTCATTCGTTTTGGGAGCGAAACGAAGAGCGGGACCCTCAATATTGATTCCAGCTCTTGAACCAGGGGACTCGATGCGTCTATTGGGGGAAGTCTTTTTTTTTTGACTTTTGGAGGACAGGCCTCGTCAGGTCCCATGTGTACACAGTAGTATTCAGAGGCAATCGGGAGCCAATGCCCTCCAATAATGCTTGTTCGCCACCTCCACTTCGGATCCACGCGATTGCGAATGCAGTAGAAAGTCCGAAGTCAGGACCCAACTTTCAGCTCAGTTGGCGGAGGGAGCACGACAGGATAGGCAGATCCAGCGACCCATCGTTCACGAAAATCCCCACCGTAGAAAATCCGCACGTCGTGCGGCTGTCCTCTCACGGTCCATGTAGGTTGCAAGCGATGTGTGGAGACCATTCTCTCTCGGAGCCTGAGAAGTATAATTCGTTATAACCCAGGATACGATCATTATCACCGTAAGCCTGGAGGACCTATGATTTGGTCAACCGGACAGGGAGCTGAGACGTTTGGAAGCGATGGAGAAATAGCGGCCGAGGGAAGCAAACCAATAAACGTGGCCATCGCCACGTTTCGGGAAGGGAAGGAACGTGACTCTCTTGCTTCTTCCATGGATCGCTCCTTCCTTTTTTGATTCTCTCTCTCGGCTCCCCCGCAAGAAAATAAACCAAATAATACCAAGATTACAACCATCATTACCATCATCATAATAATAATGATGGGAAAAAAAACCCCCTCTTTCCAGAGAAACCCACCTGTTCATCTGGTACCAACAGGTTGTCATCCGATCATGGAAAACCCCGCATCTTGAGAACATTAAGCGAAGGTGGGTTCATGTATTATCTACCTAACCTAACCTACACCTTTTCTTCTCGTTTCCTGCATATAAACTACCACACCATCATACTAGTCTCAGGAAAATCATGTTTCGTTGAAACAATCCCTGTGGAATATCATATCCCTGGAAGGAACGGAGCATCTACCGGCACACAAGTACACAGTAAGATATATTCGTCATTTTTCTTAAATGCCGGAGTATATTCGCGGCTATTGAGTGGATCAATTGAGGGAGCCGAGCCTCGTGTTATGTACCACGACTCGTGGTTGAGGTTAGTTTTTCTCCACTCTTTCTGTCAAATTGAAATTGAATGTCCGAGGGTGTTTTGTACATATATTACCTCGAATAACATTCCACAAGAGATTAAGTTTTGACCGAAGGTACAAGAAATAGTGTTATCATTTTTGGTATATAGTGTAAGTGTACTCCGTAACTGCATCTAATCTCCCTACCAAATCTTATGGCAGGGAGAAAGATGTCTAGGTGTGCATGTTAATACAGTCAGAACCTGAAGATGTTTCATATAAATTGTCTAGACATCATTAATCAATACTATTTCATTATAACCTTCCACTGTGACCGGAAAATAATACCCATAGATGATAGATCTGAGACACAAGATCCTCCGTTGATGAGCTCCAGGGGTTATTGCCAGACAGAATCCAATTAATCTGAATAGACATGTGGTGAGATTTTAGTCTACTTCATTACTTTAGAAAATTTTCACATGGATACCCTAGAGGTGATTCTTCTTAGTTTTATTACGTAGTAATTTCTGACCTCTGTGGGACAAACCACTTTCCCCAAGGGCAACTGATCAGAGAGCAGTGGATCTCCATCATCTCAATAGTGCGTGATCATCTCCCGACTATCAATCGGTAACATCGAATGATTCTTCTGCCATGAGATCCAACTGTGATCTCTCGTCTTGACCTTACACAGTCAATCAATACTTGCGTGACTATGGAAAGCTTAAACTCCCCAGTACTCAGGATTCAATTCCAAATTGTGGGATGAAGCCTATTTATTATTACCTCGGATGCTACCCTGTATGTCGGTTTAACAGATTGACACGAGGTAGAGCCTCAGGGGCTCCAACTGAGTCTCGATCCTCGCCCAACCTCCGTCCGTCAAAGCTTATAGGAGAATACTGACTTCAAGCCCACTATCTATATATCCATTCCTCTTGTAAAAAATAAAAAAAAAACTTCAAAATCAAAACAGTAGATGACAGAGAATATTACCTACCCCGTATCTCCTCCCCAAAATATATATATCCAAGAAAGTTTGACTAATATTCCAGCTACAGCGTAAAACTTTCCAAATTTCTCGTTGTATATATATTATTTATCATGCGTGAGATAGAAGAAGCAAATGACATACCAGATAGAGCCTTGTCATCAAAGGGGCTCTTTAGACCTGTTATTGTTGTTGTTGTTGTTGTTGCTGTCAGTCATTTATGTACATGAACATAATTCATTATTCATTGTGTCTTATTCACATGTATTATTCTTGGTTATGAACAATGCTTACTAAGTCATCAATTATGCCAATGCTGCTGGGTCTTTCTACCTGATTAGGATGTCCTGATTAGGAAGTATCACCCACTCCCGTGGCTAATCGGGAAAGTACAAACCAATGAATGACCCGATTCTCCTAAAGTACCAGAACAACTCCATACTTCCTGATCAATACTTAATAATAAAGGTATTCATGCACCTGGAGGGTTCAATCTCCGCAATAAACCATCGACATTCGGGAGATCGGGCCGACATTCCTACTAACAGCTTCAAAAATATAGCTTTATTTAAACAGACACACATAGCCCATCGTGAGCAACTTCCTGACTACCAGACATTATCACAATGACGCTATCAAACAACGAATATGACTTTGCTTGGAAACCAACCAATCCCAACCGATGGGAAAGAAACATCGATGAAGTGGAGCAGTTTTACACCTCGCTAGCAAAGGCTCATGAGGGAACCAGCAGAACTTTCTTTGCCATGACAGGGTTCATCTCATTTTCACTTCCGATCGAGAAAGATGTCACTCGACAAATTACGGAAGAAAGAATGCGCGAAGCCCTTCAAAAGGCTTGGATTCGCCTGCGATATGAGCACCCAACCATCGGGTCTAGGGTTGAATATAACCAAGAGGATCAAAAGTGCAAGAAGGTGTATGAGACCTTCTCGGAGACCTTCCCCCAGACGAACTGGTTGGACACTACGTTTCGAGTGATATCAAATGGCATGTCAGGTCGTGACTGGTGTAATTCTGATCCTCCAGTGCCCGCTTTGCCAACAATCTTCCTGATCATGTCTCCTTCTGGCATAGATCGGGTGTCTGCGGATCTTGTTCTTCGTGCACACCATGATGTGATTGATGGCATAGGCACCTTGACCCTCTTCAATAACCTGTTTTCCCATGCCGCTCAGGCATATGAGCAACAGTCAAGTTATGCCCTGCCAAAATTTGGAGATGAGTGGGTCAGGTTGAGCCCACCACTTCGAGTGGCGGCTTCTATCCCACCGAAATTGGAGGAGAAACAGGCGGAGCGCATGCGTGACATCCTTGCTTTTAATGTGGCCTTGAAGGAGAATGTGGAGGTTGCTAGTATACCGTTCAGGAAAGATCAAGTTGGACCCGGAAAACACCAGCGTGTCGAAAAAACTTTATCCAAGGACGTGACTACCCGGCTACTGGACGCATGCCGAAGGGCTGGGCTCAGCGTCACGCATGCTTACCATACTGCGACTGCTCTTTCTGTGCGAGACGCCCAGGAGCAGGGCCAAAGCGAAAGAAAAGTCCGGTACATCAACTACAGTCTTATCAATGAGCGCCCCCATTGTGAAGATCCCTATGGAACTCCTGCCCATCCAGCGTCGGTATATCATTCTGTTTCAGGCAGATGCTTGTTTGTTGATTTGACAGTGCCGGCATTGTCAAGCACCAAGGATATGATATCGGGAGACGAGACAGCTAGGGTTGAATTCATGGAGGCCTCTCGGGTGATTCGCGACTACTACATGAATATCAGGGATGATCCAGAGCATATTAAATTTGTCCCATCTTATTGGGCTATGTCCACGCTGCCTTACCCATCCGACGGAAAAACCCCCACCATTCCGGCACGAAACGAGACACCCTCGGTTTCTATCTCTAGCATGGGAGTTATCGATAGGATCATACGCCAGAGTCATGGAAAGTTCGACCTAGAGGAACCATGGGTCACTGGGGAAGAGCTCGGAACAGGGCTTGGGTTGTTTTTGGGCACTTGGAAAGGTAGATTGACTTTAAGTGCAGCATATAATGATGCATGGCATGACAAAGGCGATGTATTGGAGTTCTTGGACCGGTGTAATCAGAAAACTCTCCAGGCTCTTGATATCGGCTCGTCGTGAGGGGAATATGGCTTCGCTTCGCAATATTTCATCAGATATACACGCACAATTCGATATCGGCTGTTTTGGTCACAAAAGCAGAACCTCATGAATCACCAGCAGAAATATCATATCAGAATGGCAATGATGAACATAAAGTAATGAGGAGCTGTCCGACACATTGATGCATGAATTCACTCACTCTGAGGTTATCATTCGAGTGGTTGAGTCTGATCGTCTGAATAGAAAATCAATCCTCTACTGCTGAAAACTGGGTGGTGGCTCGGGTCCTAGGCACTAAATACTTTGATCAGGAGACTCTCTTGACCCTTTCCTGCTAGAGCCGCAATAATCAAGGTACGATAAAGGTATTCTTTTAATTGGATACCCTGCTGCTGGTTAGGAGATGTAGTCAAGCTTTATCGGGTATACGACGGCTAAATCATAAACGGTTTTTGTCGTGGGTCCGGCGGAGTCGAATTTATTGGAAATGGGGATCACCCAATACTTGGCTTGATTGTGTAGAAGGCCGCTCTCCCTGCGGGAAGAATCACTCCTTATCTTATAGAAGATGGACTAACTTATTCCTCACGATAGGATCTTCTTGCCAAGAGAAAATGTACTAAATCCAAAGGAAGCGGGGTTAATGAAATCATCGCGACCCAACTCGCCTAACCAGCCCATGACCACAACATCTCCTAAGAAAAAAAAACAAGAACAACAACAACAATCATGACTGCAACCAAAACCATCGCCATCATTGGCGTCACCGGCAATCAAGGCGGCTCTGTAGCCCAGCGGTTCCTCCAAGATGCCTCCTATCGCGTGCGCGGCATCACCCGTAGCCCTAACTCTCCAGCCGCACAGCAACTCTCCGCCCAGGGCGTCGAGATAATCGCCGCAGACCTCAACGACGTCGATGCTCTTGCCGAAGCTCTCCAGGGCGCCAATATGATCTTCAGCGTGACTAATTACTGGGAGCCTTTCTTTCGGCCCGATTGTCGCGCCAAGGCTGCGGACCTGGCCATCTCCTGCCGGAGATACGCCTACGACGTGGAACTCCAGCAGGGGAAGAACATTGTCGATGCCGCGGCGAAGACGGTGGATTCTTTAGAGGCGAATGGGTTTATTGCGTCGACGTTGAGCCATGCGACGCAGTGCAGTGGAGGAAGGTTCGACGAACTGTACCATTTTGACGCGAAGGCTGAGGTGTTCCCTGGGTATGTGTGGGAAAAGTATCCCGCGTTGGCCCGGAAGATGTCCTGTGTGCAGACGGGGTATTTTATGTCGAGTTATAAGCTGGCCCCGGAGGCGTATTTGCGGAAGGTAAGAAGAACTAAATGTCCATCGTTGGGTTCGAAATTAACCCTACCTAGACCATTATGAACGACGGAAGCGTGTCGTTTGAAATGACGTTTCCCACTGCGCCCAATGCAGCGGTGCCTCACCTCGAGGTCAATGCTGATTTAGGGGGCTTCGTCTACGGGGTATCGCAAATGCCCGCGGGCAAAAGCTACATGGCCAGCGGGACGACCTGCAGCTGGGCTGAGTACATGCGGATATGGGAAGAGGTCAATTCGGTTCCAGCACGTTATCGACAGATTACGCTGGAGGAGTTGATTGCGCAAACCCCCGATGCAGAATTCGGGCGCGAGATAGGCGACATGTTCTTGTATTCGACCGATCCGGGTTATGACGGCAACGAGAGGCTTCTGACGGCGCAGGATATCCGCCAGGTAAGTTACAACCCCCTGATGGAAACTCTGTCCGTCTGTGACTGATGGTGCAATCTCTACTTTAGGCGGGAATTGACTGCCCGATGACCTCATTAGAGACGTGGATGAAGCAGGAGGATTGGTCTCCTGTCTTACAACAATCACATGCGTGAGAGAACAATAGGAAAATTAATAGCGAATAATAGCTTCAGCTAGTGAGTTTCACTAGTCGGCGAACTAGCTGGCGATTTATGAATGTGATTCACATTAGGTGGGTCTTGCATATCTGACACTATCGGGCGATCCAAGAGATTTAAGGCCGATGGAGTCGGCATCGGGTCAATTCGTGGGCATATTTTTAGTATTATTAGTCAGGAAGGGACTTATGAACCCGAAAATCAATCGGAGCCGAAGCTTCCGCTGACTGAGAATCTCTCGGGATGGCCATTTCCGACCTTCCGATTGGCTGCATTGGATTTTCACTCCATCGCCACTCCATTGTTTGTATTGTAATTGGTCCGTCCGATGACTGCCTGGCACAGCAACTTTGGCATCGGAGACTGGATCTCTGCCCTTCCGGGCGTGGTAAGTGGAGCCTCAACCAGGAACTGAAGTCTGGGCAAAGTCGCCATAGTTTTATTTTTATTATGGACCCGGATTTGAGGACTTTTGTTTCAATATAAAAGCCCCGTTGCCTCGGGATCTTGGTCGAAAGCAGACTTGGCGATTAAATTGGGTTCTATTCGATATTATTATATAAACCCAAGCCTTTTGAACTAATTCAGATAAAATCATTATCATTCTTATATTCATTCCTCTTCCAGTGACCATTCACCCCCACTCGGCCATCATGGCCAACTCACCACAGGAGAAATCCGCCTACGACCTCCACAACGAGGTCGAACACCGACATTCTCCCTCTTCCACCTTCTCCTCCTCCGAATCCTCCTCCGGGGACACTTTGACAGAGACACCTGCTCATCAAGTGCCCTTAGACCCCGCCGAAGCCCAGTATCTCACCCAGCTGGCAAGCTGCGATCAACAGCTCTCTCGGATTGCATCACGAGCAATTGCCCCAGACGATCCTGTTCTCGACCCCGACAGCAAGGAATTCGACCTGTACCAATGGTTGCGACGGGTGGTGCACCAACTCAACAACGAGGGAATCCCGCGCTCCAAAGCTAGCGTCTACTTCCGCAATCTTCATGTCACAGGCAATGGGGCCGCCTTGCAGCTCCAGCAGACCGTCGGGGGCCTGTTCACCTCGTTGCTCCGCCCCCGGGAGACATTCAACCTGGGCACCAAAGCCCCCAAGCAGATCCTGAAACAGTTTGACGGCATCCTCGACAGCGGAGAGCTGCTCATTGTCCTGGGTCGCCCCGGGTCCGGCTGCAGCACATTCCTCAAGTCCCTGTGTGGCGAGCTCTACGGCCTGACGCTGGACAAGGAGTCCGAGGTGCATTACAGTGGAATCCCCCAGCAGTCCATGCGCAAACAATTCAAGGGCGAGATGGTCTACAACCAGGAAGTCGACAAGCACTTCCCCCATCTGACGGTGGGTCAGACCTTGGAGTTTGCCGCCTCCGTGCGCACGCCCTCTGCGCGCATGCAGGGGGTGTCGCGCGAGGACTATTCGCGGCTGATGACCAAGGTCGTCATGGCTGTCTTCGGGCTCACGCACACCTACAACACCAAAGTCGGCAACGACACCGTCCGCGGGGTCTCCGGCGGTGAGCGCAAGCGCGTGAGTATCGCCGAGATGGCGTTGGCGGGCGCTCCGTTGGCCGCCTGGGATAACTCGACGCGAGGGCTGGATTCAGCGACGGCGCTGAAATTCGTCCAGTCGCTGCGGCTGGCCGCGGACCTGGACAACTCGACCCATGCCGTGGCGATCTACCAGGCGAGTCAGGCCATCTATGACTTGTTCGACAAGGCCGTCGTGCTTTACGAGGGCCGTCAGATCTTTTATGGGCCCGCCACCGCTGCGAAGGCCTTCTTCGAACGCCAGGGCTGGTATTGCCCGGCGCGTCAGACGACAGGCGATTTCCTCACCTCGGTCACCAACCCTGTGGAGCGACAGCCTCGTGCTGGCATGGAGAACCAAGTCCCGCGCACGCCGGACGAGTTCGAGACCTACTGGCACAACTCCCCCGAATACCAGGAGCTGCAACGGGCCATGACCTCCCACCAGACCGAGATCCAGTCCCAATCGCAGGAAAAGCTCCGCGAGTTCCAGGAGCAGAAGCGCCAGGCCCAGGCCAAGCACACCCGGGCGGAATCCCCGTACCTCCTCAGCGTGCCGATGCAGATCAAGCTGAACACCAAGCGGGCGTATCAGCGGGTCTGGAATGAGCGTGTCTCGACGATCACGTCCTTTGTCGCCAACTGCGTCATTGCCCTGATTGTGGGTTCGGTCTTCTATGGAACGCCCGCCGCCACGAGTGGCTTCTACCAGAAGGGCGCCGTGCTCTTCTACGCGGTGTTGCTGAATGCCCTCACCGCCATGACCGAGATCAACAGTCTATACTCCCAGCGCCCCATCGTCGAGAAACACAATTCGTACGCGTTCTATCACCCGGCCACCGAGGCGATAGCGGGCATTCTCAGTGATATTCCGGTCAAGTTCTTGCTGGCGGTCGCTTTCAACCTGATCCTGTATTTCCTGAGTGGTCTGCGGCGCGAGCCTTCCCAGTTCTTCATCTACTTCCTCATCAACTTCGTGATTATGTTCGTCATGAGTGCCGTGTTCCGGACCATGGC
The DNA here is from genome assembly GCA_015844325.1 of Aspergillus nanangensis. NCBI lineage: Eukaryota > Fungi > Ascomycota > Eurotiomycetes > Eurotiales > Aspergillaceae > Aspergillus > Aspergillus nanangensis. The sequence continues at coordinate 166,247 of VCAU01000022.1, read as the reverse complement.
CGCCATCACCAAGACCGTGTCTCAAGCCATGACGCTCGCGGGTATCCTGATTCTGGCGCTGGTCATTTACACCGGCTTCGTCGTGCCGGTGCCCTACATGCACCCGTGGTTTGGCTGGATCCACTACCTGAACCCCATCTACTATGCCTTCGAGATCCTGGTCGCCAACGAGTTCCATGGTCGCGACTTCGACTGCTCCCAGGTCATCCCGGCCTACCCCAACATGCAGGGCGACACGTTTGTCTGCTCCTCCAAGGGTGCGGTGGCGGGCCGGGACAAGGTCAGCGGCGATGCGTACATCTGGGATTCCTTCCAATATAGCTACACCCACGTCTGGCGCAACTTTGGTATCCTCATCGCCTTCTTGGTGGGCTTCCTGGCCATCTACTTCCTTGCGACGGAGCTGAATTCGTCCACCAGCAGCACGGCCGAGGTTCTGGTGTTCCGTCGCGGACACGAGCCCAAGGCCCTGAAGAACGGCGGCGCCGATGATGAAGAGTCCTCGTCGACAGACGCCCCGGTCCCCGCTGCCCGCGAGGAGAAAGATCAACTCGAGCTCGCGCCCCTCCCTCCGCAGCGGAATCTCTTCACGTGGCGCGACGTGGTTTACGACATCGAGATCAAGGGCGAGCCCCGACGTCTCTTGGACCATGTCTCGGGATGGGTTAAGCCGGGCACGCTCACCGCGCTGATGGGCGTGAGTGGTGCGGGCAAGACCACGCTTTTGGACGTGCTGGCGCATCGCACCACCATGGGCGTCATCACCGGCGACATGTTTGTCAATGGGAAGCCTCTGGATTCGAGCTTTCAGCGCAAAACGGGCTACGTCCAGCAACAGGACCTGCACTTGGAGACCGCCACCGTGCGCGAGAGTCTGCGATTCAGTGCGATGCTTCGCCAGCCGGATTGCGTGCCCAAGGAAGAAAAGTACGCCTACGTCGAGGAGGTCATTCGCATGCTGAACATGGAGGATTTCGCCGAGGCCGTGGTGGGTGTCCCTGGTGAAGGTCTGAATGTCGAACAGAGGAAGCTGTTGACTATCGGCGTGGAGTTGGCCGCGAAGCCCAAGCTGCTGCTCTTCCTGGACGAACCGACCAGTGGCCTCGACTCCCAGAGCTCCTGGGCTATCTGCAACTTTCTTCGCAAGCTCGCCGACTCCGGTCAAGCCATCCTGTGCACGATCCACCAGCCTAGCGCCATTCTCTTCGAACAATTCGATCAGCTCCTGTTCCTTGCCCGTGGCGGTAAGACGGTTTATTTCGGCCCTATCGGCGACAACTCCCGCACGCTGCTGGACTATTTCGAGGGCCATGGCGCCCGGCCCTGCGCCGATGACGAGAACCCGGCCGAGTACATGCTGGAGATCGTCAATGCCGGCAGCAACCCCGAGGGGACGAGCTGGTTTGACCTCTGGCAGGGCAGCCCCGAAGCGGCCGGGGTGCAGCAGGAAATCAACCGCATCCACGAGAGCAAGCGAGACCAGCCCGAGACCGATCCCAACGAGACCCCCGACCCCCGCGAACAGGCCGAATTCGCCATGCCGATCATGAAGCAAATGCCCATCGTCTTCCAGCGCGTGTTCCAGCAGTACTGGCGCATGCCCAACTACATCGTCGCCAAGATGATGCTCGGGCTGTGCTCCGGGCTGTTCATTGGCTTCTCGTTCTTCCGCCCCGACCAGTGGCAGCAGGGCATGCAGAACCAGATCTTCTCGCTGTTCATGGTGTGTGCCATTTTCTCCTCGCTCGTGCAGCAGATCATTCCGCTGTTCATCACGCAGCGCGCGCTCTACGAGGTCCGCGAACGCCCGTCCAAGACCTACTCCTGGACGGCGTTCATGATGTCGTCGATCCTCGTGGAAATCCCCTACCAGATCGTCATGGGCATCATCGTGTTCGCCTGCTACTACTACGCCGTGGACGGCGTGCAGAGCTCCTCCCGCCAGGGCCTGGCGCTGCTCTTCTTCCTGCAGTTCTTCGTGTACGCCAGCACCTTCGCCGACCTCGTCATTGCCGCGCTCCCGGACGCCGAGACCGCCGGTGCCATCGTCACGCTTCTGTTCTCCATGGCCCTGACCTTCAACGGTGTCATGCAGACCCCCGAAGCCCTCCCCGGGTTCTGGATCTTCATGTACCGTCTTTCTCCGTTTACCTACTGGGTGGGCGGCGTGGCCGCCACCCAGATGCACGGCCGCGAGATCCGCTGCAGCGATGTCGAGATGTCCGTCTTCAACCCGCCCAGTGGGATGAATTGCGGTGATTACATGCAGCAGTATATGAGTGTGGCCCCGGGGTACCTTGAGAACCCCAACGCTACGGATTCCTGCAACTACTGCTCGATCTCGACGGCCGATCAGTACTTGGGCAGCGTCCACATGGAATGGGACCAGCGGTGGCGCAACTTTGGCATCTTCTGGGCGTACATTGTGTTTGATATTGCGGCGGCGGTGGCGCTTTACTACTGCTTCCGGGTGAAGAAGTGGAATTTCAGTTTGGGGAAGAAGAAGAAGACTGCCTAGATGGTTGGTTTTTTTTTGATTTTTTTTTCAGCTGAGGATTGATCTGATTTGATTTGATATGTCTGGATAGATTTGGGATAGATTTTTTTTATTATTTTTTCCCCTGTACATAATTAATTCATCGATACATACACATAATTCAACCCCTGGATTTCTGGGAGTCTAACTAAATGAAAGCCAAGAATCAACCATCCAATGTGCATCGCCGCACAGCCTTCAGGATGGAGTCGCAGAAAATAGAATTCGGGAAGTTCGACGAGACTAAAACTGACAGCGAAGAAATGTTTCACTTTCCAAACGGTCTAGACGGCCACGGCCAGCCAATCAGGGGTGGTTCCTGGCCCGAGCGGGAACTCCCGTGTGACGGTGGCGCCGGAGCTGAAACACGTCCTGACCAGTATTAGCCAGTACTGACGAAGTACTGACCAAGTACTGTCGATTCCATCTGGAAAAAATCCCCGTTTAGTTTCTTCTTCTTCACCTTTTCTTCTTCTCTTCCCCTCCTTCAATTTCCCTTTTCTTTCTCTGTCTGTCTGTCTGCCTGCCTGTCTTTTCTTCTTTCGTTGTTCTCTCTTTTCTTCTCTTCCTACCCTTAGTCCTACTGACTAACTAATCTATCGATCTTACATTCTTTACTACTATTGATATAGTGGGTTCAATTTACTCCTTTAGTTTCTTTCGTTCTTTCTTCCTATCTATTGATCCCACTCATTATTGGACATAATCAATCTCTTTATCTACCCTATTCTCTATCTATTTTGATTCCTATCTATTCTATATTTCTATTCTCCATCCAAAATTATGGACGGTGGTCACTCGGCACCCCCAGCGGATGCCCCAGCGGTCCACTCGGGCGATGCAGCTCCGCCAGTGCATGCCACGGTTCATTCCCATAATACCCACCACAACAACCACAACCAGGGAACTCCTCCGCGGGACGGTAAGGACTCTCCCCGCGAACGCTTGACGCCCCGTCCGACCTTCCTCGAGAACCTCGCCAACTCCCGGGACTCCCAGTTCATGTTGAATGGGAGGGAGTCGGACGATCTGGAGCGGTATTTCGTACGTCAATTCGCCTTTTCTTTTCTTTTCTCCTCCTCCCGATGATCATTCCAACAACTTGTTAACATCAAATTCCTCCTTAGCATGGCCCCCGAAACCTTGACAAGCACTCAAAATGGCCCATCCCTCTTCGAATTCATGGCAGTGTGTTGCCCAAGATGATCCTTCCGCTGGCTTTCATTGCCGTATGGTCCACTTTGATTACGTGCATTTCCAAGTTTGTCCATCCCAGTAAGTATCCTTTCCCCCGAAGGAAAACGTTCCCAGTGACTGAATATGTTTCCGTTTAGTTGGTATTGATAATATCCTCCTCACAATTCTCGGTTTCGTTGTCGGTCTGTCCCTGTCATTTCGAAGTGCAACCGCCTATGAGAGGTAAAACACTCCGCGTCGGCTGATTTCCCTATCTTTATGCTAACGGTGTTGATAGATGGGCCGACGGACGCAAGTACTGGGCTCTGTTGATCCAGACCTCCCGCAATCTTGCCCGAACCATCTGGATCAACACGAAAGACCGAGAGGGAGAATTTGCCAAGGAGGACCTGCTGGGAAAATTGTATGAAGAACCATCAACGGCCAAGAGGTCTTTCTCTAACGCTTTTCTAGGACCGCAATGAACCTGATTCTCGCCTTCGCCATTTCCCTCAAGCACAAGCTGCGGTTTGAGCCGGACGTCGGCTATGAAGATCTCCGCGGTCTGGTTGGCCACCTCGACACGTTTGCCAAAGAAGCCCACGACCGTCATGTCCTCCAGCCCCCGAAGAAGACCCCCTGGAAAGCGGCGGGAGAGTACCTGGGCGTGTCGTTTGCCGAGTCCAACCCTCGCAAGCTCATTAAGCGGTCGAAGAAGCCCCTGGGACATCTTCCCTTGGAGATCCTGAATCATCTGTCGGCCTATATCGACAAATGCATCAAAAAAGAGACTATGCCTTGCACTCTGCATCAAGGTCAAGCCAGTAAGCCACCTAATCCTTTTTTCTCACAATCTTTTCTTTTTTTGGGGGGGAATTCCCTGACATCCAATTAGTCACTGCACTCTCGACACTGAACGAAGTTGCTACCGGCACTGAACGTGTCCTTGATACTCCCCTCCCTGTGGCGTACAGTATCGCCATTGCGCAAATCGCATGGATCTACGTGACCGTGCTGCCGTTCCAGCTCTATGATAGCCTGGGCTGGGTGACCATCCCCGCGTCCATTGGTAAGTCATCATTCGTCTGGCGGGGACTTGAGTATGTCCTAACAGAACTAGTTGCCGGGTATATCATCCTCGGATTGGCCACCATCGGCAGTGAGATCGAAAACCCCTTCGGCCAGGATGTCAACGATCTCCCACTGGACACCTACTGCCGCCAACTCGCCCTGGAGCTCGACATCATCACCGCCATGCCGCCACCGGATGTCAACGATTTCTCCTCTCGCGACGACAACCTCGTCATGTACCCCCTCAGCACGGTGGGATATCCCGATTGGAACGACCGGACGGTTGAGGAGATCCGTGCCGCATTGCGCACCAAGGTGGTGGCGAATACGCCGGCTGCGACTGCCGCTGCCGCTGCGAAGATTGTGTCAGATGACTCGACATTGTTCGGTAGTCTGAAGAGTAAACAGTCTGCATAAAGTGACTCCAGCCAGAGAAAACTTGTGCGTGTTCTGTAAATAAAAGGGACCTTTTTTTTTCTGCGCGACCATTGTGTTTTACCAAGACTGAATCAGCATGGGATTTGGGCGTCTTTTACGAAGCGGGTGTTTTGAAATGGAGGTGTCGTCGTTCGTTACTTGGGGGAGGGGGAGGGACAAAAAAGAAATTAGCATTCAGTGAGGAGAGTTTGGAAAGGTTTATTTCGCTCGTTTAGGATTGATTGCATTTGGAAAGAATGTTCAAAGCCATCGTTTGTCACTTCGTCTGTTGCTCTTCGTTGTCCGAGCCTGTGCTGGAGCCACTGTCTCTTTGGACCGGTTTAAGCTACCTCATTCAATAACTTAGGTACCTATGGAACTTGCCTAGGGGTGGTCGTAGATAGACGCTGTCCAGTAGCCGCCGGGGGTCTCGGTGGTTATCCTGTTCCAGCGCGAGCCTTTCACCAGCAGTTTTATCCTAAGTTTATTCAATTGGGGGCGCGCCGCTTGATCCGCGTCCCTTTTTGTACCCAGCCATATCAGATTAGACAGGACAGATCAGATCAGATCGGACCAGATGAGATCCAGAGACTGACAAGTGTCACAACCGACCCCAGTCTAGCCAGCCTGGGCAATCCATCATCCGACCCACGGCATATTCTCCGGACTCAACAGCCTCCTCCTCCTTGTTTCGAGAGAAATACTAGATAGAAAACCAATCCCTTTTCCCCCCAAAATTAAGGCACAAACAAATCCTCCCCCGACCCCTGAACCAAAGCCCCCAGATAATTCCCCTTAGCGCAGACCCTCCACGCGACACTCCCCACCGCATCCCCCGTAGAATTCCCCCCGATCCAGGAACTCACGGCCGAAACCACGGCGGCGGCGTCGGGGCGGGGCACGCGAATCCAAACCCCCTTCTCGGTCGGAGTGGTGTCTTGAGGGGGAGGGGAGTCAGGGAATATGCGTAGGATGTCGATCGAGATGGTCGTGCCTGTCAGGCCGAGGAATTGCGATAGTGCGGTGGTTAGGTATGTTCGGGCGGTGAGGGGGTCGAGGGGTTGGGACTGGACGGAGGGAGATGTGCCAGGTTGGTGGATTCTATATATCGATTAGAATATTTGTAGGTTGGGAGGGAGGGGGAAAAGAAAGGTTACGTACAATTGGAGCTTGAAGTAGGTCCATGGAGGACTGCGCGCGGTGAAGTGGGCGACTTTGGGTTTGGTGTCGTTGAGGGGGGACATTGTATTTTTTTCCCTTTCTTCTCTCTTTGGTAAAAACTTGTGATTGTTATTATTATGATTATGATTATGATTATTCGGCGGTTGAGAAGGTGTGGTTGGGTTAAGAGTGGAAAGGGAAAAAGAAAATTGCAGAGAAAGATAAGATTCGGAGATTCGGAGGAATTCCCGTGATGTCATCCCGAAAAGGGAATATCAGATCAGATCAGATCAGCCCCCGAATGATGAGATTGGGGCAATTAGTAGGAGGGAAACAATTCACTGACCTCACTTCTGCCCAGCGGCAGCCGTCAATTTCCCATGAATACTCTGGAGAAATTCCTCCTCTTTCCCACTCATGATGTCCACCCCCGAAACGCAAAGCGTCTTGTCGCGCGACTTCATCCCCCGGATCACGTCAACATTCGACTTGGGTATGTGGAGAACCTAAAGAACAGATCGAACATATTAGTAGCGATCAACGATGTAAAAAAAAATTAAAAAATTACATGACTCATTGTTGTTGGCTATTGTTAGTATTATTAGACCGTACTAGTAGTATTACCTGCGCAATCACCCGCGACACCGCCGCATTTGCCTCCCCATTCCTGGGGACTGCAGCAACGCAGACATTCACCTTTTCTGCATCTACTGCTGTAATGCCATGGCGATATCCTGACGTATTTGGTTTCACATGGCATGTTATCTGTAGATGATATCGATGTGGGAGAATACTACCACCAGAGGAGCTGCTGTTGCGGGATTTGGTGGTCGCCACTTGGATGAGTCGGAATAATGGCAGGTAAGGGGGGGTAGACATGTGGGGTTGATGATGTATGATTTAATCTATGGAGACCGAGAAGTTGCGAGGGTTTATGAGGGAGGTAGCCAATGTTTTGCGGACGAGTGGTTTGTCTGTGGGGGGTGAGGAAGTTTGAGAGGATAAAAGTTATAAACCAATTGATGGCGGGAGTTAGGGCTAAATTACCTAATTGGGTACTAGTTTGAGTGAAGGTTGTTTAGTCATGAGGATATATAGTTAACTATAACTACCTGGTATATCATCAGAGGTAGAATTAATAAATATATATCTAAATCTAATATATATATATATGTATATAATAATAATAATAATAATAATAATAATAATAACCAAATTAAAAAAAAAAAACGAGAAGAAACAAGGGAAATAAATCCCATGGTTCATTCATTGTCGGAGAAACAAAACATCAAACAAGTAACAAGGACATTTTTTTTTTTTACAACTCATTTCTTCTCTCTCTTTCTTCTGTTCCTTCTTCTCACATTCACCGTTTGATGCAATTTCTCCCCAACCTAATCTAATAACTCCCCCCATCTTGGTTTGCAATTTGTTTTCCTCCGATATGACCTCTTTCTTTTGGACATCTCTGACAATTGTAACTTGTACCATCTGGATACCCTTGTTGTAAACGATTGAAGATTTGTGATTATATGGCGAAGAATCCCACCATGGCTTCTCAACAGGCATCCGAGGAGGATGTGATCATTGTCAAGGTGCAATCTGTCCAGGTATGATAGACAATTCAACCAGATACTCCAGGGCATGCTGATCCAATTCAATTCAATCTACAGGAGAACAGTCAATCACCACGGTTCAATTCCCCAGAGACTAACAGACCATCTCTCCACATCTATTCCTCCCATTTCCCCCCACAGTTCACGCATCCAGCGACCAGCCACCAACCGTCCAATGTCATCATCAGGCCAGACGCCGATGACCTAACTGCATCGCATGAGGACCAGGAGAAGTGGAATCTGGAGAATCTTCCTGATATCTTGTATACTCTCCGCCCCGGACCCGAACACGTCAAATCCAGAGCCCGCATTCGCATGACAGACAACTTCGTCTTCGGAAAGTCCGTAAGAAACTTTTCCATACTCCCCCTTCAAATCTCATCTAGGGCCGAGGGCTGGAGACTAGAGGCCTGGATGCGCCTGGACCGTCGCATCACCGAGCAGGATATCATCGATCGCATCAATCCCAAACACCGAGTGAGAATCACATCCGATTACATCGATTATCGTCGACAGTTTTTCCGCGACGCATTTAACGTCGCCGATTGGGCCTCGCAGAAATCCATTAATGACATGATTCGCAGACTGAAAGACGCCGGCATCGATGTGGCCATGAATACTACAAGAGGCTTGACTCCCGGATTGATTGATCCTTCGGAAGGCGAAGCAGGCGGTCGGATTACTCTACCCGTGGAGAGTGCCTGTAACATTGTTTCGGGACTCACCAGCCAGCCTATCCCCCGACGGGTCGCTGAGGCTCAGCGTGTTCAAACAATGCAAAGACAGTACCAGCAGAGACTCTACCAGCAGAAACTCTATCAACAGAGAACCCCCGTGGTCTACGTGCCTCGGCCTGTCGCCTACCTACCAGCCCAATCACAGACTCCATTTCCCGTCTATCAGGTAGCGGCCACAAATGCGCCTGGGAACGGCTCCCCGGATGTCCAGTACGTTGCCTCCTGTCCGATCATCTATACCATCGGCAAAAAGAGACAGATTGTTGAGCCTGTGAGGTAAATTGACTTTTCTAGAACCTAAATTCCACCATATCCGTGCTAACAGTGGTATCTTTATCCATATATTTAGACCCGAAAACGCTGAAGCCCACTACAAAAGGCAGAGGCCAAGTCACTACCCCCTGATTCCTCCGGAGTTGGCACTGCATCATGGACCTCCTGCACGAAGATTTCCTCACAATGACGACCAAAGAAACCATTTCATGAGTCTGGAGCAGTATCTTCACTGGAGGGATGTTTCGTTGAATGAGCACCTTTACGCTCGCCACGATCTGAGGGCCGAAGATGTGTCGAGATGGAATTGAATAATTGAATATGGGAGGAGTTGATCTGCAGGATTTTTGTTTGTTGCTTTTCTAGAGATTTCGCGTGATTAGTTTAGCGATTAGTGAGGGAGGAGTTCTGCGTCTGTCTATGGGTTGTCTCTGGGTGTATGTGTAAATATGAAGTCATGAAATAATAACGTTCGGTTTCCTCCTTTTTCTCGGGGGCAGATGCTCTTTTCTTGAAAATATTTTCTTCAAATCGCTGGGTTCTTCCTGTGAATTGTAGATTGAACATCCTACATACAATACCAACTCTTCCTCCATTGTGTTTCCTCCTTCTTTCCAAGCCAGGTGGGCCATGGGTGCCCGGGTGTGACGATCCAGTGGGCGTCAATAAGGGCTGCAGAGGGGGCTGGACAAATGATTGTTAGTTCCTGGTGTTTCATCTGTTTCAGAAATATCCACATTCGACAGTTCATGCCTGACAAGCATTGCGGCTCTGCGCTGATCCGCCTCATTGTATACAGCTAACCGAGTCATCACGACATTCTTTCGAAAGCGACAAGCTTCCTCTTTCCATTCGAAGGACTCTTTTCTGATTTCCATGGGTGGGTTGAGCATGAATAGACGCAAAGGACGAGGAACAGTGTGAATTCTTGTCGTCTGCGTCGTCAATTCCTATTGTCCTCGTCGATTTCCTAATTGGGACAACTATAGCCAGCCTCCTCATTTACCACTCACGCACCATGAGGATGAATCAAACACAATATGGCGATTCTCTTAGGGGAATCAAGTCATCACCAACTGCTTCATCTCGTTGCCTTTGCAGTTCCTTGACAGTCAGCCCGAGTGAATCATTCGGCTTCAACCCCGTCGGCTCGCCTCGATATCCAAGAATCGTACCGTGCAATCACTGTTAAATCGAAAGAGCAAGATGGACGAGGCAAGTAACTACTGACAGTCATTATGTGTTCATGTTCCGGTAGAACTAACGAAGGGGCATTATAGTTCCGTATTCCTGAAGAGAGCCCAGAGCCCTCTATCGAAGCTTCCAATCAGAGGGCGAAAGTCTCCAAGAGTTAGTCAAGTAGAACAAACTCGACTATGCCAGTCCTTGCCATACTAAATCCCCAAGCAGCCAGGAGTGTCCCGAGACAGGACAGCCGTCAAGCCATCCACCATCTAAACCAAACCACTTTCCGTGCGGATCAGAGCGATTGGTCCTGGGAGAACATGCCGGAGATTTTATACCAGTTCAAACCCGAGGAGAAAAGAGATCGCAAGGCCACGGCCTCCACCATGAGCTATGAAATTCATGGCGAGCTCCTTCGTGATCTCCCAGTCCTCCCCGACAACATCTCCTCCGCCGTCGAGGAGTTTCGTGTCGAAGCATGGATGCGTCTGGACCGGCGTATTCGCCTTCGAGACATCACCAGCAGAATGCATCCCAGCTTCCGAGTGAATGTCAATGCCCTGCAACAACGTAGCGTGCGATTCCGCCAGATGTTCAGCATGATCGCCTGGGATTCGGGGAACAAGAGAAGTCTTCAGCTGGAAGAAAGCCTGTTGACAAAGATGGCGGAGAAGAACATTGATCCCACTCGGAACAGTACTCGGGGCATTACTCCAGGCCTCATTGACCCGGCCCTCGGAGAAGCTGGAGGTCGTATCCCCCTTCCAGGCAACCTGTCTCAGCCGAAGACGTCCATCAAATGGGCTTCCAAACATACACCTCACCTTCCAAAGCCCGATGCTCCCCATCCGTGCGCCTTGCAGCTGCCTACACAGGCCGAGAAATTGGTCGCTCAACATCCCATGACCCCGATGACCGTTGTGAATCAGCAAACAGCTTTTCCCGAAGAGCCAATCCAGGTGCCCGATACCCCGGAAAGGACATCTGAGCAGCTCCAGTTCATCCAGAAGTTTGTTCCATGGGACATTAAGCAAAGGTTCCCCCAAAGCCCCCCACCCATCATTGAATGTCCAGAGGTGGTCACCATGGAGGACATTGACCTCTCCAGGGGCATGACATGGCCCTTCCAACAGCATGGTAATTTGGACCGCGTGTTGAAGTCGGCTCCATCGTATAGGGTCACCAAACGCACGCCTCGCCCTCTAGTGTTTCGCCGGAATCTATGCGCCGCAGCATGCCAGAAGTGGACCGTCCGTACTCCACAGTCAGCCATTCCCAGGCCTGAACTTGACCTCAAGCAGGCCCTGTTGTATGAGACGTTGTCCCCTTCGCGTGAGACTAGCTTCGTGGGACGGATCCCTTACCCTGACACGATCTTCCCCGAGCGTGTTCGAGCGCAGGTGTTTCGTTCCATGGTTGGACAATGCTTCAGCGGCGAGAGGTATCTCTTTCAGTTGCCATATCTAGCGGATGTGATGGAGGTCGATGATAAGATGGGATTTTGAGGGGTTCTTCTTATTCCTGTTTGCATTTTATGTGGTTGTGGAACCTTTTAACTGTTGTTCTTGAGGGATTCTGCTGGTTTCTTGATATTGTTTAATAAGGTCTTCTTCTTGTTCTTTTCTTTCTCCCTGTCATCTCACAAGAGAGTGTTCTTCTCGTTCAAATGACTGTGTTTGTATCTGAATTTGTTTTAATGAATATCATAAGAAACCAACAGAGTAGGAATCTTTTATAATCATTCTCATAATCTACATATCTCCTCGATTGAATATTTGGTGAATGTTTGCTGGAGATGGGCTGAAAATTGGTGAATTCTGGTAGGGCTTTTTATAGTCACTCGTCCACAGTTGCTTTTTGTCTTCTTCTTCTTCTTCTTCTTCTTCTTCTTCTTCTTCTTCTTCTTCTTCTTCTTCTTCTTCTTCTTCTCTACTCGTAGATCTTCTTCTTATTCCACCACAGCCATGTCGACCAGTTCTCTTCCTTCTCGTACGTATATCTCTATTTCTCTCTCTATTTCTCTCTCTCTCTCTCTAAATAACTAGAACTAACCAATTCTCAAGATCAACTACCAACCACTCCCTGCAACCGTAGGCTTCTACAACCCCCCAGAATATCCAATCAACCCACATTGAACTAATAAAACAATATAGACACCATTCCCCCCGACCAATATCACACTTGCCCCCATCCACACCACGATGGATACTCCCAAACCAACCTCCCTCCCTTACTCTTTCGCCTCGAACCTCTTCCACGGGAGAACCTACCTGTAATCTCCACCCTGGTAGAAAACGGCCGCACCGTCAAAGACTACGACGGCGTCGAACTGAGAGACTTCCCCTTCCTCCCCCGCTACATCACCTCCAAGCCCTCGGGCTGGCTGCTCGAGTTCTGGATGCGAACCGACCACCGACTAACCTACCGCGACATCAAGGCCCGCATGGTATCTCCCCACCACGAGCGACCCATGGAGAACGCGCTCAACATGCGCCGCGAGCGCGACGTCCGCAACCCCCTCGGCCTTTCCTGCTGGACCCCCCGCCGCGGGAATCACGGCCGCATCAGTCGCATCGACGTCGAGCGGGTCGAGCGCTGGTCTCTCGATCAGATCACCTACAATACCACCATGGATATTGAGTACCGTCCGGATCCGGCTGACGCCCATCGCATGGTCCCGTTCCGTCTGCGTGCGAAACCCCTCGCCACCGCCCCCCAGCCTACGTACTATCCTCTCGATACCTTTTTGGATCTTCCCCGTCCCCATGTCCCCAGTCGCAGGCTGATGGCGTCGCTGGATACCTTTCATCGCCTGGCGGAACGCGCCGTCCAGTTGGATCTGCGGCACTGGCGCTTGCTCCCGGATCGTGATTTGCCGATTTCTTGGATCACCCATCGTGACAATGCTAGAGCGGCATCGGGGGCTGCTAACAATATGGGTTGAGGTTAGTTTTAAGGGGAAAGGGGAAAGGGGGGGATAGGGGTGGAAAGAATGTGGTTGGGATTTTGAATGGCAGAAAGGTCCTGGTATCAATCAATTGGAATGTGAAAGAGAGCAACGACAGTGCATAGATATGAATGTTATTATTGTTCTATCTTCTTTTTTAAGAGGTATGTAGTATGTAACCTGTCAACTGAGTTAGCTCATGCCGTCTATTATACACACAAACTCTAGAACAAAAGAATGCTGTCCAAGCTGGAAAATCCGGTTGCAACACCCCCCTCATTCACATCTTTCGCCTTGGTTCTCATCAACCATCCGCCTTGCTCATTATGCAGAACCTTGCCTCCTGCCTGGTCCCACAGGATGGTGCCATACACACCCAGTTCTCCGATGACATCTCCGCCGAGGACCTCGCCATCACTCCGGAGGGCGACATTCTTCGCTTCCGATGGTGGTGTAATCAACTCCATCAGGATCCAACGCTTCCATTCACTTTCTGGAATCGAGTTCAAAAACTCGGGGATCGCGGTTTTATAGATGTTATTGCCGCCTCCCTCGCGCTGTGGCTTGAGCACATGGTTGGCGGCGGTGTCGGGGTTCAGTGCTAATTCGCGACCCCGGCCATTGGTGGACAGATCATACTGAGGGGCGAACGTTTTGCGCAATCGCGCCATGACATGCGGGTCGGTGTTATCCAGGAAGCTCGCAAGGTGGTTGGGGCCTGCATCCTCCGCAAGCACCTGCTGGACAACTTTACAGCCTGCGAGCTGGTTCAACACAGTCGGGCATTTGATGGCTGCAGAGCGCTCGAGCTGGGTTCGTGCTTCCCAGTCCCGTTCAGTATTGTAGTCGCTTGGCGCGTAGAAGCAGCGTAGGTATACGGTCGATACCTCGAATTGCGACTCAGGAGAATGGGGTGGTCTGTAGATGAGCGGACGGGAAGGATTCGAGCTTTGGACGGACGTGTGGTCGAGGATCTGAGAGCTAAGCAGGCGGAAGACGGGCAGCTTGTGAACCTTGGTGAGCTGCTTGAACAAGGCAAGCTGGTCAAATGTATTTCGTTCGTTTTCCTGGACTACGAATAAGATGCAAGTCGGGAGTGATGGGGTTGACTTGGAGAGTCCATAGGCCTTGTGTGCCGTAGCCAGCCCGGCGGATAGGGTCTCCACTGCAGTGTTCTCGGGTGGTACGTTGGATTCAAACAATGGGTGAGATGGGTAGGCGATTGGGTGACCTGGGGGCGAATCGAGAAGTTCGGTATGCAGAGAGGCCACGAGAGACGAAAGGCCGCCGAATGAGGAGGAGATGGTGTTGAACTCGACTTGTTTCAAGGATGGGGTGGACGCATCTGACGGCGAGTGGGCCATATAATCAGACCGATAAAGGCCTAGAGATAATGTTTGCGTGTAGCCTTCGTTCTTCACTGACTGATGTACGTTCCACAGGCGCGAGATGAAATCGTCCACATCAATGAGGCTATATATATAGATCGTAACTTAGTGAAAGGCTCAATTGCAATTGCTCTACAAGGACTCAAGCTCCCACTCAACGAGCCAGTCCAGCAACGGAGCGAGGGATATCTCTCACTCTTCCATTATCTTGCCGAGCCATTCTTCATTACACGTTATCGCGGCGTACAGTTGGTTGTACACTGTCTGTAGGGCTGTGGCCTCCTCGAAACACGTCCTGGGGAAAGGACTGGGGAACAAGGTGACCGGTGCATTGGTTGCAAGCACACCATGAGGATTTGACTCCTTTGCAACAAAGGTAGGCGCCGGTCGGACCATCAATCCATTCTGAACTGCCCAATCCTTGACCGTTGTCACTAGAAACGCCTTCTGTGCGGGGTTCAATGGAGGAGGGTAGTTGGAATACACGGATTCTCCCATGATTGAAGCAAAACAAAGTAGATTCTGACGGGGAAGAATGTCCGAGGGAGAGCTATTAAGCCTATTATGCAAGGTGAGAGAAAAGAGAAAAAGAAGTGACGTGAAAGAAGAAGAAGAAGAAGATGATGAAATCCACTGATTGATCAGCAGGACGGGAAATCCGCCCGCCGCCCTCCCCACCGCCTAATACCCCCAGCAGAATATCTGCCTTAGCAACGAAATAAATTCTCCCTCCTGCGCCGCATCCCGCGTTGACGTTGACAACCTCTTCAACGTGCAGGGGAGCTCCCACCCGCTTCATCGATCTCGTGTGGGAAGCTTCTATCGGTGCTATCGCTATCACTAGCCAATTTACTCCCTTGCAGATACCACCCCCCAAAACAAGTCTCCCTGGGCCTATTCCACTCGCAGCACTTTTATCTCCGCCTCTGATTCCCGACGCGTGAGAGATGAGCCTTTTAGCTCCGAATCGAAGTATTCCCCAGTGCCTACCTTAGCTCGCGGAATCTTTGGTGAATAGGTACTGTAAGTGCGTATTATATATATTTTTTTTGGAAAAAAAGAGAAATTTTTGCCAGTGATACTGATTTCTCAAGGCTGGTGAACGTAGGCAGGCATAATGCAAGCGGACTTGGGAGATCCTCTCGACTGGACTGTCGACGAAGTAATCACCTTCCTCTGCCATAACCAAGAGACGCCATGGTCCCAGTCGTCATCCCAGGCACCCCGCCCAGACCCCGCATCATTAGAAACGGCCCTCCGAGCTAATATTATAACCGGAGAGGTCCTTTTACATGATGTTGACAAAGAAGCGTTGCGCAATGACCTTGGTCTGAAAGCGCTCGGGCATCGTAGCTCCATACTTACGGCTATAAGATACCTCCGTGGAAATTCATCTAAGTACCAAGGTGTCAAAGCACGCTTGTCTAGTCGTGAAGGCAGCCAAAGCATCTCGAGAGAGAGTCCATTTCCCCTAAGGGGTGCCACACTCTTTTCACCTGCGTCTAGTCATGTAGCTCGAGAGGAAAATCCGTTGCATTCAAGCTTGCAGAGGCCAGCCTTGATATCACCATCGATGGCTGCAGCGCCTGACCTCAAGGAAACTTTTGCCGCTGACCCACTACCACCCCATCATCTACCAGGCGAAAAAGGTAAACAACCCCTTTCCAATGCTCGGCTTTGCCGTGACAGCAGCCCACCAGAGCCTGTCCGCACTCCAAAAACGGATCACTTCTCGGAAGCAGTAACATCTAGCCATACTCGCCCCGGGGAACACGTCTTCGTTGACGACCGGGGTAAAAAACGGCGACGATTGAATTTGCCCAAGCCAGCTAACCCCCAGAGTGAGCATCGCCTTCCGGATGCGAATGCTAAAACTTGGTATATGGGCCCACAAAAGCTTTGTCCTTCTGAACTATTCTACTCCTCGGCCCCAGATGAGAATGATCGATTGTTCATGACTGTCGGTTCCAATTTCCCATCCGCACAGCGGTCATTTGTTAATAAACGCCTCTGCTATTTCTACAAACAAAAACCCATTAAATTGCGCTCAGATGATGGCCTTAAGCAACGAGCTATAGTGCCTTGCAGATGGTCGGCTCTTGGTGATGATAATCAAGGATTGTTCACTCTATACACTTCCAAGGATGGGAAGTGTACTGCTAGTAAAGAACTCATAAAAGATTGGCCGCAGCTGACCAAATCGATGGAAAAGGCTCGTGCAACGGAAGCCTCCCACGACTCGGATCCCTATTCATATCTTATCCAGAAGTACCCTGCCCAAGAGGAAGATGACAGTGTCTGTCCCTTGTACGGGGACTCGGGTTCCGAAGGTGATTATGACGAAGAAACATGGCAAGAAATCGAAGCAGAAAAGCTCGAAGTGCATCACAGGCCAAGAAAGCTCACCAATGTGGAAATTGATTCAACCATCGATAACTGCATCCGCGAGTTTGAAAACAACTGGCATCGGAACTGCCGACCGAGAGAGGAGCACAGAGCCAGAAAAATTTGGTTGGCAGCAAAAAGAGCAAACTGCACTAATAATGAGATCAAGGCGCTGACCCGGGACATTGGTCTTTTGAACACGCGCCAGCAGAAATTTCTCGACGCAATTCGGGAATGTGAGTATTCTTCGAGAGACGAGCTAAAAAATCAATGCCAAAGCGTGCAACAAACCATCGCGAACATTCAAAAACAGAAATGGCGTATTTCCATTCTAGAGCAAGAAATATGTCCCGCCCGTATTCCGGTTGCTCGCAAACCTCCATCGAAGCGGCAAAACAAGCGTGGCCACGACGACGAGGAATCCATTGGCTCGGAATCAGAGGTATCGAGCGACTCCCTGGATGATTTTGTTGACAACTCTAAAGATGCGGTTGTCTCAAACCCCCAACCTGAAGCCTCTTTCTTCTCTGACAGCGAGTATGATATGATCAGCCCGTCAGGAGCCCGTCGAAAATCAAGGATGGGAGGAAATCCTTTTGCAGGGTCGAGCTCCTCAGAGTCAAGCTCCTCTCCATCCCCTACACCATGGCCCAAGGGTTTACCGGATACCATCGAGTGCATCGACTTAACAGCAGACACATCTGCTGCCGACGAACTCCGGATCGAAACCCCTCCCTTGAACCCTGTGCAGGTTATCACATCGCAACCTCTCGAGGACCCTTTCAAGACTGAGAAAAGTCCTTCCATCTCACCCTCGCGTGACCTTGGTGACAGCCTGCTAGCTTCAATCCCCAAACCCGCGTCGCAACTGCGCGGTAGGCTAAACACCCGGAAAAAATCAACACCCCTGCCTGACATAAATGATATCGATAAGATGCTATCTATGTCATGGCATGATATCGAAGAGCGTCAAGATCGGCGTAGGCTGTTGGCAAAATTAATCGGAGGCATCTCTGCTGAAGAACGCAAGAAATTGGTGAACAAAATCCCAAGATATGATTTGCCCGACATTCAGCTTCTTACCTCGAAGGCCATTGAAGGCTTACTAAATAGCCAGCAAAAGCTTGACGAGCTGGACGAGTTCGAGAATGAAATCATCATGCGGACGGCTGTGTTTTACATATCTTGGGTGAACTGTGTGCACCTTCAGGTCCAGGGGCTTCCAAGGCACTGTGCTATTAAGGCCGATCGCGACATCGCCGACGGTTTTCGACCTTTCTTCACGGAGCTTCGTACACGATTAGAGACTTTTCGCGCCAAGGATCAAGAGAATGTCGAGACAAATTCGGATCCGTTAGACACCCCACGCAAGACAAGGAAGAGGGCGGTAAAGGAAAGCCAGACAGCAAAAAGGGAACAAGAGAGTGGGCAACGACGGGCAGAACAGCAGTCTAAAGAGAAGGCATTGTTCGAGAGAAAATTAGGAAGGCTGGGACTGAGCAACACTGACTCTAGTCACCAGGCAGTGACCTTTGGAGATCCAGTCATCTACTTGCACCCTAAAATAGGAGAGTATGTGAAACCGCATCAGCTTGAGGGTATCCGATTCATGTGGCGAGAGGTAATACAGAACGATACACAGCAGGGCTGTATACTGGCGCACACCATGGGCCTCGGAAAAACCATGCAAGTGTAAGTGCATTCCGCCCCGGCTGGAACTCTCATACTCGCCATAAATGTACATCTGCTGACGCGAGGGAATTTGAAGAATATCTCTTCTAGCAACAATATCCGATGCTGCTGCGTCGGATAATCTACTGATTAGGAGACAAGTTCCCAGCCAATTCCAACGGATGCAGGGTCTAATCCTTTGCCCATCGTCTTTGATTGAAAATTGGGATGAAGAATTTCAAATGTGGACTACGGATGCCAAACTTGGTCCACTTCGAAAAGTTGCAAGTACAAATGCTTTCCATGCCAGACTGCATGAAATTATAGATTGGGATCGAGAAGGTGGTGTCCTCATAATGAGCTATGACATATTCCGTACCTGGATCTTGAATAAAGAGACAAAGCAACGAAAGCCTCCTCTTACTGATGCACAGCACTCTACGGTGAAGAAATGCCTTCTGGATGGACCCAATATTATTGTTGCAGACGAGGCACACAAAATGAAGAATCCAGACAGTGCACTCTCTCTTGCCGCCATACAATTCCGGTCCAACAGCCGAATCGCGTTGACCGGATCCCCTCTCGCAAACAATCTGAAAGACTACTTTACCATGGTCAACTGGGTTGCACAAGGATATCTCGGTCTATACAACGAGTTCGACGACAAGTACATTGAACCTATAGAGCAAGGATTGTATCGAGAGAGTACATACACGGAGAGGCGAAAATCTCTAGTGAAGCTTCAGGTTCTGAAGTCGATACTTGAGCCAAAGATCAATCGTGCGGATATTTCTGTTCTTGCAGGAGACATGCCTCCTAAGGTTGAGTTTCTCATCACTGTTCCCCTGACGCAACTTCAAACCACTGCATACAATACCTATGTGGAGGCTACATTATGCGGAGGAGGAGACGTTACAAACGCCAAACTTTGGTCATGGCTTACAATCCTGCGTCTGTGCTGCAGTCATCCATCATGCTTTCTGGACAAACTTTTGAGTCGTACAAGTGAACCGAGTCTAGGCGAGGAGTTGCCGGGCGACGAGACCATCGCCCAGGCTGGCCTCCCGAACTCGGAGAGAATGGTTTCGAACCAAAAGCAGATTTTTGATCTTGTCCCGGATAGGCAAGCTTTGGAGCTATCTTGTCGAACCCAACTTGTGGACCAAATCATCGAAAGATCTCTTCGCGTTCATGATAAAGTCTTGATCTTCTCCCATAGCTTACCAACACTCGATTATATGGAGCATATGTTAAAAAGATCCAACCGGAGCTATCGTCGCCTTGATGGTAAAACTCCAGTAGGCACCCGACAAGCCGCAACGAAGGAGTTTAATTCAAATGATACTTCTCAAGTTTATCTAATTTCGACCCGTGCCGGAGGTCTGGGTTTGAACATTCCCGGTGCCAATCGTGTCATTCTTCTTGACTTTTTCTTTAATCCGACCTGGGAGGAACAGGCAGTTGGTCGCGCTTATCGCCTTGGGCAAAAGAAGCCGGTCTTCGTTTATCGCTTCGTCGCCGGTGGGACATTTGAGGAACTTGTCTACAACAAAGCGGTGTTCAAGACACAGCTTGCCACACGAGTCGTTGACAAGAAAAACCCGGTTCGGTTGGCCGCCAAGTCGCTTGGAGAGTATCTTTTCCCTGCAAAAGAGGTCCCCACCCACGATGTCACCGAGTACATTGGGAAGGATCCCCGCGTATTGGATGAGATCATTAAATCCGACGTCGGTGAGGAGAAACTGATTCGGAAAATTGTTCTCACGGAAACATTCCAGAAGGATGATAATGAGAAACTGACCGAAGAAGAGCGACAAGGTGTGGAGCAAGAACTAAGCGATGAACTCCTGAAACGGACCAATCCTGAAGCATGGGAAAGATTGATGGAAGACAGACGGCGTGAAGTATTGGCCCCTGCTCAAATTGATCCGGTGAACCCTCACTCGGTGTCACAGGGGCATGGTTTTGATACACAACCTCGCCCATCGATTGCATACAATGTTCCATCCCACGAACATAATACCGGTCCACCCGCCCTCGCCCCTGATATGAGCATTATACAGCCACCTGCTCAACCGGCAACTACTTTTGTACCAAATCATCCCGCCGAATTTCCAAAGCCACCGGTTGACCAGGTTACTCCAACGGCGACCAACATCGCGCGGCCTCGTTCAGAAAGTTCCTCGGGCGCTCAGGATGTTAGCCCCGGCAGATACGATGGACCAGCAGTCGAAAACATTCAAGAGGAGGACAACGCCAAGAGTGACGGCGACTCGGTAGATCTCCTTGCAAAAAACCCGGTCCCTAATTGTACTCAGCAATGATGGTAGGATCTTGCCCCAGTCATGATTGCCGTCGTACTTTGAGGTCGTGTTCTCCTCTGGGTTCCTACTGTCTCTTTTTATCTTTCTCTCGGTCTGCCCTTCTTTTGGTTGCGGTGCATCTGTTTATTTCTTTTCTTTTCTTTTCGTTTCTTTTCCCCCCGGTCACATATTATTTCATCGTCTTAGCACTTACTCATCGATACCCCTAATTCATCAGCAATGGGTTCCACCAGCCCCATGACGCGCATGTTCCGGTGGTTGTACATATGATGGTTCCACCAGCCTTACACTCAAATCCTGCAGGTCATTCGTATTGTCGTTGTGAGAGATGAAGCCGTAAGAGTCACCCGGACAAGCACAATAGACGGTGCATTCAGTATGTTTTCCAATTCGTTTGCAGCATATAAAGCTTTGCTTCACCATCTCCACGAGAAGTGATGGATGGACTATTCCGAATATCATATGGTTAATACGTACAAACTCCCGAACTCAACCAAAAAACCCCCACGATGCAGCTTCATCCTAAGCTCGCCCTCGGCTCCCTCCTGATAGTCACATATTCCACCATGGCTCAGGAGGAAGAATGTTTCCAGTGTCCCAGCCCAGGCGGTTATTTTGCAGACCCTCTAACCTGTGCCGGTTTCTACCAGTGTGCTTTCAACATTCCGCATCACCGTGACTGTCCTCCGGGGACTTACTGGGACGAGTATTGGTCGAGGTGTGACCATTTTTACAAGGTGGACTGTGGGTGTCGGCCACAGCCCGAATGCGTATCCTGAGGCTATTTTGCTGTTATGAGTACTAGGAAGTAACAGTAACTTCTATATCACTCCACTATTTAAGTGATTATCATCAATTTTTCATAGATAATTGATTACGAATATAAACCCGAGTAGCCTTTTCCACCCTCAGCAATTGGAACCCTACCTAGTCCAAAGGACATCATCGTAGGACTAGAAAAACGGAGTCGCATTCACGTCATTCTGTCCGAGATTTCCCAGATCCCAATTGCGCTCCACGGTGCTCAGCAGACTATAGTGATTATACTTGGTACTGTCCTTGGTTCCAACTTTCGCGCTTGAAACAGCACTGCCCAATAGAACCGCATAAATCTGGTTAGTGCCGCTCGTGGTGCCTTCATCGAACGTCAACATGACCAAAGTACCGTCAACATTGAAGTTCGAGTTGGAAAGCAAGGGCGTTAAAAAGTTACGGGACCAGGATCCTGCGGTAGCCAGGGAGCTGTCATGCCCGTCGTTGGCTGGGAAAGACAAGTCAACGCGCATTAGTGGCTCCGGTTCGAAATAAAGAAAGAATCAATTGGAGAGGAATATGGGTGACATACTCATGTTGGGGGTAATGAACATCCACTGGGGCAGTTTGTTGTTATCCAAGTCATGATAGAACATGGTTAAGTTCTTGGATTTAGCCAGTCGATCTGTATTCGACGTGACTGAATTGTAACTCATCAGCGGACTTGGAGGTTGTTAGTGAGTCATAGAGCTATCTGTAGAACGGGGGTGGGGATTTCCGTACTTATGCTTGCGCACATAGTCATTTGCACCGGTTTTCTGGTTCTTGTAGTTCGCCTCGAAGCCGGAGTAAGGCATATCCTCTTGATATACACTCCAGCTAACCCCGCCATTCTCTAAGAGATCAACGATTGTCTTCGTGCTCGAAGAGATGTAATGGGTGCTATCATCCGTGATTCCAAAGGTGTTCCCACCAGCAGCGGCAACATAATTAGGCTGCAAGCTAACATCAGGGATGTACTACTACAGTTTATACTTCTGGTCCCTCATACCTGGGAGGGGTGGGTGATAGCAAAGTAATTCGTCAGGGTGATGCCTTGACTGGCGAGGTAGGCCAAATTTGCTATTTATTGAAGTTAGGCAAATTGAATTAACATCTACTATATCCACGACCAGAAGATCCATGACTCACTGTCCTTGATGGCGGCACTGTAGTCTTGGTTCTCTAGGAAGATTTGAACAAAGCGATTAAAGGTCAACCCAGCGATATTTGAAGAAGGCGACAGAGTCCGGGCAGTCGCTTGGGCTGCAGCAATTGCCGCAGTGCCGGTAGCAGTATATTGCGACTGGGTGTAAACGCCCGAGGCAAAAGCGAAGAACGCTGCAGCTCTTATGAAAATCATGATGCTGATAGGAGTCAAGTACGAGATGATGAGTTTGGTCAACTTCGAGGTCCGATGATCCAGAGGCAAGCAGGCACCATTTTATACTATGGTTATGGCCGGCTGGGAGTATAGGGTTACTAGTACTAGTACTTCTTTTTTCTTTTTCTTTTTCTTTTTTTTTTTTCTGTTTCCCCCGACTTTGTCGTTGCAAGATGGAACTGGCGAGTCAAAAACTGACCATGGGCCTCGTGTGACGGGAGAGTTCTCTAGTCCGACGCCTTAGCCCTGCAGCAATTTCCATCGGATTGAATTACTGGCAGGCTATAGTAGTCTATACTAGTGTTGTTGCGAATGACATCACTACCACCAGACACGTGTGCCAAGGGACTCGGTTTGTAGGGTTCTCTGGGGATTGAGAATGTGATCTGGATGGATTCATTATTAGTGAAGCTTGAAGGTTACATCGTGAAAAAGAAGAAGAAGAAGAAGAAGACAAAGAAATAATGGCCAGTCTCGGCCATGGCCTGAAGAGGAAACCCGGTCACGTGCCCCGCGTCATCGCGTGTTCCTGGGCTAGTCCAAATGCAGCCTAGCGGATCTGTCACTTGACATGTCAACTATCATTCGTTGATCTTCTGCTTCTATTCTTCTTCGTCTTCATCTCCTTCTTCTTCTCTCCAACTTCCTACAACCATGGGTCAGTCATCCAAAAAGCGAAATATTGACGTGGTTGACCTCACCCAAGACGATAGCGAACCTCTTCGCCCAACTCCCCCAAAGACGCCTCGCGTCGCGACTGGGGAGCGTTTCGGCGAGCCAACGGCCTTTGTGCCTCTGAGCCAGTCATCGCAAGCTTACGGCGATGAAGACGATGCACAGGCTGCCAGTGTTGTACAAAATAGCCAGGATGCTGATGACTCTCCTGCAAACTCCATACTCTACGGCAATCTATACACCAAGATTGTCGGTGTACGATTCTATGACGGACACGCCACTCGCGGCGAGCATGTAATTCTAAAACGAGAGCCCAGTAATTCTTATGACTCCAACGCGATTCGCGTCGATAATGTGATGGGAGCTCAAGTTGGTCACATCCCTCGGAACATGGCGTCCAAATTGGCCAAGTATATGGTAAGAATCTCCAACACAAATCATTGGTCTTCTTAGAGCCCGGCCCCCTAATCATTTCCATGGCTCTAGGATTCCAATGAACTAGCAGTCGAGGGCATGTTGACCGGTCCCAAAACCTTTTATGATTGCCCTGTTCACCTGAAGCTATTTGGTCCATCTGATCCGGAGAAGCGCCAGGAGATTAAACGCAATATGGTAAAAGACCGGCTCCCACTGGATGAATTTCGCAAAAGGGAGGCTGAAGAGCGCCAAGAAAAGAAGGAGTTGGAAAAAGCACCGAAGGAGGCTGCAAAAGCCGCAAAGCTTTCTCGCTCAATGCCCCTTGGCCAAGGCCAGCAGTGGGGTGCTGACAATATCTTAGACTATGCCAATCTCTTCACTGGAGAAGGGCTCAACCAAGAAAACATGGAGGACCTCATCGGACAGAGCACTACTTTTAATCCGCGCGATATTGGCAAGTTAACGGAAAGCTTTGGAATGTCTGAGTCAGACCTGTCCAATATGCCCATGGCGGACAGCCCCTCCGCACTCTCCACCGAGCTTCTTCCTTATCAACGACAAGGACTGGCGTGGATGATAAACCACGAGAACCCAAAGCTCCCGGAGACAGAGTCCAGTGATGTGGTCCAACTCTGGAAGAAAGAAAATAATCGATTTACTAATATAGCAACAAACTTCTCCACCTCTATTACGCCGCCGCTTGCAAGTGGCGGTATACTCGCTGATGATATGGGTCTGGGGAAAACCATCCAGATTATCTCGCTGATCCTAACCAACTCTCAACCCAAGACCCAGGGGGCTTCCAGTTCTACTCTCATTATTTCTCCCGTTGGAGTCATGAGTAACTGGAGAACTCAAATTCAGGATCATACGCACAAGGAAAGTGCTCCGCGCGTATTGATTTATCACGGACAGGGGAAGAAGGAGGCTGCAAACTTTGACCAATACGATGTCATAATCACGAGCTATGGCGCTCTGGCCATGGAGTACAATCCCAATGCCAAAACACCGCCCAAGAAGGGAATCTTCTCTCTCCACTGGCGTCGTGTTGTCCTTGATGAAGGCCATACCATCCGCAATCCCCGATCAAAGGGTGCTTTGGCCGCTTCCAATCTGCGGGCAGATTCAAGATGGTCTCTGACAGGAACACCAATTATCAATACACTGAAAGATCTCTATTCTCAGGTTCGATATTTGCGGCTTTCGGGCGGTCTGGAAGACATGGCAGTTTTCAACAGCGTCCTCATTCGTCCGCTCGCATCTGGAGAACCAGAGGGCCGCCTGTTGCTCCAAGGGCTGATGAGTGCTATCTGCTTGCGCCGCCGGAAAGACATGGAATTTGTCAATTTGCGTCTGCCGCCCCTCACTTCACGTATTCTCCGTGTTAAGTTTCATTCACACGAGCAAGAAAAATATGATATGTTCCAGTACGTCAACACCCCCGTCAGTGACAATGGTATTCCCCAGCTTACCAATTTTGCAGGTCTGAGGCGAAAGGCATGCTTCAGGAATATAAATCCAAAGAGAAGGGCACGGGAGCCTACTCTCATCTCCTGGAGGTTATTCTGCGCCTACGACAAGTGTGCAACCATTGGGCCTTGTGTAAGAACCGGATTGACAGTCTGGCAGCATTATTGGAGAAAAACAAAGTAGTCCCCCTAACCCCCGAAAACATCAAGGCCCTTCAAGATATGCTGCAGGTCAGCATTGAAAGCCAAGAGGTTTGTGCTGTTTGCCTAGACACGCTAGAGCAGCCTGTGATTACCGCCTGTGCCCATGCATTTGACAAGAATTGCATCGAACAAGTCATCGAAAGACAGCACAGATGTCCCCTCTGTCGAACCGATATTGATGACACCACCACGCTCGTCGCTCCTGCCGTCGAGATGGGCGAGACCGCCGACACCGTTGTCGCAGATCCTGATAACCCAAGCAGCAAGATCGAAGCCCTCATCAAGATCTTGACTGCCAAGGGCCAAGCATCCGACACGAAGACTGTCGTTTTTAGCCAGTGGACCTCCTTCCTGAACCTTATCGAGCCCCATCTTGAGCGCCACGGGATCGGCTTCGCTCGTATTGACGGGCAAATGAACTCTCTCAGCCGCGACAACTCCACCTACCGTTTCTCACGCGATCCAACCTGCAAAGTTTTGCTTGCCAGTCTGAGTGTATGCAGTGTCGGACTGAATCTTGTTGCTGCTAATCAGGCCATCCTTGCAGACAGCTGGTGGGCTCCGGCTATCGAAGACCAGGCCGTCGATCGCGTCTACCGTCTGGGACAGAAACGCGAAACGACAGTCTGGCGCCTCGTTATGGAAGACAGCATTGAGGACCGCGTCTTGGCGATTCAAGATACCAAGCGCGAGTTGATGCTAGCCGCTTTTCGCGAAACCTCCAAGAAGAAAGGCGAGGATCGGGCTACTCGTGTGGCTGATTTGGAGAAGCTACTCAGCTAAAGTTTTCTCTCCGTCGCTTCTTCTTGTTTTTCTTCTTTGTAGATATCTTTTATTCGTGGGTCTATATTAGTCTAATTTTTTCGGAGATCTGCGACCAGGGTACTTGACCTGCATGGTCCTTGCAAGCCAGAGGATAAACAAACATTTTCCATTCCCCAAAAATTCTTCATGTGTAGTAGCTGTTGGGTATCTTGAGAAACAAAGAAGAGAGGCAGGTAACCATCTACCTTATTCTGTGCGTCTACGCTAAACGAAGCATATCTAACCAGTTTTTAATGATGGAGAATGTGTAACAAACATAGACGCCGGCAAATATGCAAAAACAAAAGGAACCAACCACGAGGGAGAAAAAAATAATGACATATACGCCTATCACTTCCCGTGATGCCAAAGACATGACACTGCATACGCAAGGGATGAGCCTATTTCTTGAACGACTCGCGTGTATTGACACGATCAATGTCATACGGGTTCGCATCGTATACAGTCTGCGAAGTCACACCGTCCGAATGAAGTGAGACTTGCGAGGCCATGGACCGCGTCCGATGAAACTGAGCCGAAGAAGGAAGATCATCCACTTCAGAGCTGCTTGCTGACGTGGATCCAGCTGCAGCTGTTGTTGGAGCTGGGGGTTCGGCGGCGACCTCAACTTCCTTCTCGGTCTCGGTGGTCGTCTCTTCGGGTGCCTTAGCACCACTCTGTTCCATCAGCTTGCGCATGAAGTCATCCGACTCCGCGGCGTATTTGCATTTCCGTCTGATCGCAGGCCCGTACTTGTAGAACAAAAACGGAAACGGCACGCATGCGAGGGCTAGAAACGCGGGAATACTCGAGGCCCAATGGACGCCAAGATCCTTATACATATAAGTTGTGAAGAGGGGGAAGACAGCGCCAAAGATAGAACGTAGGACAGAGCTGGCAGCCAACACTGAAGCCGCAAAAATGGTGTATGCGTCAATCAGATAGTTCATCAA
The DNA here is from genome assembly GCA_015844325.1 of Aspergillus nanangensis. Classification (NCBI taxonomy): domain Eukaryota; kingdom Fungi; phylum Ascomycota; class Eurotiomycetes; order Eurotiales; family Aspergillaceae; genus Aspergillus; species Aspergillus nanangensis. The sequence continues at coordinate 138,662 of VCAU01000022.1, read as the reverse complement.
GCTCAAGAACACCAGCACCATGCCAAACCCGAAGGGAACCCCGGCTGCGATACTCGCCATGTAGTGCATCCAGGGGTAATTAGTCCAGGCAAACCAGAAGAGACCGATGGGAATGGCAATCGATGCGATTAGGCATGGAGGCAGTCGAGCCTCGGGCGGGGCGAATCCGTCATGTTTGGCCTGCGTTTTGATGTACCGATTATTATCGAAAATGGTGAATACCACCGCGATCATCATTCCCACAGCAATTCCCACGAAGGCGAGTCCCGCAATGCCTTGGTTCCAGCCACGCTGCTGTTGATAGACAATCGGGAAAGCTGCAAACATCATATATAATGTTCCGTAGATGATTGCCATGTAGATCGAGAGTAGGAGAACGATTGGCTCGCGGAAAAGAAGAATCCATGGACGAGATAGGGCGGTCTTGAATGCAGCTTTGAGCGATCGCTTCCCCTGTTCAGCCTCAACCTTGCTCTTGTATACCTTTCCGGTAATTTTGGAGAGTTTTGCTGCCCGGCGTTTCAAGAGAACTGGGGCATATGTTTCGGGGACTACGAGACCGCCAATAATCCAGAGAGCACCAGCGAAGATGGCCAAAAGACCCATGACCCATCGCCACCCAGCATTAAGGCCTAAAAAGCCTCCTGCCACCGGCCCAATGACCGGACCGAGAAACGGTGCCGCCGCGAACACACTCATTGCGAGACCGCGATGACTAGCAGGGAACAAGTCGGCGATAACACCCCCAGCATTAGTCAGGGGGGACGAACCGAAAGCGCCGGCGAGAAAACGGAAGATGATCAAGGACTCCATATTCTTTGCGCCTGCCGCTGCCGAGTTAAACACCGTGAGGCCACAATAGCTACCCAGGAAGAGGTACTGTCGGCCCCAAAGCTCACTCATTGGCGCCCAGAGTAACGGACCAATGGCGAATCCGACCACAAAAATGGACACTCCTAGCGTCGCGACTTCTGTGCTGACCTCGAATTCCTCCAGGATCTGCTTCAAGCCACCGGTGTAGGCAGAAGATACCAAAGACACAGCTAATGTGGCCCATGCCATCGTCATTGTGTAAAACCATTTTGTAGCAGTTCCGAAGGTCATGGGATTTCGCGGATCATTGGTGATCCAAGTGACGATGAATGGATCATCTTCGGTACCCGAGCCGGCATACGGGTGATCAATAATCTCCTGCGTAACGACGCCTTGATCGATGATGAGACGCCAGTGGGGGATCCGAGAGGGCTTGACGGTTTCGCCCTCGGCGGAAAGAGAATCGGAAGTGGCCATGCGGGGAGTTGACCAGTCACCTGGGAAGAAATAATGTACAAGGAGACCTATTTCTGATGCAACGCATGAAGAAAACCAGAGTAAGGTGCAGCTGATCCGTTAGAATAGGAGGGAACAAAACTCAAGAGGTGTCGGACAAATCCCTAGGGCGAATATACAAAGGGGAAAGACGAAAAAACTGGCACAAAGAGAAGTGGGATGATGGTTAATTTAATTTTAATATTAGTTTCTAGGTATATATGTACCGTGATCGGCTAGGGGCTACTCCGATAGGGCCCCAGGGCCGTGTGATAGCTTGTATCGGGGTTTAACCATTTCGCAGATAATCGGTAATATCGGCAAAATCCGCACGAGAGCTGGTTAGGGGACCGAACTCAGCACTTTATGCAGCGATTCTTCTCACAAGGACTTTCGCATAATGGATCATAACTCCGTGGCTCATAACTCCGTGGCAGCATCTCGAAAGACACTAGTAGAGCATTGGGCGTCGGAGAACCCGCCGGAGGGTAGCATAGCTAACTAGCGCGGGTTGGTTGGGTCATCATCCCAACAATGATGAGCCAATGCTTGCGTCTTTTCGATTGTCAGTAGATGGTTTTCGTTCATTATTATTATTATTCCATCAAAGTTGTGCAGAGCCATCGTCATCTCTGTCATTCGAATGTAGTTACCTAGATTGTTCGTATTTCGCTTTCCCCTCTTTTCCCCATGTTTTGTCTGTCCAATGGATGTGGATCCAAGCCCTTGGAATTGGGGGGGGAAATGTGGGTTAGCCCGCCCTTTTTTGGGGGGTTTTTTATTTTTTGGGTTTGTGGAGAACGCATTACGTATGGATGGAGCTGTGATCAGGTCCCCGCAGTAATGCCTATCATTCCCTCTTGATAGTGTCAGATATGTAGGAATAACTTAGGGATTGAAGATAAGGTTGACGTTTAAGAGGAGGAAGAGGAAAAGGAAACGGAAGAGGAAGTGGAAGTGGACGAAGGATGAAAAAGCCGTGGCCGGCACGTGATGGATATCCAGCCCTAACTTCCCTTCCTCACTTCTCAACTTCTCAACTTCTCGACTTCCTCGACTTCCTCGACTTCCTCGAAAGAAAAAAAGATGCAGCGGTGGTCGGTTCTCGAGGCAAACCACCTCGAAGCTGATATCAATCTGTTTTATTAGCCAACATGACATGACTCCATTAGCCTCCAACAACCCTGTGTCTCGGTGACGTATTATCATCACCAGGTACTATTCTCGTCATGGAAAGCCGAATATCGCCATTGGCAAGTTTTGTCGGCGCTATTGGGTGCAAAAGGATTCCATTCGTGTTACAGCCAACCCTCATGTGGCGTTACTATTGAAAGCTCCGTTGTCCATGAAAAAAAAAAAGCAAAGATCATGACCCACATACCCACAAACACGTTCGGCATCATCCCTTGCATGGCCAAAACTCGATCTTCCTATGTCTCTCCAACATGACTCTGTTTAAAGCCAAGACTTAGTCGATAAAAGTCACGATCTTGCTGGTGTGAAAGCCTGTTCATGCGTCCATGGCCGATCCTCCCCCCTCCTCATACATTCATATTATCCGCACCAATCGCCATCGACTCGAAACCCTCATCCACGAGGGAAAGTATAAACCCGTCTTTGTCTGGCATCTGGTCCTTCTGACAGCTCTTCCTTTGATGGCGCTTCTAGTGCCCCGTCGGAATGGTGCGCGCTATGTCCGACGAGTGGTGCTCGGTCTCGTCCTCAGCATGAACATTGAGGCCCTCCGGTACCGTCGGGCTCTCCTGGGTGCAAATGGCTACATGGTTGGATTAATCACAACTTGGTGGACAATTTGGACCGCAACATTGCTAGTGTTCCATGACCCCGAGTTGGAATTCCGGCGAATCGAGCGTGCACCAACGAACCCTTCCACTCAACCCAATGGGTATTCACAAAACACCAGCAAAGCCACAGATAATTTCAAATGGCAGTCTTACCCAAGGCCATTCCGACATCGCTTGAACTGGGCACTGGGTCTTCTTCTGAACATGCGAGGCCCGGAGTGGAACTGGCGCATCTCCTCCCTAGATCCATTGCCCCCGGCACTTGTCCACGAGCCTCGGATTAAACAGACACGCACAGAATTGGCTTCTGTTTCTCCCGACGCAAGAACCCGTCTGCGATCTGTAGCTCGCGTCTGGCTGAAAGCCTACTTCGCATTGGACATAGTCAAGGTCATCATGATGCAGGACCCATACTTCTGGGGCGTCATCGACTGCTCGACACCGTTCCCATTTAGTCTCCTCCCCGCCCAGATTACGCCTAGCGTGGTATACATATACCGCTTTATAATGACAGGGACCGGAATCTTCGTCGCCCTGACCTACGTGTGTGCTCTCAACCCACTCATTTTTCTAGGGCTGTCCGTCGCTTTTCCCCGAGCTTCCCGAGCAGTGACAGCAACGCCCTTGGACGCCCCTTGGATCTACGCAGACATATTTGGGCAATTCTCAATCCCCGTCTTGGACCACGGCCTCGCCGGCTGCTGGAGCCAGTGGTGGCATCAACTGTTTCGTTTTGGATTCACATCCACGGCGTCCTGGCTTCTCTCCTGGCTTCCGAGACGATACGCGACGCATCCAGACGTCAAACGCATCGGCATGGCCTTCGTCGCGTTTGGTTTAAGCGGGCTGGTTCATGCTACCGGGAGCTATACGCAGCTCTCGGAAACTAGTCCCGTCTCCGGTACATGGCGCTTTTTCATCCTGCAGGCGGTGGGGATCGTTATCCAGGGGAGTATTGTCAAGTTGGTGGTGCCGGCGATATTGCCGCGGGAGGTTGTTGTGGCGCGTTGGATGCGACGCATGGCAAACGTGCTCTTTGCGACGGGCTGGCTCCTTTTCACGGCGGGATATGTGATGGACGACTTTGCACGTGGTGGATTGTGGCTGACTGAGCCTTTGCCCATTAGTCCGCTACGAGGACTAGGGTGGTTCGAGGGTGAAGGATGGTGGTGTTGGGGGGGACCATGGTTCTGCTGGTGGGAAGGGAGAGGCTTACGAATGATGTGAGTGGTTTTAGCTTAGAGTATATAACGGTGGAAGTATAGATAGATCAGGTATATCATGCATAATTACTTTTTTTTTTCAAAAAAAAAATCCCACTCATCTATTCCATGTATGTCCTGTATTATATCGTCCTGATTAGTCGGCCATGTCGACATCCTCCTCATCATCATCCGTGTCCGGCTCGATGTTCAACGCCGGCAACTCATCCTCACTCTCATCCTCAGCTGCCTCTGCAGCGACGGCAGTCGCGGCGGCAGCATTAGTAGAGAACAAAGTCGGCTGGGAGGTAGTCACCGGAGCAGGTGGAGAGATGTCGGCTGGGTCGGGGAAAGCGGCCGGCGATGCCTTGTCCAGCGATAGCTGTAGCTGAGTAGAAACAGCGATGTCATCACTCTCGACCCGCGGTTTCTTACTAGAAACTGTTTTCGCATCAAAAGAAGATGCAGGAGGTTGTGGTTCTGACCCGTCGATGTGGGTTCGTTTATTTGTCGATGGCGGCGACTTCACAGGAGGATCTGTATCCATCAAGTTGCTGTGTAGGATCGGTGTGGCGGAATGCTGGAGGAATCCAGAGTTCTCCGGGGCTGTCCGCGATTCCGCTGAAGGGGCGTGGACCTCTTCCTCATCTTCCTCGTCATCATCAATGTCATTGTAGGAGACGAGACCGCGGGTGTTCATCAAGACCGGCATCCTGGGTCGGATAAGAGCCTCGACCTCGAGCTCCGAAGCATAACTGCGGGCAAGGAACGGAATGATACTGGGACCAACGCCGCGGCCCTGGGTAGCTGGAACTGGGTTGAGAACACTAGCCAGCATAGCATCCTTGTCAGAGGTCAAGATGATGGTCCGGTCCACCTCAGCCCGTAAAGCGGGCGAAAGATACTCAGTCGGGACATTTGTGAGGATTGTAGGGAGGAGTTCCGCGGCGGCTCTCTTTAATCCAGGGAACGATGATGAATTGTCCGAATTCGGGCCTTGCTTCAGCTTGGGGTCCAGAAACGAGTCTGCGTTTACCGTGCTTTGGTTGGACTTGGACGAAGTCGTGGTCTGGGCAGCAGCTTGATCACTCGGTAGAGGCAAAATATCCTGACAGCAAGATTTTAACAAAACGGTCAAGGACGCCACGGTCTGTTTGGTCATTGAAGGGCCCGTGTGCTCAAGCAACACACGAACCAGATCATACATGGAAGTTCGGACTTCTCGAATCGATTTCTCTGCACGGAAGACCCAAAGGGATTGCTCAAGAATTGTCTGCACGACTGGAATTGCGCCAGTTTCAAGTACCCCAACAAGATTTGACAAGACATCCATACAAGCGACATGGACACGCGGAAGCTCGGCGAATAGGTTTTCCCTTTCTACACGACCTATCTGCGGATTGGCATGAGCGGCTTTTGCATTGGAAGGAACGGTTAATGAAGTCAATCGCGATGTCAAATCCAGGATAGAGCCTATTGGTAGGGCAATTGTAGAAGCCGTTGCCGTTGTCAAGAAGCGAGAGAGTAGGCGTAAAAGCACAACCAATCTATTTACGCCTGCATCGAGCCCTTGCCAGGCAGAAAGCCCCAGCGCATCGGGCTCAAGCGCCGCGACAGGTTGTCCGTAATTTTGCGATCTCGAAGTTTGCCTCATTGCCGGATCGGTAGACTCCCACTGCTCTACAACTGCTCGGAAAACGTAATGCGCCGTGTCATGGATGGAATGGACGGTCATCTGACAGGCCTTCTTCCATTCCTCCCCAGAGGTATTCTTCGGGGCGCAAACATGAAGGAGAACGAACAAGCGTTCCGCCAGGTCCACAACATGTTCGGGGAAAGTGGGCGAGGTCGCACTAATGATTGTCTGCAGAATACCATGGATCTGGGCCGTGAAAGGGCGGAAGACAGTCGGATGTCTTGCGATCAGTTCGATGAATGCGCGCAGAACGGTCTCAAGGAACGGCGTATTCGGCTTGAGAGTTCTCGTGGGCTCGGAAGACGGTTTGACTGAAATGAGATTCAGGGACGAGGTAACAAAGCCCGGTAGGGAAGGTGTGGTGATTTTTTGGACGAGGGTTCGGTACGGGTAGGTCAAGTGGAAGATGCGCGTTAAGGTGATGATGCACATTTTTTTCGTCGACACCGGATCGGGTTTCTAAAGGGCGAACGAACACATGATTAGATGCGATCAGTCTGAGATACAGCGAGGATTTCCAAAACTTACCGTGAGGATTGCCATCAATCCTCGTACAAATGGCTCACATTCGTCCAGAACTGCCCATTGTCCGGCTTCCACCACGGCCTTCACCAACACCACGGCAGTCCAACGCCCTTCGGGAGTTCGGTCCTGCAAAAGGCTCGTCAGACGAGTGATTAATTTATGGACCTGGGCGACACTATCAGGATCGGTTTTGGCGGCTTTCTGGCTGCGGGGAGTGGCCAGAAGCTCGGCGCAATTGCTCAAAGCTGCGGCGAGACATGAGGCAAGAGGTGGGAGTTGTTTAACGGGGATATTGGTCAGACGATGGTTGACAGCATGGAGGGACATGGAAAGGGAAGCCATGATGCCCCACGAGTTCACTAAGTGTATATATATATATATATATATATAGGTATATATAATAAGTGCGTGGGTTGAAGTGAAGATCTTGTGAAGATGAACTCGTGAAGCTAAAATTAAAACTTTCAAAAAAAAAAAAAAAAATCCATATGAAGCCTCGGTACGGTACCGTCATGTTTCCGTACGGAGGGCGGTATCCACCAGTGATTGGTTCCCCTGGGACGGAGATGATCTTCATCTTCCAATCCTCCTCCTCCTCTTCCTTCTTCTTCTTCTTTTTCTTGGATTATTTATCACGATTGTTTATTATTGATTTATTATGGGTTTAGACTTAAACTAACGACTAAACGTCAACTGTTGCGAGCCTCGGAGTTGTGGGCCCGTGATGGACCATCTCCTTGTCTTCTTTTTATTCTTCTGCTTCTAGTTGTTCCCTCCCCCAGATTCATTCTCCCTCCCTCTCTCTCTCTCTCACTCTCTCTCCTGTCATCCTCCCCTCCTCTTGTCATCTGCCTCCCACCATGACGGTAAGTTCAACAAACAACAACACTATTTCTTAGTTAATTCTCCCCATTTTCCCTCCTGATCATCATTGGCCTCTTCCGACCCCAGTTTCCCCTCCTCCTTTCCGTGACGACCCTATCTGAAACTCACCCCAAATAACAATCCCCCTCAAATTAATTAACACTTGTTTCGACTTAGGGTCGAGACTCCGACAAGGGGCATCGCTATATTACCGCCCTGGACAATGCGCGCTGCCAAAATAAATGGGACGAACTCCCCGAACTCATTCGGAAAGTGACGAAACATGCGCCGCAGAAGACTTGTTTGTATTCCTCGGCCTTTCAATAGGCCGCCCTCGCTAATGTATGGATATTGTACGATCCCTAGGCTTGCTGGAGGTAGCCTCCGCGGAGTACCAAATCTCCCAAAACCTTCACACCCGACCCTCCTCCGCCACAGCTTCCAGTCTTTCCGAGCTCATTCCATCCCTATTGGAGACCATTGACAAGGCGGAAGGATCAGAACAGGATATCTTTCAGGCCCAGATTTGTCTAGGATGGATACACTGGACTCTCAATGAGCCAGGCTTGGCCGCCGCTCGGCTCCCCAAGGATTTTGGTGAGGCGTTCGACTCTCTCACAAGCACCGGGGAAGAGCTTTCATGTTGGACCAAGGTGTGCTTGGTCAAGGGCTGTTACATTAAAGGCAAGTACCCGACTTTTTTGCCAGAAGTCCCTTGCTTCTTTCTAATCGGTGAACAGGAGCCGCGCAACACTCGGTATCCGGATCCATTGACGCTTTGAACACATTTAATTCGCTTACTCCGTGGCTAAGTGGCCATAACCAGTCCTCTTCACACAACCCTCAATTCCTTTATTGGACCGAAAAGCTGCTGGCCGAAGCATCCTTGCTGGCTGGTGATGAGGCATGCAAGAATGTGGCTCCGTCTAGCGATGACGGACTTGTGAAGACCGCGTTGAAACTGTTCCGACTGTGGTCTTCCCATCCTCACATTAAACAGGGAACTTCCTCGAGCGCTGGCTCAGCTACCAGTGCTAGCGGATCGACGTCAAGGTCTACGATCTGGAAATCCTACTACGACCTCCTCTCCGCTGTCCTGCAACATGATCTGGGGTATAATCCTGTCGCAAGTGGCCCAGAGCGTCCTCAATTGGCCAGCGAGGTCAGACGCATTGAATCTATCTGCGAAACGAACCTCCTTCGTGAAATAAAATTTCCGACCGCGGACTCCCTCAACGCACAAATCGAGAATTGGGTCGAGCAAGTGATTCGAAATTGGCAAGTCTTATGTGGCCCTCGTTGGACCGACGCGGAACTGGGAGAAGGAGGGCAAAATGCCGTTGGAAGAAACGTGCTCGATGTAGGTTTCAACTCAATTTGGCGCTAAATGTCGTGGCCGCTAATTCCATGACGTATCAGATTCTCTACCGCGCAGCGACCAAATCATATCACTCCCATCTGATTCTTCGCCGACTGTTCCATGTTCATTCCTCCTTGGCGGAATTCGACCTTGCCCTCAAATCACTGGATGCCTATATCGAAATCGTCCTCAGTGCAAAGGAAAGGGCAGAGGAGGGCGCGAAGTATGGTGAACTGGAGAACGATGGCACCTTACTTAGAACACTTTCCGAAGGCGTCACTATGCTATGCTGCTTTGGTTCAGCCAAACAGGCGGAGAAAGCAAGAGATCTGGTCTTGCTTTTGAAGAAGTTTATCAAAAAGCATGTCCAAAATGACGGCGGCGACCAAGAAAACGAAATTATCCACATTGATCCGGAGACCAGCTCAACTCGCTCTCAATTTGTGACTCCAGTCGATATTGCGACCGCTTACAGGGGCATTGGGATCGGCCTTGCGAACTGGGCCAGCTGGACACCAGTGAATGAGAAGCGCGATGACATTCGGGCAGAGGCCATTGAATGCTTGGAAAAGAGTTTGGCTCCGGAGCTAGAAGATGAATATAATTTCTCATCTCTCTACACCCTTGCACTTCTGCTGGCTGAGGATCGCGATATTGACGGGGCGATCGACTATGTGAAGTCGGCATTAACGGCGAAGAAACACCCCGCAGGCTCGCAGGGTGACTTTGCCCGGGAACGCGACCTAGTTCCTCTTTGGCACTTGCTTGGGCTCCTCCTGAGTGCGAAACACGATTTTGATATCGCTGAACGCTCTTGCGAAGCTGCATTTGAGCAATTCCCCGCTACCGTTACATCTCTCGCACACAAGGAACGGCGGCCACAAAAGCATCAGCACAATTCTCAAGACTCAAATTCCATCGGGCTGGCGCACACGTTAATTGGCCATCTACGAGGCCGTGAGAAGGAGCGCATTATCGAGACACGCATGAGTCAGCTCGCTTTCGTCGAGGTTTTAGAGGGCCCAGAAGCAGCAGTCAATCATAGCGAGCAATTACTTGGCCTTTTTGCGACCCTGTTCAGTAACTTGGACCTCGAAGCTGAGAGTAAAAATGAGAAGACAGATCACTTGATCCCGCCCAAGAGCTCCGCCGGTACAGTGAAGAGTTTCCGTGGAAGCATATTTGGACGGCACAAGAGCTCTCGCACATCTAGTGTACCTTTACCAGACCATCCGCGTGTGCCGACTACACAGAATGAGCATACAGAGGTCGCCCCCGCGATCCAAATCACAGACGAGGACAAACGCATGGCCCCCGATGGATCGCATGCTCTGGGGAAATCTGAATCTCGAAAAGTGCGCAAACGCAGCAGTACGCTGAAGAGAATTGAAGGCCAAGATGGAACTCATGTAAACGGTGATGGGCCACATTCACCTGTTGGGAGCATCGCAAACGAGAATGACACGACTCCTCAATCCACGGTCGGCTTCGCGGTGTCTGCCAATCAAGGCCAGAGTGCAAAGCAACAGCTGCCCCCCATTGCACATAACATGAACCATACACACCTACCCCCACCAACCGGTCATTCAAAGCAACCTCCGGTACAAGATGTCCGGTTACCCTCATCATATGGATTTGATTCGCCGGCGATGGCGGTCACTAAATTCCCACTTGCACATGCTCAAAAACATGCTCTTTGTGTTTTAGTCAAGATCTGGCTTCTCATTGCCGGACTCTACCGACGAGCGTCGTTGTTCGAAGATGCGCGAGAGGCTTGTGAAGAAGCTTCTAAACATATTACTCGAGTAGAAGCGCTTGTTGCTGCCCATGATTCATCCGCCAGGGGTCTCCGTGAGCGTGAATGGGGGGCGTCCAGAAGTTCGGATGAACTTTGGGCCGATTACTATGCTGAGAAAGGTCACTTGTTGAACGTGCAGGCTCAGCCTCATGATGCGATGGAACTTTTTGAGCATGCCCTTATCCGCGACCCAGACCATCCCAAGGCCACAATTGCCTTGTCCAACCTCCTCCTCGATATCTATGACCAGAAGATGACATCGGAGCCACCGGAGCCAGAGATCGAGATGGACGTGTCAATGCTATCCTTGGTACCGCCAGCGAAACAGACCCTGGGGTCGAACAAAGACGGTACCGTTCAAGCCAACCGGCAGTCAATTGCTGACACGGTTTGCGAATCAGTGCACCAGTCCTCTTCTCCCCCTCCTGAAGAAGAACCAAAGCTTCTGAACCGGATCGCAGCGCGTGATCGAGCCTACGGACTGTTGTCTGCCTTGACAAAGCGGGGCAGCTCGTGGGACAGCACAGAGGCTTGGTATGCTCTTTCTCGGGCATATGAGGCTGAGGGACAAGTGGATAAGCTGAAGGAGGTGCTGTGGTGGTGTATCGAGCTGGAAGACCGACGACCGATTCGGCACTGGTCCAACATCGGGTCAGGCGTTTATGTTCTCTAAGTAGATATGCACTTTTTTTTTTTTGAAATATTTCTTTGTATCTTTTTTTTTTTTCTCGTTAGGAGACCATTTCGCTGCGCTTCTAATTTGGTTGTTTAATGTGTGATACCTGAAGGACATCCTCTTGTTGATAGATGATCTAACTATATATATGGCGGGGAAAATGGATCATTATTTTGTGAACATCTTGATGAAATCAAACTAGCAATAGGACATCTTTATTTACACATCTCCCAGTCATTTGTATGGGAAATTTAATGGGGCAAGATTTTAAAAGGTCTGCAGAAAGAGCAAGCTAGTTCCGGGGGGCCGCAACCGGGGTCCAGGCGGAGTACTTGGGTCGGACACTGGAATGGTTTAGCAATTGAATATTCAATCATAAGTATGGAGCCACTTACGTCGAGTACGTCTTGAAAGCAGCCCGGCTCTGAGTGAGGTTGGGGCGGTGCTCAGGCAACTCCCAGGCTCGCAGGCCTGTCTGCAAGATCTTATCGGCGTGTGGGGGAGAATCCACCATGTAGGAGATCCAGGCGTGCCTATGGTACTCAATGTCAGCTGAATGTATTCATAAAAAAGAACTCATGTCACAATCCACAGGACCGTGCATTCCACCAGGGGGTAGGGTAGGTATCCTCACCAGCCGGGCTCAATCTGTGACGCATCAAATTCCGACACCTTGTAATCCACCCATCGTGTCCGGACTATAAGCCATTATTTAGCGACATGGTCCCGTAGAACTCGGGTCATCAAAGCACTCACGAGGAAGCTCCTCTTCCATGTTCTCGAAGTACTTGTTGCCGAAGCGGTCAACGCCAATCAAGGTACCGGCTTTGGTATCACCTGGGATCACGATGGCGTCAGTTTCTCTGGAAACAACAGGGCCAATTGGAAGGGCTCCATACCAATATTCTAATATATCCCCAAAAATAGCACCTAGAGTAAGCATGGTGCTTCCACGAACCGACTAATGAGCTGCTCCTTGGGGTTTCATACCTGCATTTGGTGGCCAAAATCCTATTGAGAAGAGTTAGTGGGCTGCATGGGAACACGGGATTGGGAGGGGGGACGAGTGTGCACTTACCTTGATGCCAACGCGTCGAAGGTTGCGCAGTGTCCGAAGAATGGTCGACATCTTGGGCAGAGCTGGTGGGATATCAAGTGAAGCTGAGGAAGACGGCGGGTTGTTCATGTTAATCGATGATCGATTCGGGGTCGCAGTCGGTCTCGATTAGGCCTAGCGTGGGTGGTGTGGTTTGCCGTGTTTGCATTTCTCTCCAATAATGCGCCGACAATTACTACAATATGAATTACTACGAACGGAACTCCTCCTTCTCCTCCTCCTCCTCCGCCTCCTCGCTTCGCTCTGTCCTCTCTCTTTCCTCTGAATCAGACCGTCATGTTCGGTCGCATCGGTGGTCAGGCTTTTCGCTGCGTTGTGCGCCGGCCCGTTGCGCGGAAGAAGCTCTGTGAGCGCAAATTCTCGGCCTACACCAGCACCACCGCCAGCCCCAATGCGCCCTCGGCCGCCTCGCCGCTGGGGAGTATAACGGCGGAGCTGGATCGGATTGCACCCTGCTTCGAGGTGCCAGCATCACGGATTACCATTCTCGACTCTCCCGCTGCCTTCTACAGCGCTCTCAAGGTGGGTCGGAGACGATCAATTGGGACTGGCCAGTTGGACGGCTAATTTGACCGGAATACAGGACAAAATACGAAAGGCCCGCCGACGCATATACCTCTCTACTCTCTATATCGGCAAGACGGAACACGAGCTTATTGAGACATTGAACCAAGCGCTCCGGGAGAACCCCAATCTAAAGGTATCAATTCTGACGGACGCTTTACGGGGGACTCGCGAAACGCCCAATCCTTCCTCGGCTTCGCTCTTAGCTTCATTGGTTGCTGAACATGGGCCCGAGAGAGTCGAGATTCGCATGTTTCACACTCCGAACTTGACCGGCTTGAGAAAGAAGTGGATCCCCCGCAGGATCAACGAAGGATGGGGTCTTCAACATATGAAGCTATACGGCATTGATGACGAGATTATCCTTTCGGGGTAAGACATCAAAATACCCACCCACCCTTTTTGCCCTTATGTGCAACTCGGGCTGATTATTTCATGTCTCCAGGGCAAATCTCTCAAATGATTACTTCACGAACCGTGTCGACCGGTATCATGTCTTCAACTCTAAGGACCTTGCCGATTACTATGCCCGTATCCACCACGCGGTATGCAGCCTCAGCTTCCAGGTTTTGCCGGATCCGCATAACACATCGGGATACCTCCTCGACTGGCCTACTGCCAATGGTGCCCCATCACCCCTGGACGACCCCGAAAGGTTCATCTCCTACGCATCGACAGTGGTGAAACCCCTCATCCAGCCCACCGAAACCAAATCCGCTCTCATGCCCAAAGATACGAGTCAAACATTTGTCTACCCCGTGGCACAGTTCACCCCGTTACTCAGGCCCGACACCTCAACCGAGTTTCCCGCAGTAACAGCCATCCTCCGTCTCCTCTCTGGTCTCCCTGCCTTCTCGGGTGCTCATTGGCTCTTCACTGCCGGCTATTTCAACATCCACCCTGTTCTCTCCTCTCTCCTTATTGCCAGCACATCCACCTCCCATACCACATCGACGACACGGGGCACTGTCCTGACTGCTTCTCCCTGGGCAAACGGGTTTTACGGTTCGTCGGGCGTGTCCGGAATGCTACCCGCCGCTTATACTCATCTGTCTGCTCGGTTCCTGGACCGCGTAGCCCAGGCGCAGAGAACAGACTCCATTCAACTCAAGGAATGGCGCCGGGGAACGGTCGGAGAGCCAGATGGCTGGACTTACCATGCCAAGGGGCTGTGGATCACCCTTCCCAAGGAAGAACACCCCAGTCTGACCTTTGTTGGCAGCAGTAACTATACGAAGCGAAGCTATAGTTTGGACCTGGAAGTCGGTGCCCTGGTCGTCACGGGAGATCAAGAGCTGAAGCGGAAACTGGCTGCCGAAACAGATTGGCTACAAGAACACGCGAAGGCCATCTCCCGGGATGACCTTCGAAGGACCGAGAGACGCGTCGGCTGGAATGTGCGTCTGGCCATGTGGATCGTGGAGAAGGTTGGTGGTGCGCTTTGAGCCTAACCATGATAATTCCGCGATTCAAGTTTGTTATCTCTTGATAGAGATATTGTATATACCCACACCCCATGTACACTATATAGAGTTCTACACTGTGCAGAAAATTATAGAACATTCCAGTAAATCTTGTTGTTTAATGAAGCTCTGAGATGGTATATTTATATTCAGCAAAGTAAAAGGAAAAAGGGAATCGCCTTCTATATTCACTTCATACGGGAGATAACGCACTTTTGAGTATCGTAAAGACGAAGATATCTAGCATAATATAAGGAGGAAAAACCACCGAGACGCCAAAGCCCATTTCAAGCGAAAAAAAAAAAAAGATATCGTCACTATTCATTGAAGCATATCATGCCCTTCCAGGCAATTTTCCCGATACTCGAGCGGGACCCAGTCCCTGTCGGACCTCATCTAACATCCGAATGCCAATGGCTTCATTTCCATTCTTGCCTCGCTTTACCTTGACGCCCTTGCGCTTGACTTGTGCGCCCGTGTTGCCGTCCCAGGAAGAAAGGAAGTCGTCCATGATGTTATTGAAGTTGTGTCGAGGGGCGATCGCCTCGCCATTTGCATCGATCAGGCTAGGTGCTTGTGACGATGCGGTTGACATGTCGGTCATGCCCGTCATACCTGTCATGCCACTGACCATGGACATGTTGTCGTCGTATTCATCTTCCTCGTCGAGCGCATACAACGCCTCCACCCGGTCGAACCGATCATCCAGCAAGCGGTGACCATCAGTACGAGCGATCGAGGAAGAGGTCATGGAATACGCCGATGGGTTCGTGAGGGCGCCCTTGCGCTTCTTCCGGCGGATAGGCGTACCACCCACTGTGAAAGCGGTGGATGCGACGGTACTAGGCTGCTCAGATGGACCAATACTAGGCGGTACCACAGGGGCAGCCGACTTGCCCTTCCCGTCCTTCTTGAACTTGGCAAACTCGCGCATCCACCCCTGGTCCTCGGGATGCATGTCTGGGGCGGGCTCATGATGCTCTGGGAGTTCACCCGGGATGAGATCTGAGTCTTCGGTGTGGTCTTTTTGGATAGCTGTTGTGCTCGGCTGCACCGGTGCCTTCTCGGTGGCATCTGACTCCCAGCCGTCATCGTCTTCCTCATCAAAAAGAGTGTCTTCCCAGTCGCCCTCGTCCAGTTCCTCCGCCTGGGAGGTTAATTTCCCGAACACGTCGTCATCGTCCTGATCATCGACAAATTCTTCGTCCTCCAACGCCTCCAGTACTTCCCGTAAACGCGGGTCCATATCGGGCTGAAATCCGGCGATGGCATCAGGAACGTTCTGTTGGTCCTGATAGGTGGGCTGACGAGAATACGTCGAAGCCATTGATCGCATATCAGACCCATAGATGCTACCACCGGCACCAAGTTCACTCGCCGTGTCATCAAGCGATACACCTCGCAGAGCATCCTCGAGTTTCATTTTATGACCCCTATCCTTGGCCTTAGCCTTGGCCTCCATAAAATATGCGTCCCCTGCTCCGGTGCCCAACTCGCGCAAATGCTGCATGTAATCATATCCGCTGTCATCATAATAAATGCCATAATTGGCGGCTTCGCCCTCGTTCTTGCGGACCTTAGAGGACCCAAATTCACTGCTTAAGTCGGACAGGTGCTGGGCTCGTTTTGCAGATACCGATGTCGTGGGTGCAGCCGAGCTGGGAGGGATTGGTCCAAAGACTGGATGCAGAACTCGGTCATCGGCCTCAGCGTTGTGAATGAGGGGGTCATTTTGAGATCGGTGGAAGAGTTGGTATGTGGTCGCATTCTTCTTATCGCTGTTGGAGGAGTGAGTTGTATATTAGTTTTATGTTCAGACAGGAGGGGACTTTCATTGACAGTTTTACATACATCCACTGCTTTCTGGGAGGCATTTTGATTGTGAGGAGGGGTTGAGATAGAGACGTTGTTTGTTGGGCGGTAAAGGAAAAAAAAAAAAGAGGAAGAAAAAGTGGGATGCCATGATAACGGTCACGTGCACGCTTATCGCATCCCCAAAAGGTCCCTCACAGACTCGTCCTTACATCGGTCAACTTTGTTATTCTTTGCATCGAATCATTCATTCTGGTCGGGCTACGCAGAAATATCAACCAATTTCCCCCAAAGGTACTTGAGGTGGTTATGAGGTAGTTTTATGTAGTTTACTCAGTTATGAGCTGGTGGCTGACTCAGCATCTTATCTTATCCGCGCGGGGCTTCCCGATTGGGCAACTATTATTAATCGTCTTTTCATTCTTTTCTTTCCTTCGTCCAAATCATTTGTTCACTTCCACCGCTTCACATTCATCCCATTTCCCCTGCTTCTTCCTTTTTACTGCACTCTCGGGGGAACTTGTTCATTCTCCCTCTCTCTCTCTCTCCCTCCCTCTTTTTTCTTCCCCTTTCCCGAATACATACCCCTCCATCATGGTGCTGGCAAAATCAAAAAATAACGTGGGGCTGGGCAGCAGCCTCATGAACGACCGCTTCGGCAAAGGCAAGCAGTCGAGCATGAAAAAGACCTCGCACAACAATGCTGTCGCTCGTACGGATATGAACGGAGAGACTTATATCACCAACACCCAACAGGAAGCCTCCTGGGTGAAGATGCGCTCCATCACCGAGCAAGCAGCTCTGGACGAATTCCTGAGCACCGCCGAGTTGGCGGGCACCGATTTCACTGCCGAGAAGATGAACAACGTTAAGATCATCCATACCGACCAGAAGAACCCGTACCTACTGTCAGCGGCGGAGGAGAAGTCAGCCATCAAGAAGCATCAGAAGAACAAAGAGCGACTCACTGTGCCCAGAAGACCGAAATGGGATTCCTCAACAACGCCACAGCAGCTGGAGGTGATGGAGAGGGATGGTTTTATGGATTGGCGGAGAGGTCTGGCCGATCTACAGGAAACCAACGATCTCCTCATGACCCCGTTCGAGCGCAACTTGGAAGTCTGGCGCCAGCTGTGGCGTGTCATTGAGCGCTCTGACCTGGTGGTGCAGATTGTCGACGCTCGCAACCCCCTCCTCTTCCGGTCTGAGGATCTCGAGGCCTATGTGAAAGAGATCGATTCCAAGAAGAGGAACCTGTTGCTGGTGAACAAGGCAGATATGTTGACGGATAATCAACGAGAGATGTGGGCGGATTATTTCCAGCGCAACAATATCGAGTTCCGTTTCTTTTCGGCCCACTTGGCGAAGGAGCAAAACGAGGCACGGCTCTTGGAAGAGGACGGATCGGACCAAGAGAGCGATGAGGAGCTAGCGAAGCCTACCAAATCGATGAACCTTGAGGAGCAGGCGGAGGCCCATGCCTCTCGGCCCACAGATATCTTGGACGTGGAGGAGCTGGAGGAGCTTTTCTTGTCCAACTCTCCCGACACGCTTCCTGAGAACAACACGGAAGAGGGTGCAGTCAAACAAAAGACCACCATCGGTCTTGTGGGTTATCCCAACGTCGGTAAATCGAGTACACTCAACGCTCTCCTCGGAGCCAAGAAGGTCTCGGTGTCCGCTACCCCTGGTAAGACCAAACACTTCCAGACTCTTTATCTCTCGCCCGAGATTATGCTCTGTGACTGTCCTGGTCTGGTGTTCCCGAATTTTGCCACGACCAAGGCTGACCTGGTCGTCAATGGTGTTCTACCCATCGACCAGCAGCGCGAGTTCATGGGTCCGGCCGGACTCGTTGCCCAGCGCATCCCCAAGCATTTTGTGGAAAATGTCTATGGTATCAAGGTTAATACTCGTGCCATTGAAGAAGGCGGCACGGGAATTCCCACGGCAAACGAGGTCTTGCGCGCCTACGCTCGGGCCCGTGGCTTTGCAACGAGCGGCCAGGGAAACCCCGATGAATCGCGTGCGGCGCGTTATGTGCTCAAGGACTACGTCAACGGCAAGCTACTCTTCTGCCACCCACCTCCGGCACCTGAGGGGGAGGAACCCATTGACCCGGAAAAATTCAACGAAGATCTCTACGATATGGCCCATCTGCCGCCCCGACGCCAAGCGATGCTGGCCAAATTGATGCAGTTAGAAGGAGTAGACGAGGAAGACTCGGACATGGTTTCTCTAGCGGCTGTCGCTGCGCGACGTCCCCAGCCTGGTAGTCGCTCTCGCAACCTCGACACCGGCTTCTTTGGACCCGGCTCCAAAGGCTCGGCGGGCAAACTCACCCTCCCGTTCAACGCGCAGTACACTGAACAGGGCCAGCAAATGCGCCAGAACCTCACCGGCCGCAAGGAACGGATGATGATTGCCCTGGAGCGCGGCGTGGATGTGTCAGAGGTCCGAGCAGGAAATTCTAAAAAGCACTTCAAGGCCAACAAGAAGAAGGCGAAGGCTAAGCGTACCAAGAACGCCGACGACGACGATTTCTAGATCCGAACTCGCGGGCGAGTGCATACGTAATGGGTTCATTTCTTTTTTGCATCAAAAGTGGTTTCTTTTCTTTTTTTTTTTCGTCTGTCATATGTGGATGATCAGGTTTTCGAGTAACGTTGATATACACTGGCGTTTATTGTGTTCAATTGAGGCATGAATATGAGTACGATTTCAATGACTTGAACTGTCTTTACTATCCTACGTAATATTTGTAGAAGAAAACTTGTATAATCCAGTCTTTGTCTCGATTTGTCTGCCCGCTATACTAACAAAAAAAAGAGTTGATGCTTATTTTTCCCCCCCTTTCTTTCTTGTTATTCTGCTAGAAAAAAAAAAAAAAGAGAGAGAGAGAAAACTTGTCCATTTACAGATGGCTCTTAGGGGCAGCAAAGCCAGCGGCCGACAATTGACGCAGACCCTCAGCGCGCTGCCAATCCAGCTTCTCGATGACAGCATCCTTACGGGCACGGTTCTCGCGACGACCCAGCTGCTGCAGATGAACCTCATCGGGGCCATCAGCAATACGCAGGGTACGGATCATAGCCCACAGGTTCGCCAGAGGGGTATCCTGGCAGACACCGGCGGCACCGTAGGCCTGAACGGCGCGATCGATGACGGTGAGGGCAGTCTGGGGCACCAGGACCTTGGCCTGGGCGATCTCCTTGAGGGCGGACTTGGCGTTACCCTGGTCGATCTTGATGGCGGCGTTCAAGACGATGAGACGAGCGGCGTCGATCTCGATGCGCGAGCGGGCGACCCACTCGAGGATGACGCCGTGGGCAGCCAGGGGCTGGCCGAAGGTCTTCTTGCGGTCATCGTTGATGCGGGCAATGAGCCAGTCGAGCGCCTTCTCGGCGGCGCCGATGGAGCGCATGGCGTGGTGGATGCGGCCGGGGCCCAGACGGCCCTGGATGATCTCGAAGCCACGGCCCTCACCGAGGACCATGTTGGAGGCCGGCACGCGCACGTTCTCGAACGTGATGTGGCCGTGGCCGTGGGGGGCGTCGTCGTAGCCGTACACCGACAGCATGCGGTGGATGGTGACGCCGGGGGTACCGGCTTCCACCAGGATGACGGACTGTTGGCTGTAGGTCTCGGCGTTGGGGTTGGACTTGCCCATCACCAGGTAGATCTTGCAGCGGGGGTCACCAGCGCCAGAGGACCACCATTTCTAATAGAAAGAATTTTATTAGGGGAAAGGGAGAGAGAGAGAGAGAGAGAGAGAGAGAGAGAACTTACGGAACCATTGAGAACGTATTCATTCCCCTCGCGACGGATGTTCAGCTCAATGTTGGTGGCATCACTGGAAGCGACATCGGGCTCGGTCATGAGGAAGGCGGAGCGAATCTTACCATCGAGCAGAGGGGCCAGCCACTTTTGCTTCTGGGCATCACTACCGTACTTGGCAAAGACCTCCATGTTACCCGTATCGGGGGCGGCGTTATTTGTGGCCTAAAAATGATTTCGGGCCGGTCAGTCCATCTTTGTCCAACCTCGGCAGGACGGCGGCATCATCATCCCTCACGGACTTACCTCCGAGGCCAATTTGCTCTTGCCCAGGTACTCGGCCATCAGACCGTATTCAAGGTTGGAGAAACCGGCACCCTGCGAGAAGTGGTTCTTGGGCAGGAACATGTTCCACAGACCAATCTTCTTGGCCTTGACCTTGAGCTCTTCAAGGACGGCGGGGGTTGTGTTCCATCGCTGCTCGCCCTGGCCGAGCTGAGCAGAGAAGACGGGTTCGGCGGGGACACAGTCCCTCTCGACGAATTGTTCCACCTGGATTTATTATATTAGCCTCTTGGGGATTCTTTTTTCATTCCAGTGGGTGACATACCAAGTCAAGGGTTTGCTTAGCCCGGTCACTGACGAAGGGCTGAGCGATGGCAGGAATGCGGGCGGAGGCAGACATGATGTGATATAATGTGGGGATGGGATGAGATGGGATAGGGAAGAAGGAGAAGAAGTAGAAGAAGAAGAAGAAGAATAACAAGAGAGGAAGGAAGAGGGGGATATAAAAGCAAAGGTGAGATGAGGTTGTCGTATGAGGTCGAGAGTTGAGTTCAATGCGGAGAAATCAGCGAATGTGGAGAAGAAGCCGAAGCGGGCGTTGGACCTCGGCTGGTTTGGGTTGACCAGAATAGAATACATTCTTTGAATAGAAGCAGAATTAAATCACGACAAGAATTAGAAGAATTCTTTCGTAAACTATTCATTCAACGGAATCCAAGTAATCCATTATTTTATTTTATTTTTTCTTCTTCTTCTTCGAGTTCTTTCTGTAGAAGAAGAAAAAGTCGAAAAAACTACCCGGATCGCCTCGGTCGACGCTTGAAACAAGATCAAAAAAGATTATACATTTCAAGACCCGAGGGAAAAAAAAAACAAAAAAAAAAGGTAAAAGTAGTAGGAAGTAATCAAACAAAACGAATAATCCTGGTCGATGCATCAGCCCATCCCAAGAAAACAACCAGCCCAGATTCATGTCCAGAATCTCCCACCCAAGATAACCCCAAATCCCAAACAATAATAATAATAATAATAACAAGTCCATCAATTCATCACATCAAAACAGAGGGGGGAGAAAAGAAAAGGAGAAGAGGAAATGGGAAAGATTCTGTCATCCTTCATGCGACCAGCGCAGGGGAAAAAAAAAAAAAAGAAACAAGTCACAGATAATCATCCCTAACCCCCTAACTTCTTCTATTCATTTCTCGCCAGTCGGATGATCTCCAGAGGACTGTTGTTCAAAGCTCTTCTTGCCCAATTTAGCAAAGAGCGATTGCGGTTTTCCAGCACTGTGTGACGAGGACCTCGTTAGCATTCTTCTTCTTCTTCTTCTTCTTCTTCTTCTTCTTCTTCTTCTTCTCATGGCTCATAGATCATTATGAAACCAAAGGGAAGACTACTCACTTCTTGAATCGCTTTCCCTTCAAGTCACTCAACTTCTTCGAACAGGGACTCATGATATCGTCCGAGGGAGAGACATAACTAGCTTGCTGTCTACATGGGATGAGGTTAGTTTTTTTGGGGGGTCCCCTTTGTGGTGAAGAAGAAAAAGAAGACATCAACACAAGTGGTACTCACTTGTCACCGTTGTCCAGTTTTCCCTGGAGGATCTGACGGTGATACTCCATGGAATTGATTGTTGCTGGAGCCGCCTTGAGGTCGTTGTTGGCTTTGTCATGATTGACTGCCAGGTGGGTGTTGGGGGAACGAGCGCTGAGAGGTTGGGAGTCCATGATGGTTGGAGAGAAAATGTTTTGGTTCGTTCTCGTGTTGGGGTTTATGGAGAGAGAGAGAATATGTTGGAGAGATTCTGAAGTGGAAGTGAGGATGAGGAATTGATGAAGATAAACAGAAGAAGAAGGAAAGAAAGAAAAAAATCCCGGTTCGATTGTTGTCATGGCAACCACATACATACCCACCCAATCGTCATCATTCTTCTTCTTCATTCTTGATTCATTCGAACCAAAAAGAATATTGATTATTATAAATAATATCCTTGGATTGTGGCGAGAGAAGTTGTTGACTCATCTAGAATTCATCGAATTTATACTAGGATGTATTCATTCAATAATAACCACACAGAATAAAAATGAATCATAGAGGATCCATTCAATATGTCCAAATCTATCGCAAATCATACATCATATAATAAACAACCCAAAAAAAAATAAAACAGATAAATAAAACATGGTATCATTTCACATCGAATTCTTCGTCAGAGGAGGGTGGATCCTCTGCCTCCTCCAATTCTCGTCCACCGTCCATCACAGGCGGACTGCTTCGAGATCGAACATGCACCGGTGCCATCTCCGGAATTGATAGTCCACTCGGAGATGGGCCTCTCGTCTTCTTTTCCACCTCCTCCCCCTCATCCTCCATCGCTACTACCACCTCGGGACCAGATGGCCCATCAGATGTAGGTGTAGGCGGGGAATACTCAATTGTCGGGCTCAACGGTCCGTCCTGCGAGTCATCGGAGATGTTCCGTTGATGGCGGGGGTGGCTGCTGTCTGCAGGCCCTCGGTACGAGGAAACTGGTCGTGTCGATGACGGGCTCGCGGACGGAGACCCGAAGATAGGCGACGACGACCGCAGGCTGTACGACCGCGAGACCATGTTCTGAACGCGGGGAAAGTCAATGTAGCTGCTGACGGTGCTCCGTGAGAACAACACCAGGGCAAAACAGAAGAGTACCATGATGCTTTGGATGAC
The DNA here is from genome assembly GCA_015844325.1 of Aspergillus nanangensis. Lineage (NCBI taxonomy): Eukaryota > Fungi > Ascomycota > Eurotiomycetes > Eurotiales > Aspergillaceae > Aspergillus > Aspergillus nanangensis. The sequence continues at coordinate 115,701 of VCAU01000022.1, read as the reverse complement.
AGACACGCGCTTCTGGAAGACCAGCTCATCCGCCAGCACGCCTAGCTGCGTGCTGATCGAGAAAATTTCCTGGTGGTACTGGATGCGCTGGTGTTCGAACTCAAGGGCCACGCTCTTCCAAACTTGGTCGTACTGCTCGCGGAACTGCTTCAGTTCATTCAACACCGTCACATTGAGACTCTCCAGGAAGTTGGACGTCTTGCTCAGCTGGCGCTTCTCGACTTTATTAAAGGCATCCCGCAGGATACGGGATTGCTCTTCAATATAGAGCAAAGATAGAGTAGAGTTGGACTCCAGCATCTGGAGGCGCTTATTGACCGACTTGAAAAAGGACTCCTGCGTCGTAGGGTTGGACGACGGTGGTTGGGTCCCCGTCGATCGAGTCGATTCGGGTGGGCTATTCTGGTCTTCTTTCGAAGATGCCCATTTGGTCTCTGAATCGGATGTGGTGTTCTGCGTGGCAGTCTCCGATACCGTGGTGGTAGAGGAAGTTGATGAAGAAGAAGAAGGAGAATCAACACTGGCCCCGGGGGATACAGCCATCTTCGGGTCATGGACTGGCGCATTGGATGGAACATCACCCCCTGATACAGCGGCTGTAGCATCTTTAGTTCTAGTAGCTTCAGCCTCACTTTGGTCCGGTTGAACCGTTGTATTGGACCCGGACATGTGGATCGCCATGTCCTTTATGTTGCAGGTAGCAAAGTCCGTCAATGGACTAGCTAATAGTTGTCTCTTCACGTCGGCCTCGGGATTTGGACACGCATCCTGGCCACCCTTAATTGGGCCAATTTCTATTGGCACAACCGTAGTCGGAGGCTGGGGATCCTTGGCTTCCACGTCATTGCCCGAGGGCCCGACCTCAATTGATGAATGGTCAGAGACTTCTTCCTCGCTGCGTCCCGCATCACCATCGTGCTTATACTCTTCCAACATGGTGGTGCCGTGGACTCGAATCAGGCTGACCGGGCAGTAAAACTCGTTCCCGTAATGAGTCAGAAACTCAATCCGGAGATATCGCGCCCAGATGAGCGGGTTCTCAACCGCGAAGGCCTGCACCTCGCGTGTATTTCGTGCCTCATAAACGCCCAGCTCCCGCCATTGGTCGGGTTTGGCTGGATATCGGTCAGACACACTCACGCGAAACGTATGAAAGATCGAACTGAAAAATTCGTAGTTCGCAAGCACCACCGTATCAACCAAGATATCATCACACAGCTCCAAAATCAGGAACTTGTTGTTTGCACGACACTCATTCAGCATGTAGCTATCCTTGTTTTCGATCAGAACCGACGAAGAACCTTTACACTCAGAGTTCGTCTTCAGCACTGTCGCTGCACAATCAAAAGACGCATAATTAAATCGTTCCTTGCACGTTGTCCCAGCATCTTTTCCGCGCGTGCCTCCCGCGCGAGGGACAAGAGACCCCACGTCTCCAGCATCTCGATCATCTTCCCGGGCGGCTCCCTTTTCTCCCACAGCCACCGGAGCGCCCCAGGGAGTCGGCTTCGCCGTCTCTGGAGTGTCGGCTCCAAACCCGCCGAAATCAAGTTCAATCTCCGCATCGTCTCCCAGCGAATCCAGCGCATTATTAATCCCCGTCGGTCTGTGTCGGTCTTCCTTTCCGGCCGCGCCCGCACGCCGGCTCCCTCCTACATTTTCAGCAGACTGGCCGACCTTGGCCAGATTTTGTTTTTTCCAATCTTCGAAGGAAAGAAAATTGGCGTTATCCAGTAAGGAATCCGTGTCCGTGTCAGAATCATGTCGTTCGTCATATCCATGGGCACTAGAGTCGGTCGGAAGTATCTCAGAGACAGTCACAGAAATGGTCTCCTCCCCCGTAGGACTCGGAATCATTCGACCCTCCCACCGAGTCTCAATGCATTTCGGCCACTCGAGAAACCCAGCTTCGATTTCTCGCCAATCACGCGTCAGGCATACTGGTGGATGAGTGTCTGCAATCGCACCATCAATCCAATTGGCGACCAGGGCTGCTAAGGGTATTGAGGTAGCCTTGGCCCACGCAGGGACGATCATTGTGCCTGCGCTCGAGTTAATTTCGAATTCCTGGTAACTCGAATGATCGACCGCTAAACACACGCCGATATGGCAATCGTAGGAATACCTAGAGCCTAACTTGTCCCGAAAACATGGTTTTCATAACCTAATGGGCTTAGGTCAGTCACAAAATCGGTGGGAAAAAAGAAATCCGGGGTTTGATAACACGCACCCACAGGACGCTTGGGGGCCGGATGGTGGGTAATTGTATAGGAGTTGCGAAAGAGAGACAGTAAGAAATTGTAAAAAGAACAAATTGTAGGAGCTAGAGCAAGGACGAAGAAAAAATAGACTGGGAGGAGGAAGAAAGAAAGAAAGAAAGAAAGATATGCAGGATGCAGAGAGATAACGAACAGGAAACCTGTTGGCTTCTCCGCATTTTTGCATGGACTCCCGCCCCTCTCACCGCCTTCCCACAAGGATTCATCCATATTTAGTATATCTACATCGGGCTGACTCTCACTCACTACAAGAGAAGAAACAAAACTACAAGAAATTATCACCCAAAATCAACATGTACGGAAATCACTTTTGGACTTGAATTTTTCCTCCAGAATGATAGTGCCTCCATCCCCTGTCCAACACATCCCTCCACCGTTCCGAGCTAATTACAGTACAAAGAATCCAGTCCAGTACATGCATAGAACCAATGAAGAATGAATGAGTCGACAAACCAAAGACAGACAGACAGCCGCTTTTCCCGTAGCTTTGTTTTTGCTCTTGTTTTCTTTGCAGGAGAGAAGATTAAAAGCCCTTCCCTTGCGATTCATCATCACTTCCATATCTGCATCGTTGTCCCCCAGAGTTAACCCTATTTTCAGTGGGATGGTACCAGAAGCCACCTTCTGGACCATTACAATCAAACACGTCAATCCTCCCAGGAAGAAAGATAAAAAGAAAAAAAAAAAAAAAGGTAGAAAATCAATTTCCAATCCCCATTTGACTGCCACTTGAGTCACTTTTGAACTGCTCATCGCCACCGCTTTGTTTGCTGAAGATAGTAGTTATATTATACAAAACAGGAAAAGAAACATGAACATGCAATGTCAAAAGGTCCACGAATGCCAGGTACAAAAGATCTATGAATAAGGAGATGCAGTGGAGGAGAGAGAGAGAGAGAGAAAATGCATCAAGATTGTCAAAAAGGAGTATAAAGTGATAAGAGGAGTGGGATAAGAGTAAAGAATAAAAAAAAGAAGAAGAGATTATTATTGGTTTCGATGGATTTTCCTGTTTCTTCCCAGTAGGATTGTGGCATTTCATGCGGATTGACGTCAAGGAGGGCTCCGATACAGACAAACGAAGTGATAAAGTCGTTGGCAATTACAGGTGAAGGTCATGCCAGCCACCCACAAGGTCGAGGTCCTCGTCAACGCTGCCATCGTAGCCGCTGGAAATCTTAGTGGGTTTCGGGCTGTCTGGGGATTCGCGGCGCCATCCCTTTTCAAGGAGCGGACGGCGGCGACGCTCTGGAGTTGAGAGAGCTTCCTTTTTAGCCCATGAGCCATAGTCGAATCCCGATGATCCAAGACCCCAATCTCGTCGCCAACTCATATTGTTAAGCATCTTCTTCTGTCCGTAGGAACGTTGAGGTGGCTTGTAGTTTCTCCTCTTGTCTCCCAGGGCGGCCCACTTGTCAACATTGGACTGCGTGGGGGACATCTGCGGAGATTGAGGTGCAGATTTCGGGGAGGTGGGCACCACCGGCTTCTTGGAGATCCGGGCGAAGTCGGTAATCGAGCTATCCGTTGGCTGAGGCTGGTTATTGAACACAGAAGATCGCTGAGCATCGTTGGTGCCAGTCATGGGACCAACCAGTTCAGGTGGAGATTCGATCCCACGGCTTTCGTGGCTCCAGCTCCGAGAGTTTTGCTCGCGGCGCTGTTGCAAAACGGTGTCTTCGCCCTCCGATTCCTCTTCCTCATCCCAGAGATCACTCCAGCTCTTCGAAATTTGGTCGTTCTTATTTCTACCGAATACCATGGACAAGGAGGGTAGCGGCTTGGTGGCGTGGCTGGGTAAAGATCCAGTGATAGGAACAGGGTCGGATGGAGGTGGAAACCGAGGTTCGACCTTACGGAAGGCAGCAAACCGGTAGGATTCGCCCAGGCTGGACTCCAATACAGAAGCCATCGACGGTGTGCCTTGGTGTAGTGAAAACCAAGAAGTTCCGGCTGTCTCGGATGGCGGGAAGAGATCTTCGGAATAGCTCTCGTTGTCTGGAATGGCAGAAAGTTGTCGAACAGCCTGGGGTGGGCTAGACTGCAATGCTTTAGCCCAAGGGAATGAATCACCCTGGTTGACTTGTGGGCTCTGGATGGAAGGCGTCCGGAGAGGTTCGCGGTTGGCACTCGCAGTAACAATCTCATGATCATCAATGCAGAACTCATCCAAGGCCTCATCGTCTGTGGTGAACGACACTGCTCCTAAGATGCCCTCTCGGATACCAGACAATGAGCGCTTTTCCGGGTCGATGGCCAAGGCGGTCCGCAAAATCTCAAAGGTGTCCAGGGACATGTTGGGGAATATATCAAAAAGCGACTGTCGATCGCGAACGTAGTCCGCAAACAAGATATCGGATTCGGTCGGGGTAGCGAAGGGGTTCCGAGCGAAGAGGATATTAAGCAGACAGATTCCAACAGCCCAGAGATCGGCTTTGGCCGGGTTGTAGCCGGTGCTCGCCGGGTCATACTGCTCGGGGGCCATGTAGCGGTCGCTACCGACACAAGCCTCCTGACACCAGGCATCACTGGTGGCGAGGCCTAAGTCGCCAAGTTTCATCGATCCCTCTTGCGTCAAAAAGATGTTCTCGGGTTTAATGTCGCGGTGATAGAAGCCATTGGCATGCATGAACTCCACAGCGCTGAGGAGCTGTAACATGAACTCGCGCACGTGCTCTGTCTCGAGGGGGCCACGATTGAGTCGAATGGCCTCGTAGAGATCACCATTGGCACAGTACTCGAGAACAAGATACATGTGCGTGGCAGTCTCAAACGAATGAACGAGATTGACAATGTTTGGATGATACTTAAGGCGTTCATGGCAATCAAGCTCTTCAAAGCGAGTTTCGTTTGGCGTATTTGGAATATCAGCCGCGGGCGATTTCAGCAGGCACTTGATGGCAACATCTTTGTCGGTCTTGGTATCAGTTGCAAGGAATACCATGCCAAACGATCCATGGTTCAACGGGGCAACTGTTCGAAAGCGTCCATCCAGGAGTTGTCCCTGCACAAAACTGTTCTTGAGGCAATCCATGGCCAGTGAAAACCGATATACGGTGATAATCTCCGAGCACGAAGCTATAGACCACTTGAGTCAAAGAAAAGGAGACAGGTCGAGGATTTGTCTTGTCTCTCCGTATTCTTTATAATATATCGTATTCTTCTGGAGCAACTGATGCAATGATCAGACTGAACAGCCAAGATGGTGGATAAAAAAAGGCCGACCTGCGACACCAAACAAGCCGAAGCCGCCAAGAACCGATGAAGACGAAAGACGGATGTCGACGAAACGGAAAGAAAAAGAAAAGAGAAAAGAAAAAAGTGATAGAAGGAACGCAGAATTGTAGACTTAAAGTCTCATATAAATACCGGATGTGGTGATATGGTCACAAACAAAAATCGAAATGATGAAGTGGCGGGAAGCGCAGTTCCGGGGATGATGACGCTAGGAAAATTGGTTAAAGACCGTTATGGTTTCATTTGTATATCGTTTCGCAATGATGAAAGGCAGATGCCTAGTAAGAAAGAAGTTCTGTCGACGAAAAGAGTGTGTCGAAGAGAAAACCGATTACTCGGTAGGTGGGCAGAAAATGAGAAAGTAGTAGGGACGAGAAACGCTGCGTAGTAATCGTAACTTTAAAATGCCAAATGTATAAACAAGTTTCGCAAATAGCGGGAACCTTCGAACACCAGGTTCAATGAGGACGGTCGTGACTCAGGTGAGGCGATGACGCTATACAGTCATAGGTCGGCCTGGGAGACGAAGAGCACTCCAGAATACGAGAGGAGGCAGGTATATAAGAATGCCGAGGCTCTGGACGACTGGTACAGGGTGTCTTCTATCCTCTAGGTGGACGAAATGGACGACCGAATACCAGCAGCCGGCCCAGGTTGCTCTCGTCGAATTGACGGACAACTCAGTAAATTACAGCGGTATGTAATTTGCAACGTGGTGTGGCTTCAGAGGAGATATTGGCAGAGAGAGGTGGGTCCGAAGTCACTGGGTCGAGAGTTGGCCGGTTCTGAGTCACGAAGATGGTGTTCGGAAGGCTAGGAAACAAGACAGTGGCGAAGGAGATGGGGACAGACAGCACCAGTATACTCGTATACAAGAGGACAGATTTAGAAAGGTATCGATCTGATCGAGTCCAAGTCTCTCGTCACGAGTGGTGATCTGGTCGTCCTGTTGACTGAGACGATGGATGAAGAACTCCAAGGGGAGAGTAGACGTTGATACCCAGGTATGAGGTAGGTAGGGAGGTAGTAATTGTAATGGGAGGCGATGGAAAGAAGAATTGGGTAGACGAGATGGCAAGTGATGGGAGAGAGAGAGAGAGAGGAAGAGAGAGAAGATAGGATGGAGATGGAAAGAGAGACGGAGGGAGAAGAGAACGAGTAGTAGAGTAGGTAGGGAAGGAAGGTAGAGAGAGATAGGGAAGGGAAGGGAAGGTCAGGTCGGGTCGGGTGGAGGAGAGCGGATAAGGTGAGATAGATAGGGATGGATGGGGTGGATAAGGAGAGAGAGCGCGAGAGAGGGAAGAGGGAGGGGGGCGATGCACTATGAATGGAGCAGCCGGCACTCGGAACCTTGAGTCACTGCAGTAGCAGGAGCAGCAGCGTCGATGGCAAGAAAGCGGGCGAACGAGCGAGAACCTCCCAGGCGCCCCCCCCATTGGCCCCACTCGCATACCGTATTGATACCAGTCAGACTCTAAAACCATGGCGGCTAGTCCTGTTTCAGCTAGTACCCTACGTTTCCTCGTGGTAATGATACGTGGTGGGGGGATGATCATGCTGTCGGAAAGCGGGTTCTGATTGGCCGGTGCGGGGATTGGATGCAGGTCGAGGCGTCTAGGCCGTTTCCGGTTAACCGCTCCACACCCCCTGAATGATTCATCTTCGTCACCATGTATGTACGACGTCTCTCAGGTATCTACATCTATCGTCATGGAGCGCTAACTCCGTCGAAGTATGATGGTGAGGGATACAATGAGGGTGGGAAGAGAGGGCAATTCTGTTACGGTTGAAAATTCTTCTCTTCATCATTATCATTCGGTCGCAGGATTGATTGCCTGAGGTACCTCCACTACAACCCCATCCTGCGATTATGACGCTATCGGGTGACTTACAAGTTTGAGGGACTTTCACCACCTACATTCCTTCTGTCATTATCCGCTGTCAGAACTGTCTGATTTAGGAGACTGGGCCATTCTCCTTCATTCTAAAGGACCTAATGCCTCCTTAATTCCATAATAATATGTAATTATAATAGATTATAATAATAACAGTTAGTTTATGGGGTACCCTGATCTCCCTGAATAATGATGGTTTCTGATGGGGCTGACCATGTGCAACTGTTCTTTTGACTTGTTCTCCTAAGGTTTAATTGATAATCTTTAGTGTCCCAATAGTCAGGACCAGAAAAGGTTCACAGGATGTTGTTCATCCAGGGGCGGGGATCAATCCTCCCAAAAGCGTATCTCACAAAACCGAAATCGATACTTTTTTTTTTCTATTATGATTAATTATGGGAAGGAAAAGTGAAAAATGAAAAACGGTCAATTATGCAAAAACTAAAGGACACATTCCTGTCCACTCTAAAGCATTCAAGGTACCCGATGGGAACCTGCCAGTTACTCAGTCGTTGCAGCCTAAGCACTTAAGACCAGCGGGTACATGTGAGGTACCTGCTAAGGGGCAGTTCCTGCAGGTCCGGGCAGGGTCTCTCATCGGGCCCCGGTCGACTTTCATGCCATACCATTCCTAGCGGCCTTCGGAAGATATACAACATGGCTAAGATTATTATTGTTATTATTATTATTTAAAATAATTAAGAAAGGTAATTATTTATATATACTACGTAATGTACTACATTTCTACTGTTGACTAACTACCGTACCTTAGCTACGTAGATCCATCCATATCAGTACACACACTCTCTCTTTCTCTCTCTCTCTCTCTCTCTCTCTTTTATCTCTCTTATCTCTCTGACTTTGATCATTCCCGGTCGTAAAATATCTTCGAATCATAATTACCAACATGTTGGTAACCTACCCAAGGAGACAACTGGGATAACCACAGTGACCACATTTCCGTCTGGACCAATTCCTCGGTTGATGGCGGAGCAACGGTGGCGGCCAGTCGACTATGCTATTTCCGGGGGTTGCGGGACCGGCGCTACTGTGGATCTCCACGAATCAGGGGCTGCCGAGTTGGCACTATTTCTAGGCTGCATGACGCCAGCGCCCAATTTGGCCTCAACATGATGAGGTGGAGGTGGAGTCGGTAGGGGGGAGAAAAAAGGCCCGATGATCATCATCCTTTCATCGTGTGTCTTGTCTGTCTGTCTGTCCAGAGGTTGATGTTTGAAAGCATGCACCCCAACTATGAACTGTATCTTGAATGAAAATAAAAAAAAAACTTATTTTATGTAAAGAAACCAAAAAAAAAAAAAGGAATAAATGATTACAGTTCACATTCTCCATGGTTCCCCTCCTCTGGGTTCCAGGGAAACCATTGGGACCAACAACGTCTTTGTAATCCTCAACCTGTTTGCTGCGATATTATTATTATGATTACGATTGATTCTCTTATCCATCCCTTATTTCCGAGGATTATTACATGGCGGGGATTATGACGTCTCAGGAATTTTTTAGCCATCGGCTCCGAGGGATAATTATTATGAGCATCATAGGGAAATTATGAATTGGGTTGAATTATTGATTAAGATTGGATCTGACAACGATAATGATAATAATAACAACACAACAACAACAACAACAACAACAGCCAGACTCGACAGGGAAGTTAAAATAAAATAAAATAAATAAATAATAAAAAGGTTCTCTGGCAACGGTGGCTGGAATGTTGGCATTGGCTCCTGCGACAGTCAACCCTGGCGGTGAAGGGAGCAGCTCAGCTTCTTTGAGCGATGGTTGCGTTAGTGGCACTTGACCGCCTCCCAGGGTGTGTTGGGAAGGTTTGTCCTTGCAGCTCGTTTCAACCCATCAATCGCCTGTGCATCACGCGATCCTAGTCAAGCTGCCGTGTGTTCCAGACTCTCTCGCTCCTCACACCACCAATAATTCCTGATCTTACTGTTGTTGTTCTTGATCTCGGCTGTTATTATGCTTCTCCCCCTTCTATTGGTCTGGTGTGGTGTGCTCTTCCATCCCTTTCCATCTCCTTCTATTGTTTGATCCTTCTCGTAAATATTGATCATGATGACGACCATGATGATAGTAATAATCAGTTGATCTCAAACTGAATGTCTAGTATCATTCCACACTGCTCTCATTGACCCAGTCAGGCAACATTATCAGGGTGTCCATATTCTTGGTGTTTCGGAGTGGTTTTCGCTCTCTCGTCATTATCTAGGTACTCTCGTCATCCTCGTCCTCATCCACATCAGAATCAATAACCCTAATTATCCTGACCATTTCCCGTGTGGGGGAGATTTTTTGGGGGGGGATTTTCTCAATGAAACGATCTGCTGGTGACACCATCAGTCGCTCATCCCATTCAACCCTAGTCATCTGTTATGCTGGAAGGGGGTGGTGGGGGAAGATGGCGAATACTATCTCTATAATTTTCCCATGGTAACTAAAAAAAAAAAAAAATAAAAAAAAAAAAAGAAAGCAAAAGATGCCTATCCTGGATGATGAAACAGAGGGACGGGACAGGGTTGAACTAACTACAGTACTATGTAGTACGTAGTAGTAGTAAACAATCTCCCTTACCCTTGTTTGTTTCTGGTTGATTATCCTTATCATCATGGTTGATATCATCGTGTCGGATGAAGAGATGAGAAGATAAAGAATGCAACGTGCTCCTGATACAACCAGCTTCAGTTTGTGGGAATTTACTACAATCCCCGATACTAGTGAGTTGATCGCATGTATCTCATGATCACTCCCATCCCACCCTCAGTCAACCATCTAAGTAGAATGATCATCCCAGCCCCATCACAAAAATTGGGCCATCTGGAAAGAGAATACACAACAAAGGCGGGTTGGAAAGCATCAGACGAGTCCCAAAAAGGCAATCTATGGTGCTCTATCAGTCTTTACCCCGCACGATCTTCACTGGTTGGGATGGGAATTCCTCCGAAACGACGCAAAAGGATAATCAATAATATTGAATATGACTGGTATCTCATACCTATCAGATGTCTGAGGGATCCCGCAGCCAGTTCCCCGGACAGCAGCAATCAGGGAGGCTCTCCCATCTGACTGGTCTGCATCATCACAGCCCAAGGTCTGACAGCAGCTGAAGTTGGACAAAGAACGAGAATATTCCCCGGGTTTTACCTTCTTACTATCAGGTAGTTGTCAAAAAGGTTACGTATGCATATGGTTGTTTGTTTGGTCTTGGTTTCCTTTGCAACCCATAGTTAAGGCTACCACCTAACATACACCGAATATAATGGAACATGGTTGCTCAACAGACAGCAATGTAGGTAAGCCACGGGGGAATTGAAAATAGCGCATCATTCTTTGTCGCCTTCTTTCGGATTGTTTCTCCCCCTCAATTGCAAGGGGGGAAAATTTCATCGCCGCATGTCTGAGATCGATCCTCAACGGTACATCGGCATACATTATTATTATTATTAGACATACATAGGTACATGCATACCTCCTCAGCTACATGCATCTCAGGTACCTCCATATACAGATCCATAGGTAGGGATACATAGGTATAGGTACATGGTACAACTGAGTGAATTTTTGATTTGTTTCGACGCTTCTCCCTTCCACTATGGAGTATGTATTTTATCCCCCATGAAGATCGCCAATGAATTCTCTACTTCTTTCCTTTCAATGTACGTCCATGCATGTACTCCGTATTCTGGTAATAATAGACCTCTGGAGTTGATGTGACTCTTTTTTTTTTTTTTTTTTTTTTTTTCTGCTCCCAATGTCGAAGTTTTATACTTTTGACGACGGATGATAGGAATACCTTGTCTATATATATATGACCTTACCCACCTAATAATTTCGTACTACCTAGAACGACAATCTGTCAAAGTCCAGAACCAGGTGAAATTCTGGTATCAGGATACAAGACTATGTGATCTGAAACTATTGTTAGACACACCCATCAACCAATGCGAAGAACATCGGAACGACTCGAAGAAAAAAGAAAAAAAAAGGGTTATTGATCATTGATTGATGCGGGGATCCACAACGACGGCGAGACGCCAAAGCCACAGCTCTGGAAAGCTATTTTGAGCGATCTGAATAGGCGCCAGGAGAGCCCAGCGCATAAAAGCTTTCTCGCATAACCTATAATTCTTGATAGATCTGCGGGAGAGATTAATTGATTTTGACTCTAGCGACAATTTAGGAGTAATTGGAAAAAAAAAAAGTTCATACATGGAAGAAAGACCACCTGACCGACGGCTGATGATTGGCCCATCGGGGAGTCGGCCCCTCTCTGCCGACTTTGATAGCCAACCGAAAATGGAAGAAATCCAGACGTTCATGAGTGAATCAACTTGAACCCATCCATATCCCTCACTCCCTCCAAACCCCCCCCCCTTCCCTTTCGCTTCCCAGGGTGATCCGTACTGGAAGATGCAGTGGCTAGAACTTTCGTTTGGTCTTTGTCATCTCTAATCATGCGCCATGAGCAAGCGTTCGTACGACGACGCCTTATCCCACGGTGGTTCCCACCAGCCGGAGCATATCGATAACGCTTCCAACCACAGCATCAATGACCTACTCTCGCCAAGTCAGGACCCGCTGCAATCCTCCGGGTCGTCGAAAAAACCTCGGAACTTTATTGCGACAGTGGTGGGTTCACCTACTAACTCCCTCCAACTCTTACAATATGCTTCGTAGATCTGGACTGACCGCCGTGATAGGCATGCGAAACTTGTCGTCTTAAAAAAACCAGATGCGATGAGTCGCGGCCAAAATGTGGCTTGTGTAAGTCACTTGGCCTAGAATGTGTTTACAACGAACGCAAATCTTCCAAGTATGTATTCATTAGTATCCCAATCCCGTGGGGCGCCATCCGTCATGCTGACTTTGACTAGGCGAGACCATTCGCTGAGCTTGATCATGAGCACTCTTCATCGGCTGGAAACAAAGCTGGAGAGCTTACCCGCAACCATCTCTGGCGATCTGGAGTATCTCCAGCGGCAGATGGTTAATGATATTGATATTCCAGCGGAGACAACAATTACTCCAGGATCGAGCAGCCATGCCATCAACAAACGAGCGTCTCTGACTCATGCCCCAACACAGGATCTCACACCGGCAACAGTAGAGCCTGATGACTTTGAATGGGATGAGTGCCCAGATGTAACGAACGCCAACGGACAAGTGTCCATATCCTTCAGCCAGCACGGTGTGATTTTTTGGCCTGGGGCACGGGCGATTCTTCCAACGAGGCTCCTAGAGGCCCATGAAAGACTCAGAAAGGATTACGTGATTGACCTGGAAGCAAAACGCCCACAGCTTCCCATGTATACCTGTCCGTTCCCTGCACCAGCTGGGGATGACTGGTTAGAGGTGCTTCCATTAGCAATGCTCAAAGGGCTCTCTGATGCCTTCTTTGCCACATTTAACCCGTTTACCCCTATCATGGACAAAAACTTTTATTTTTCCCTCACCCTTGGAGCAGCTATTGAGAGTGGTTTTGGCTACACCATGGAGAGCTGTCTAGTTCTCAATATCATGGCGCTGGGCTGTCTCGCTGTTCATGCCCACCGAGAAGGCAATTACCCTCTCCCAGGAACACGGAGTAATCAGTTCGAACCGCCAGACTGGATGGGTGTAATCTATGAGGAGCCTCCAGGATTGCGGTTTTTTAACGAAGCCCGTCGACGAATTGGTTTCCTAATGTGCGAAAATGACCTCCAAAGTTGTCAATTTTATCTCTTGTCATCGTATGCGATTGCTTCCTTCCCTTCCCCAAGAATGTTCACTTATGAAGACACAGGGTCTATTACAGCCAAATACTTCGTCCCATGGATTCATGGGCCATGATTCATCGGGCTGCGACTTGTTGTCTTCAAATGCTGACCAAGTGAGTTAAGATAGCTACTTCCTCCCTTTCACTTTGGTGATCTCAGCTGACACTTTGGACTCCATAGTCACGACGTCAATTTCGATGAATGGGAAGGCGACATGAAGTCTCGAGTATATTGGAACTGTCTTATGAACGAGACCATTCTTGTTCAAGAACTCCATATTCCCCCAAGTGGTCTGGCGCGGCTTGAAGAATCAGTTCCCATCCCGAAATTCATCCCCTTTGAAACCGGCGGATTCGTCTCTGCTCGCACCTCATCCTCAGAGGATATCGACGACTCCCTCTTCCAATATCATTTTCTGGCGCAGGTCGCTCATCGCATCATTCTCACTCGGATCCGACATTCTTTGTACTTTTATTGTAAGTCGGACTCCATGTATTACTTCCTCTAGGATCAAACTAACGAGTGTTCCCTAGCCGACTCGGGGACCTTCCCTCTTCCTGCAATCAACATAGAATTACACCACCAACTGGAACAGTGGCGCCTTAACCTCCCGCCCGCCATTCAGTTTCCCGAAGCACCCCCAACAACACCAGCCGACATCAACATCACCGCCGCAAATTCCCCCAACAACACCAAATCTCCTCATCCCTACGACACCAACCGGCCCATCTCCCCAGCTACAGCCGTCTCCGAAGCCATGCTCAGGGGACGTTATAGTATCGCCAAGTTCCACATTGGCCGTCCATATCTGTACAAAGCCCTCCGCATCCCGGGGTCATTAACCGAAGACGATCTCGAACAGATTCGTAGTGGTCTCCGGAACGCCATGCACTGGCCCGTTGTCGGTGGAATCTTCCGAAACATGAAGAGTTGTATACCTATTAAATTTGCATTTTGTTCACAGTAAGTCATGAATCCGCCCCCCCTTTTTTTTAAAAAAAAAAAGAAAAAGAAAAGAAAAGCTAATAAATCGGGACTAGATTCTTCGGTCAAATCCTCCTATTCTATTGTATCTCCCATTCCCCTGATTCCAGGCTGCGGAGTACATTGCCGGCGGGTTGGGAGCGATGGAACCACGAAATGCTGCAGTTCCTGGAGGACTGCGCGCCTTATAGTCCTGCTGTTGCACAGGATCTGGAGCTTCTGCGACTTTTATAATGTGACTGACTAACCTTTCACCCATTGGGAAATAGCGAGGAAAAGTGAAATTATGTACTTTAGATTTTATATAGACTATGATTGAATGAATGAATGCATGAGGCATCCTACACCATGACGAACCCATCTCTCTCTTACTGGACTATCGTATTACTTTGGGCACTGGAGAGAAATTCTGTATTCAGACACCCCAAACAGACAGACAGATAGATAGACAAGCTAATTCGATTAGTGCTGGAAAAACGCTTCTGAGGATATATATGACATCAAAGAAATCCGTCCGGATAGTAAAGAAGAAGAATAAAGGAATCAATCCTACAGGGCCCATTCGTCCACAGGGTCGGAATCCAGGATGAAGGGCTTGTCAATTTGCTTGATCGCGTGGTCACTGCAAAGGATACTGCCATGTCCGTTAGTTCCAAGTCAAACAACTACATTACCAAAGATAGGAAGGAGGAAAACTCACCAAGCTTCTGCTATGAGCCCATCTAACTCTTTCACGATCTCTTCCCGCCTCGTCGTGGTGATGTTCCCCTTGTTCAACTGGGTCTGTAAATCCCGAATATACTTCTTCTTCCCTCCTGCGCCCTCGAGGACCTCCTTTCCGAGACAGTCACTGTGGAAAGCATGTTGGCAGGGGAAAACAAAGAACTGGCGGCTGAGGACCGGCAACGAACAGAGCCAGCATTTTTCGCCCGGTTCAACGATAGCATATCGGGTATCTAGGGCGGTGATTTCCGATCGAATCTGGCGTGCAGTTTGGGCCGAGTTGTCCATCTCCTGCCGTAGGGCATCGATGTCTCGAGAATATTCTTCCAGGGCGCTGCAGATCTCGTCTTTGAAGTCGTCAATGACGACGAAATCCGGAAAGAATGGGATCAGGTCCTCGATTCGGAGAAGTTCGCAGCGCCGGAGAAATTCAATTGCATCCTTAATACCCGTGCCCGGCTGTCGGATCTTCTTCTCGGCGACAAGGAGCCACAACTTCTTGCGGAGCTTGTCGTTTCCTTCGGGTCTATCGGCAACTAAAGCCGCGAGTTCAATATCTTCATTCTGCAAAGCCAGCTCCACGGCTTGGAGATACTGTCCCATGGCGCTGTAGATATGAATGCAGGATTGGACGCGCTGATGTTGAATACAAAGGCGGAGGGCGAAATCGGCGTCGTATGGGGGTGGCGCCGATGGTTGAGACTGGAGGTAAGTCAGAAGCCCAGCTTCTGCGGACGAGGGGCTCGAGGCGTGAATTGAGATGAGGGTGTTGTGTACGGCAGCGGACGGTCTGGGATGGTTGACGATGATGAAGTTGAGATATCGAACAGCCTGGTTTTGGCTAAGTGGGACATGGGCCGTTTTGTTGTAATTCAGTAAGGCAGGGACCAGCTTCTCGGGCTCCAAATTTGTCTGTCGCATCAGAATATCGACTAATCCAGTTGCAGCATGGGTCATGAGCACACTACTATACTTGTAAAACACGTCTGGGTCACTCTGTCGTTGGAGAACATTGAGTGCCTCGGACCACTTCTCGCGTTGGATCCAGTAGGAAAGGACGTAGTTGTGGTCATTTGTAGCGGTTGCAAAGAAAAGGAGCTCCTCCTCTCGGCCATGGCTGCTGATAATGTCGTACGCTGTCTTGTTGTCCAAGTCTGTCTTATATTTGGTCACAAAATCGCGAAATTCAGCGCGGACACTGCTGAGCTGGTCCTTGATCTCTTCTGTGTTGGTTCCCTCCGCTAACTCTGCCCTGGTGGCGATGTTATCGTCCAGAGAGTTCAACTTCGACATGAATACCTCGATGAGCCAACTGGAGACCATGATCCGCTGCATGGAGGAGGATTTCTTATATACTGATAACTGAGACAAAAGATACTTTCGAAGGGCATCATGCTCGCCATGGTTGATCAGTGTCAGACAAACCTCCTCGAAGCCCTTGCTACTCTTGCCCCACACCTTGGCCGCATCTAGATAACGGCCTTCGCTGGCAAGGTGGTCACCAGAAGCAGTTGCCACGGCGTCTTTTTGAGCGCTTGTATGGGCGTGTTGGAGCGCCTGGTCGAAAAGCCGTCTTTGCAGGAAAACCTTCCAGATATCTCTATCTTCGTCCTCGATTGCAATCTCAAAGATCTCTTGACTGGTAAACAACCAATACGTATTCTGCATAGAGTCTGCAAGAAGACCCAGTGTGCTCTGTCCTGGTTCAAGAACAGGCTGGTTGTAGACGATCTCCTCGCTCATCCGGTTCACAGCAACGATTCTTCCTTCAACCAGGGCCAGGATATGCCACTGTGACAATGTGATGGCAGTGATTGGGTCCTGAATCAACTTTTTGCCTCCTCGTGTAGACTGGCTGGCTGGGAAAAATGATCGTAAAAGCATGCGGGCGTCATCAAACGCTTGCTTCCCGTTCCCTAGCGGGTATGGGAGTTCTCCGTGATACACGCCCTCGGCACTCAACCACGCAAATTCTCCTCCAGGGCTACCATCGACATTATAGCCATCTGGGCTGGTGGGGGACGCCACCAAGGTGGAGGGCGCGGAATTCGAGGCTTTGGTGATTTCATGGATCGTAGGGCTTTCTCGCTGAAAGAGATCGGAGTATACATGGCCTCCTCCCTCTCTTCCAGGCTTTCCCCCCGTTCGGCCCCCAAAGCACATAAGTTTGCCATGTGTTGCCACTAATACTCGACGCTGTTCGGGCTTTGAGGGTAGTAGCTCTGCCCAAACGCCTGTCACAGGCGATGCCTCGGGCACTCGGTAAATCGCGCTGACGTATCTCTCCTCGCGTCGATAGAATTCCGTGGAGGGTTCGATATAAACTTCATACAGGTGGCCATCAGTGGTGCCAAGTATTATCTCCCTCGTCGAAGCCGTTGGTAGTGATGGGTTCCAGGCGATGCTCTCGATTGAGACTCCCTTCAGGCGTGACAAGGGCTTGGGCTGCCTGGATTGGGTATGGAGGTAGTAGTTTTCGCCAAGGGTGGTGGTGACAATGAGATGAGACGCAGAGGGATCTAAGAACATGCGACGAATGACGCCTATTTCCGATGACTTTTTTGGAAGATCGATATCTATTGTGGTTCCAATTTAGTGCTGCGCTTGTGAGGGGTTCCTCAAGTTTCCCCCCGTCAAGAGTTCGCGAACAACATACCATCAATTTCCTTGGGAGTATCAAGATCTATGCGAAGAATACGGTTCGTAGATAAAGCCAAGATCAGGACGTTATTCGCAACTTGCGCGGCGACGAAGTCCGCAGCTAGCGGGAACTGAAGCTGTACACGGTGGACATCGAACATCGAGAGGGAAGAGTCAGGCTCAGCTAGGTTGCTGGGTGCAACATAGCCGTTGGAATCGTCCAGCGCCATGATGCGCTAATTCAAGCGAAAGAGGCCTAGATCATAGCTTCTCTGCCGGTGAAGGGAGGAGAGAAAGTGAGAGTTGGAGATGGAATGGGGAAGCTTCGACGGAGGCGGAGTTGGTGGATGCCTTGGCATGGTCATTGGGTGCCTGAATGCCTCAGGCAGGAATCATATCAACGATAAGGAAATCAATCATCTCATCTCATATCATATCTTATCTCATGGATCTCTCTCTCTGTATCTATCATGCGTCTTCTTCTATCTGTAACTATCATATCACCTTATTACGAGATGGCAGCATCAATGACGAAGGGTATCAAAAAGCTCATGAATCTGAATCACATCACAATACATTCCCTCTCCGACTTCTTTCCAACCCTCTCCCCGGGCTTTTTCCCCTTCCGCTTCTCATCCTCTTTGTTTCGACGGGATGTTCTCTCCTTCGGTTCGTCATTCACTGGCACGGATCTCTCATCGGTTCGAGGTGATTCGAACTCTATGGCCAATTCGTCATCTCCTTCCAGGGAGAGATCGTCGCTCACTTTATCCTTGCTTAAACGTCCAGTAAAGCGGGAAAAGGTCGAGCTAAACCTATTCTCGCTGGTCTGACTTCCAGCACGACTTCCAGGAGTGCTTCTGGTGGCTCGGGAACCTCGTCGAGAGAAAGTAAAAGAATTCCTCCCTCCATCATCATCTCGTGGCATGAGCTTTGGGGACGTCGATGGAAGAGACGGTAGTCGAGATCCTACAGCGTTGACTGTCGGCTCAGTTGAATCCGAAATAGCGATGCTGTGATTTCTCCCACGGGGAATCGCCTCACTTTCTGGTCCAGTAATCTCAAAACTTGGTCTACCCGACCGAGTTCCCTCGGCTCGTCCTCTCTCCAACTTTTGGGAGACTTCGGCGGTATCTAGCTCGGGGGTATCCGGCAGCTTGAAGGAAGGAACTGAAGGCACTTTACTGGTGAGATTCACCGTTGAAGGATCCTCGTTGATGGGGAGGATTTGATAAAACAGGAGGTACGGGGATTCACGCTTCAAGGCTTGCTCGACGTCGACTAGGGTCACACGCTCTTTAGCCAGGTCATCAAAACGCATCCAATATCGCGGCGTATCTGTCGAAGTTGACTCCGTACTATGCGAACTGGGCGGAGCTACGCCGGCACTAGTACCCCTTACAATAGAGATATAATGGCCAGAATCAACAGAATTGCCTCGATGGCAAACCATTGCTTGCAAAGACAGCTTGAAATTGCCATAGATAGGTCCTTCTTCATCCAAGCTGTCATCTTGAATGAAATGCGGCAACCCAATCTCGGTTGGTATGTCAACGAATGTGTCAAGTCTCACGGCCTTGCCTTCGGGCGTCATGCTATACCGTTTCAGACATATGCCAAGCATTGGCCTTTTAGTGGAGAAGTGCGTCGCCACCTGAGCATCGTTTCTTGGGGTATTGTCAGTGTACCAGGCTGTAGCCCTATTAGTATTTTCAATAAACCATGACCTGGACTCGGGAAGACTGACGAATAAGGCTGAAAAACTGCCACGCAGGCATCATGACTTCTTTTCGGTACGAGCCTCTGCGTTGAGAGTTATTGAGATCGTTGTGGTCCGCCAATTGTTCTCCCTCTGGGTCGGGTACAAATCGTTCCTGGACAATGCTGTTTCGCCTGTTTCGAGTCGTTTCGTGCTCGCTGGCCTGGGTGGTGACTGAGGACATGGGTTGTAGGTCGTCAGGGCGTAAGGGTGATATAGCGGTGGGAGACGCTGTAGGAGAAGGGGTGACCTCTACCGTCTCGATATGAGTTGAAGACCCTTTGCACAGCGAGTCCAAGGACCTAGTAGACGCGGAGGTATTCTGTCTCTCGAGATGTCGTTTCACCTCAATCCTGTTATTGAAGTAGGACTCCAAGCAGTCCTCTAAGGTGACAGTCTGCCCATCGGAAGCCTCAGGGATTGCGATCTCCAGTAGTCTCTCATTTACAAATTTATGATCGTCACTCATGTCTTCTTTACCAGTATGGTAAATGTCCATCTTTAGGGTGAGAAGAGGCAGCTCCAACTTCTCGGTAATAAAGGTAAAAGCCTCCGATGCGTCCTGTTGGCGGAGCTCTGCAGCATCTTTCCAGCCACACTTGGCAAGCGCGTCCTGCAAATGTTTGGTCTTTCAACATTGGCCTCTGTTAGTATTTTCCCCCGTCCCAAGTAGACATCAGCAGCAAGAGGATACTTACAAGATCAGTTGTTATAAGCTTTCCAGATCGCAGCATGTTGACCCATAATCTTAGCAGAATTGCCAGCTCCCGACGAGGTTCATCAGTGAAGGACTTGTACAGGATGGCCTCGAAGCAATCAAGTCGGGCGAACATGGCGAAGAGAAGTGCATCGAGATAGCAGGTGACCATTTCACGGTTTTCTGCGCCAAGAAGCTTTGTGCTTGGAGTGTAGCCCCTCACTATGCCTTCTATGGAGTCTTCAAGAAGCAGGAGCAAATCGAAGGCTTT
Organism: Aspergillus nanangensis; assembly: GCA_015844325.1. Lineage (NCBI taxonomy): Eukaryota > Fungi > Ascomycota > Eurotiomycetes > Eurotiales > Aspergillaceae > Aspergillus > Aspergillus nanangensis. The sequence goes on along the minus strand of VCAU01000022.1, from coordinate 95,427 downwards.
ATCCACATCACCCTGAGCATGGGGGGATTGTAACGCGTAGCCAATATGCTCCTCTTTCAGCCCAGTGATACCTAGCTGTGAAATGCGACGTTCAAGAGTCTTGATCTAAATTACAAATGATAACCAGTTAGAGCCCTGACTATTGGAGGAGAAGAAGATCATATTTACCTTTTTCAGGTCCCCATTGGCATCAGATGAGGTATTATGTGAAGAAAAGAAATTGTGAAGATGCGGACGTGAGAGAAAATGTGATGTCTAACTAAGATATTAACATCATGAAAATTCCATAAGACATGGATGGAGTCATAGTTTTTACCTCTTCTTTATTTAGATGTTTATTAGTCCTCTCACGTCGAGTGAGGAATCGGTGAATACCACTCATCTTCTTAATAAGAATGAATCACACCACATTCAAAAAAGAAAAGAAACGAACCGACAAACGACAAAAGGAAGGGATAGCCAAAGTGTGGCAGCAAGTTATGTCGATGGAGTGAAAGGTTGACTATATATTGATTGACATGTAGAAGCTAGAGGCCCGAGCTTAGGCATCAGAATTTCCATGGAAGTGTGCACGGGGTATTGTTGAAGAGGTCTAAGGATGCATCATTCTGAACAGTCCTTTGTATTCCCTTTCTATGGCCTTTATTCTCTTCCTTGAAGGCATACAGCAGTCAGCATGGCCATTCGTATAGTTTTACCTATGGCCAGGTGAGGTCACCAAGTGACATCACATCTGGTGACACGCACCAGTCATTCGAAGGAAAGTCAGCCTAGGACAATCGCAGAACAGATCTGGTAGGATGGGAATAAGATGACCGAGGACCCATTATCAGAAGACGGAGGCAGCCGATCGACAACGATCTAACTAGTGGGAAGTAAATGTTGGTTTGAAGTGGGTGAAAGCTGATCACATGTTTTCATGCGGAGGCGGGCTGGTTGTCGCCTGAGGCTGCATTCTATGGATCTCCTCCGATGCTGCCTGAGGCGGTGAGACGCCCGTGTCCTCACGTGATGCCATCCCGAAAGTTGTCTGGATGTTTCGTCTCCGAGCCGCAAATAATTTTCGAGACGTTCAGTTCAACCTCAAGCCCCGTTGGCAGCGACCCGATCCTCTATCCACCTCAATGGCTGCTAGCGAGTCATCCCGGTACCTGGCAAGGTCATTGCCCAGGGCTTTTGTGCCTTCCGTCCGCCCCCAAGGCTTTTGCGTGCGCCGTAATGCCTCCGATCAGGCCTCATCCAGATCACCCGCCGTTGACCTCGGTGAGCTGGAGTCAACGGGTGCCCTGCTACCTGGCGCATCCGAGTCTGAGGCAGTGAAATCTTTTGACCCGGCTGCATTGGCCAAGGGTCGGAAGAAGCAGTTGCCCCGAAGTCGGTCAGTTTCTCGCCCTTAAGCGACTAGTGTGCCCTCGTGCCGCCGGCGCTCCAACTTTTTTTTTGTCCCATCTCTAATCACAAAGTCTTGGTCGAATATACAGTTATCAGTTCCGTTCGCCTAAATATGACCGTGGTCCGCTTCACCCTCACCGACCGCCACCGCCCTCAGACCCCTCCTCTCGTCTATATGTTCCAGGTCCCTTTTCTCTTCCCAGAGTAGACCAGACATACCAATCCTCTGTCGCGTCAGACATCCTTACTCTCTGTTACGTTCACAATCCACCAGGATTTAAACCACCACAAAAATCGGCTCGTCTTCGCACATGGGATGATAGCTCCCCTTACCATAAGAACCGGCCGCTTCGTGGGCCTCGAGGCGGTGATGTTCTGCGGCTCCTGCGCAAACCTATCACTTTTAACAATATCCCCAAGATCGAGCGGATAACTATCCACAGCTATGTCAAGCAAGCGGCCCAGGAGAATTCCGGCTGGCTGCACGTCGCCGGCATGGCCGTCCAAGCCATCTCAAACAGCCGCGTTGAGACGTTCAAATCAAAGACCAGCGTTGCGACTTGGGGCATTGTTCCGGGAAGAGATACTGTCTCGGTCAAGGCAGAACTTCGCGGCGAGAACATGCTGCACTTCTTCGGAAAGATGGTCGACATTGTGATGCCCAGGATCAAGGATTGGGATGGTGTTAAGGGTAGCAGTGGTGACAGCAGCGGAAACATCACTTTCGGTCTGGAGCCAGAAAATGTCGCTCTTTTCCCTGAAATTGAAGTGAACTATGACATGTAAGTATCTTCTTTCTTGAAGGAACCCGTCTGGATAGTGGCTAACATAGTTGGTGATCAGGTACCCACCGAAAATGATCCCCGGTTGCCATATTACCATTCACACGACTGCTAAGACTGATAAGGATGCTCGCCTCCTTCTTAGTGCCATGGGAATCCCCTTCTATGGAAAGATGGTCAACTAATTACGGAGGTAGGATATGACATAAGGCTGTGGGAGTTGTGAGAAAATATTGTCTGCATAGATGGGATGGTGAAGTCATCCACTCACTCCCTTGTATGATCTTTAGAGAATTTGTTGTGTACCTTGGAAACCCTGTGTGCTACTATTCGTCTTGTAATATATGCTCTGCTCAATTGTCTTTACTACACACATTCTCATTGGGTGCAAAATCTCAAACTATACCGTAGTTCAACACCAGTATCCACGAAAGCTAAGATCGGGACATATCCCAGGCCTACAAAACAAGTGTTTTGGTAGCGTAGAAAAACTAATAAACAATGGGGGGTAGGTAGCCCAACAAAAAAGAAGTTATGCAAAACAAATACACAAAACTAGGAAGAGCGACTTGACAGGGACAAAAAAACATATACTCCTGGGTATATCTTGCTAGAGACCACAAAAAAGAAAAAAAAAAACGGAACCAAAATGCGATGTATTAACTTCATGCGAGGGGGGCCGCCAAAAACTGGCTTTTCAGTAGCTCGTCGGCACTTGGTCTTTGTTCATAATCAAGATGGAAAGTCATATCTAAGAAAGCCACGGCATCTTTGCTGGCATGCTCTGGAGCTGGAGGCCTTGCCTTGTTGCTGCCAATGGCGAAGATAGCTTGCAATTGGCTGCAGTCAGGGAAGGGATGGGCTCCGATGAACATCTCCACGACCAGACAGCCCAGGCTCCAAATATCGGCCTTCTTAGTGTGAGCGGTTTGTCGGACAACTTCTGGAGCCATCCAGTACACACTGCCCTGCAACGAAGGTCGGTGGAGATGACCAGCTCCACTCCCGCTTGCCCGAGCACCAAGGAGCGTCGAGGCCTCTACTCGCTTGGAAATACCAAAGTCGGAGATTTTGACACCGCCCTTATTATCCACCAGAATATTGGCTCCCTTGATGTCACGGTGGATGATGTCTCGGTCATGGAGGTAGGAGAGGCCTGTCAGAATCTGCCGTACAAAGTTCTTGATCAAGGGTTCTTGGAAAGTATTATACTGCTTGAGCATGGTAGCAATTGAGCCTCCTGGCACATACTCCAAGAAGATGTTCAGGTACTGATCATCAGCAGCAGTCCCAAGGTATTGGACAATGTTGGGGTGGTGAAGCCCCTGCAAAAGTTCAATCTCATGCTTTAGTGCAGTGACCATGCTTTCTTTACGTTTATCAAACTCTGTCCCCTTGGTTGCCGATGGTATTTCGACTTGTTTGACAGCCATGAGCTCTCCGGTGATTGTGTGTAAAGCAAGGAAAACACTTCCGAAAGATCCTTCGCCAATCAAGGAACCTTTCATCCAATTTTTCGAGTTGAAGTTGTTTCCAGCGAGGAAGTCGTTCAACCCATCATCCTCTTCTTCTCCATCTTCAGCCACCAAGACGCTCAGTCGCTCATTGAATGAGCCTCCATCTGTAGCTGCGACGCTTGCGTTCTCATCCATGAGACTCTGGCGAGAGGTGGTAGGATCATCAGAACCACTGTCAAACGAAACATATGACTTTCGATTTGGCTCGGTAGGTGACTCTTCCTGGAGGGGTTGAAGGGAGCTAGAGGCAACAGAGTCCCGGTACGCTGTTTGAGGAAGATTGAATTTGGAGATCGAGATAGGTCTCGGCGCACGAGTTGCTTGCGCTCCGCCAGAAAGCCATGTGTCGGCAATGCTAGGAATGGGGGGCGCATCCCTTAAACTAGATGCGTAGCTCATGTTGCTGACAACGCTTATACGACTCGCTGCCCGACTTAGACGTTGTGATCTCCGAACCGACATGCGCATAGTCTTCTCGATGTCCTCCCGATCATGACTAGGGAAGTATGACGTTATTTCGTGGATAATCATTTCACTAGGCGGTCGAGCACCAAAGAAGGATCGAAGTTTGGATACTGGATGACGTTCCGTATTTGAAAGCTGCACATCGTAGTCACTAGATGTGGTTTGGTGTCGAGAAGACAGCGGTGATAGAGGCTTGCTAATATTTTGCCACGATTCACCCGTAAGCTGTTGAATCTTCATTTGATTGCGTGTGTTTGAGTTATTCAAGGCCGCCATATGTGTCACCTGGCTTTCATCTACCGCGAGCTGGGACGCACGACGGAGCTCATCATTGTCCGGCTCTCCAGCATGGATTTTACGTAGAATCAAGCGACCACGTTCGCTATGGCCGCCTTCGCAGATGTGCATAAGTTCGTGGTCCGCAAGTCTCCTGCAGTTCGATGACTTCGGCTCTAGTCCATCCAGGACGTAGAAGCAGTAGTTGCGATACTGATGCTCGGGAAGTTGCAACTTCTTCAGGACACAAAGAATAATCTCGTCAGGAGTTTTGCAGTGTCGGATATTCAAGACCTTTGTTTGACCACCCGTGTATATCACCCGAATGACAGGCGAATTTGGCGGGAGCGGTCCCATCGTCAAGCCATCAAGACTAGGGTTCTGTCTTAGATGCGAGTTGCCTCTGTGGCTCGTGTCACTTGGAGTTTTCCGTCCCGAATTTGAACCACCGGATTGAGGAGGATTAAAATATCCTTGTCCTTGTTCCCTCCGTGCAGATTCCATTGGACTAGCGACATATCGTTGAGGCCTCAACGGCGAACCGGGACGTGATGTCGGTTTGACTGCGGTGTAACCGTAGGGCACATTATCAGTACGAGGCAAGCGGCCAGTGCCTGGGGGATGTGGCCGAATTAAAGACGACCGACCCGATACTTCGAGTGCAGCTAATTTATCCTACATCAAAGTGAGTAGGCGCTTTTAGAGGAATGCCATATTGACCTACCATGTTCCTTTGTTTGCGATTGATGACTGATTTGTTGCGAAGTTGCTTGATTGCAACGAAAATCCGCACGCGATCCCCGATTTTCTTAATACCCAGCTCCTGCAGAATTTTCTGGTCACATTCAATGAGATTGTTACCGTTGAAATTGTTTGCTGCCATGGTCAGCCATTGTTGGTGTAAGTCTGCCGGAGACGATTGATACCTTTAAATAGATGTTCATATTGGCTACAGTTGATGCTGTAAAGCCACGAGATTACTTGTTTCTCATCCCAGGACCTGATGGCACGTCAGTCATCTCGCGATCCTATGCCCGCTAGTACACAAGTGAGGACCACTCACCGGACAGCCTCCAACCCATCATGTACTGAAAATTCCGACTCCGTGGGACTGGTAAATGAGGCACCCCCCTTGGTTGAAAAGACCGCGGAGCCTTGTGGTGGCCCAGTGTGATAAGAGGTAGTTGGTGTCTGGGACGTTGACATCCCCAACGGGGTGGAGTATGAGGGCTTAGACGCAAGCATGGCGGGGAAACAACAATGTAAGAAGGGTGGTATTTCCGCTTGATGGTATTTCCAACGTTATCACAGCCCTATGCTCAACGACTTGGCGAGAAATTGCTTGTCGTGCTTTGTACACCGCTTAAACAACGAGGGTTGATGGATCAATGCATGTTAGGAGCTTCCCTAGTAAAATGAATACGCATTAGCTTTCTTATAACTTCCCGATAATATTAGACAGAGTGAGAGGCCTATATTGGGGTCCAGGAACAGACAGGACTGACTACCGGGTAAGTTAAGAGGGGGGAATAAGAAGTAAAGTAGTCAATCAGTTAGTTTGGGAGTACGTACTAGTCAAAGAGGGTTCCGGCGTGAAGTGAAGGAGGAGCGGTGGGAGTCCAATTCCACTGGAACTGTTCACAGTCTGGGGTTATCAGTGATAACACTACCCAACCCACTTACTAGCGTATAGAGGGAAATGAAGAGAGGGGGAGAAGTAAGGCAATCGACAGGGAGCGAAGATATCGAATGTTGTGATGGTGGGGAGGAGGAGAGATGACGGTGAGAAAGTATAAGAGAGACGCGAGAGAGAAAGAGAAAGAGATCTTCGTCCATGGACGAGGAAAAGCAAAGAAACGATAAGCAGAGGTTGTTCAGGCAAGTTTCACCAGTGGAAGATGGTCGTCTTCGTTCCAGACAGACCGAATGGGTCATGACTGCGAGAGCCAATAGAATTAGGTTTACTCCAAAACACGGATGATTTGTCAGAGCCCAACCTGAAACAACCCAGACTCCTCTTTTTCTCAGCTTATCATGATTATTATTCTTATTATTATGTACTACCTATTTACTATTAACTTATTAGTTGTATCTTCTTTTCCTTTATATAGATTAATAATAATAAGAATTATATATAATTAATATATTTACTAGTCATTTCAATAATGCTGTTACTATTATTATCAATGAACTAAATTACTCGACTGAGGGTAATTAGGTACACCATACTGTAGTTATTAATCAACACCTCTCGTTCCATGGTTTGCAAATAATCAAGATCGCGATGGATGGATATTTTTGGTTCTGAGTCCACTTAATAACCCCTGGATGATCCATTCTGATTCTACTAGACCGATTTGGAGACTGTTTTTTTATTTTCTTTCGAACATTTTCATGGATTAAATATATCCTCAGTTCCTCACGGTTGGCTAGATGTACAACCAGCCTAAGATTGGCTAACGACTACGTGCTCCATGCTGACAGTCCACGATCAGATCACCGAATTGGTTGGGCTGAAGTGGGATTCTGCATCATACCTCAATTCTCGGACTCAATAATGACTCGCAGAGACTGGAAAGATTCTGCGATATCGGCGCACTTTCCTCTCTGATGGGATTTGATTTTTTATAGTCTTCCCACCCAAAATATTTCGACCTTCAAAAACAAAAGGGGAGATTGCCGTACCTAAAATTAGGCAAACGAAAGGGATGGTAAAAAAAACACAGGAAGAAAAATATCTTCGAAGCAAGTAACTAGAGGCAAGGGACCTTCTATTGAAAACAATAATAAGTCACTAGCGGTTGTTTGTTTCCACCCCCCTCCAAAAAAAAAATAATAAGTTCTCCGTCTCCTCTCGCTGAAAGAATCCATATGTTAAATGGACGAAAACTATTTGTTTGAAATACCTGAAACACGGTATGGAATATCCTAAACCCAAAAGAATCTCCGGACTCCTTACAGAAGGAAAATGTTCCATGGTAACTCTAGGGTTTGGGTTGGTCCAAGGATGAGTATTTCTGGATGTAACAGTTACTTGGTAAGGAGGGAGTACCTGGTGGTGACAATTATTGGCTATGATTTCCATAATTAATCCGTTAGTCATTGATTTTTTTTTTTTTTTTTGGAGAGCGACGGTGGTTACCTGATCAAGTAGGTATTATATAGTTAGGTAACTAATTTAGGTAAATAAATTATTATTATCATTATTGGCGTGGTTGATATATAATGTATCATTATATTTATATATCGGAGTAGCTGGTTACTTCATCTTGGGTATGGTCCCTTTCGAATTACACTTCCTCCCCTCTCTTGCTTCTTACTGTATAATGAGGAGCAATGGTTGTAGACACCATTATGGTTGATAGCGTGAGGAGAGAGAGAGATACCTGGGTTACACTCATGATATCCATCTCCGCACCGGTGGGGATGGCGGAGTCTTGAAGTATTATTATTATTAGTTAGGGTACAGCCGTACAAATGCATGGTTAGCCTAGACTATTATTGTAGGTAGGAGATTTTAATCCCAGGTACAGAGAGTGTGTGAGAGATACCGTAATATATACGTCAATGTAGGCTTATCATTGTTATCCATAATAAAAACAATACTAAACAATAAGAATAATACTAGTTTATCCTACTTAGAAGAATGTCCCTAATGATAGAAGTAAACTGTTTTTCTCCCTCTTTCTTGAAAAATCAATATTGTACATAACATTAGTATGTATGTTTTTATGAACGGGAAAAAGAGAAGGGAAAAAAACCACGTGACCCGCCCTCCCCTCATAACGAAACCCCACAGTTTTTCTTTCCCCGCTCGCCTGCGATCTCATCTGCAGAAAGGACATGCTCCAATTCTCCCAACCTTATAACCCGCGATGGAGGACGAGAGAGCTGCCCCTGGGAAGGCGCGGAAGAAGAATACCACCGCACATCGCAAGTCTCTGTCTTGCGAATATTGTAGCAGGTCTTTTGCGCGCCTGGAACATCTCCAACGCCATCTCCGCACCCGTTGAGTAACCCTGAACCTCCTACCAGGCCCGGATCCCTGGGATACCGGCGTTCAATGCTAACTCGTGATACCAGACACGAAGGAGAAGCCATTCTCATGTGATATCTGCTCTAAATCCTTTGCAAGGAGGTAGGCTATCTTTCCCGGAGCAATGGAAATACACCCAACTAATATGGGAGTATCATCTCGGTACAGCGACCTACTTGTGCGACATGAACGACTAGTCCATCCAGCCGAGGCTGCAGCCAATCGAGAACATCGGAACCATACCAATCATGATATTGCTCAAACTCCGTCTACAATAGTGCAGCCTTCCCATCACCACCCTCATCATCACCATCAGCATGAATCTCGCATGCTAGAACTTGCGGACGCGGTTCCTGTACATACTCAACCTGTTCCGCCGCCCCCGCCGCCCCCGGAGGTGCAGGTTCAACCGCCCCCTATTGTGGAAACTACTCACTTTAACCCGTCTTGGGGTTATGATTTGAATCTCCTGTCTCATGCTGCTAGCCACGTTGCCCTCGAGGGTCAGCAGGAGAGCTTGGAGTCGATGCGGAAGCCCCCCCAGAACGTGGCTCCAGCTCCTCAACCCCTATCTCACGTGCCGGAGAGAGGTATCACTGATAATTACGGTGTTGAGCCTTCGATATTAGATCTCACTGACCTAGGTGACCCCGTGCAAGACTTCACCGTTTTCCTCGAGAGCGTCGGCCTTTCATCTGATTGGGATTCTGGGGTGTTCTCATCAATGGAAGACCCCCTGTTGCCACCCGCCAACATCCCAATGGATTCAAAACCCTCCATTCGTGATAGCACAAGACTTGGGACTGATATCATGAGCGATCCTCGAAGTGTGGCGGATGAGCCACCGTCTTTTTCAAATTTCGGCTCTCGTCTCCCATCCTTGCAGCCCGAGTCCCATGAGGTGGATGATCGACTCGGGTTTGGGGATGAAGGTCCACGACCAGCCTGGGATATATCCAATACTGATCGCCAAATATTCATTTCAAAACTTGAGGAGTTTGCCTACGCTCTCCCAAAGGGATTTGTCCCGCCATCGCGGCATGCTTTGTCTCGCTTCTTCGCCGGTTACATCAACGGGTTGAACGAACACCTTCCTTTTATCCACGTGCCAACACTCTCTGTGGCAAAATGCTCCCCGGAGCTTACACTGGCACTGGCAGCCGCGGGATCCCATTATCGATTTGAAAACAATCGGGGTATCGATCTGTTCTATGCAGCTAAAGCAATACTGCTAGAACGCCTCCAGAGAAGAGATAGTAAGCAGGTGCAATGCCCGACATGGAACTTCTTCTCTCCAGGCTCAGGATTTCATGAGTCTCGAGCATCATCCACTGCCTCAAACCACGCAAATAGCCCATTTCAACAACACCAGCAACATCAGCAACATCAGCAACAGCCACAATATCACACAGTCTCTCAACCCGTTGACCCGTCTGGTTATGCTCCACAAGATTCGGATGCCCATATGGAAGTGATCAGGACATTTTTGCTGCTTACAGTATTTGCGTCCTGGGAGAGACATCCAGAGCTTTTGAGGGAGATCCTCTCGCTCCAGAGCACTCTGGCCAGGCTCGTTAGAGAGCATGGTCTTGCTGAAGCGCCGCCTCACCCTGATCCTAATAACTGGGAAGAATGGATACGCAGGGAAGGGAACAGGCGCACTAAGATGATTGTCTATTGCTTCTTCAACCTGCATTCTATTATGTACAACATTCCCCCGTTAATCCTGAACGCCGAACTCAAATTGAATATGCCCTGTTCGCACGATGTGTGGAAAGCAAACAATGTGGGCCAATGGCGACGGGTTATTCGCTCCCGGCATGCTTCCGAGGTGTCTTTCCAAGAAGCTTTTGCCAAGCTCTTCCAAAAGCCGAATATATCAAGCTCTTCTGCGCCCATATCACCTCTGGGGAACTATATCTTGATACATGCTCTCATTCAGCAAATATTCTTTGCTCGACAGCTGTGCCTTTCTGCTCCTTATCTCCAGAGCACTAGCTTGAGGCAGGAAGATTTGACCGTGTTGGACAATTCGTTGAGTGCTTGGAAGGCATTGTGGAAACGTACCCCAGAATCAAGCATTGACCCTCAAAACCCGGCCGGCCCGATCGCATTTACGTCTACTGCACTCCTAGGTCTTGCATATATTCGATTGCACGTCGATCTTGGCCCATACCGCCGTCTCGTTACCCAAGATCCAGTTCAGATCGCAAGAGCTTTGACCGAATCCCCACCAATCGCACGCAGCCCACGTTTGATCATGGCGCTGCTGCATTCCGCCCACGCACTATCGATCCCAGTTCGCCTAGGAATTGATTTTGTCGCGAGGACTCATTCGTTCTTTTGGAGTATCCAACACTCACTTTGTAGCTTGGAATGTGCGTTTCTCCTAAGTCGATGGCTACTCTCTATTCCAATGACGCAGGTGGAACAGAGACTATCGGATCATGAGAGAAAATTACTCTTGTGGATCAAGAGCATGATGGATGAAACTGACATGGCTGTGGACCCACCCGGGGCCCCTGACGTGGAATTTATGACGAACCCCTACAAGGCCAAGCAGCTAAGCGTCGCCATTGTGCGTGTTTGGGCTAGAACTTTCAAGGGAAACACTAGCTGGGCGATCGTGGATCTTGTAGGCTCGAGCCTCGATGCTTACGCAGATCTCCTGGAGGCCCAGATATAACATTTGAGTTGTCTCTATCTTGAACAGGACTCGTCTACACGTATTTCTCAAGTACCAACCCACGTTTCAACTCTACAAGACGGTTCATCCTCGTTTTTGGCACGACGATACCTGACACTGCTGTATACCCGTGCTGCTTGCTTACTTTCTTACTACTTCTGTTTTGATTTTTCCTTTTCCTGCGTCGTTCTTCGCCCCCCCCCTTTTCGTGCTTTGAATCTGTACATAAACTATCCTAAGTCAAAGGGACTTGCGATTAGTGGTCATGTTTGCGACGTGATAATGTTTCAATGCTTGGACTTCTCTGACGGACTTGTGGCTTTTGGCGTGGCAAAGGAAGGCTGGGGAAAGCCTTAAAAAAGGTGCCCTTTATGGCGGGCTTTTATTTTTCGATTCTGGTTTTACTTATCTTGACGCTGCTAGGCTTGAGTGTCTGTCATGTGGTTTCTCCTCCGTTTTTCTTATCCGCACACGCTGATTCTCTGGGAGAGCCAGCTGCTTTTACTATTGCGTCGTTGTGTAATTTTTTTTTAAATTTTTTTTTTTTTGAAATGGTTGAATTGCAAATTCCTATATTTTGTCTCCGCTTTGATGCCACTGGTATAACCGTGGAAGTTAAAATTATTCATTGACACGTTCTATTCGTTTTGTTCTAGGGCATGTTATGTCATTATATCTCCATATCGTCTACCCCCTTATCAGATCTGGGCGAGTCTGCCAGCCTGTCAGGGAGCGCTTCGATGTTCTTCTCTATTCCTTGTTACACTGGTTGGGATAAAACGCAATGCGGACATTGACTTCTCCAGTTGTTCCATATCAGATCCCGCAGTGTTGTGCGGGGATGGGGACCTAGGTGCAGGAGCTGTAGGCTGATTCGGATGGGAAATAGAAGTCTGCCGATAACGCAGACGACCTTCTTGTGGTGAAGTTGGTGTGGTAGATAAGCGGCGTCGGTGGGTGTGCGTTGATCGCAACAGTGATGTTTGTTTATCGATACCATCATTCACGACATAGAAATTGTAACTCTGTTATTTGACATTAGTTCTAGTTGTGGGAGAGAGTGATCGTGAGAACAGAACTAATGCTCTTAAATAGAAAGTATTTTTACCTTAGGAAACATATGCTTATCTATGAGATGCATTCTGCGCTTCTGTGGTGTTGAGCATTTCCGCTCACAGTCTTCAATGAAGCAACTGTACTATAATGATTGATATTAATCATAAGGCGATACCAAGAACTGATATGGAGGAGAAGAAGAAGAAAAAGGAGGAGGAATCAAATGAGCAACATACCGTTTTCTCACCCCGATCTCGTTGAGCGGCAACGAGAGGATCGTGATTCTCTTCTATGTGCAAATCCAAGAACCGACCTGTGGGGAAATTTTTCCCGCATTCCAGACAACGGTTGACATGAGTTTGCTGATAGTGAACTTCATACTCGGCGTATGAAGCAAAAGTGAAGATTTCCCTATGCGGTGGCAGAGAACAACGCATCACATCGGCGACAGGGCTGGAAGGGACGAGAAGAGGTAACTTGGCTCGTCCGAGAGATGTGGTTGAAGAGGATGTTGGGGAGGGGGATCTTGACTGTCCAGGCCTTGCAGACTGAGCATCGACAGTAGAGGAAGAGTGAGATCCACTTCGACGGCGTTTGGACATGATTTGTTTCTTTTTTCTTTTTTCCTTCACCGCTTCGAGGTGTCTCTTAATGTCAGTCAACTAACTGGCTAACTATATAATTGATATTCTCCAAACGAGAGTAAGCAGTATATTAAAAAGGGTTGTTCAAGCTCCTGCCAAGTTCATTGGGGGAAGTGGGTTAGGTATGCAGTTGTACCAATGGAATTCGAGAATGAGAATGTAGGAGTACAGGGAAGGGACATTTTGTGGATTGTTGATGAGTTGAATGAAGATTGAAGAGTTGGAAGTAAACATTAATTGGTAATAGTTTAGGAAGTTATCCATGCGGATTACGTAATAATACTGAAATAATCCACGTATGATATACGTACAGAGAGTATCATAACATTAAAATTAAAATTAAAAAAAAAAAAGAGGTAGGAGCGGGTATTACATGTAACTGTATGATACGGTATATATCCCGCCATTCAGCCAATCATAGTCTGTCACCCTCTCGTAAATTACCCCATCCATGTATTGAGAATGATAATTATTCCTCCTCCATCTCATCTCGTCTCAATTATTATTTCCACTTCATCTCATCCCATCCATGCAGCTTGCTTTTCGTCCAGCGAGCGGCGGCTTCAACCCCTCGTCCTTCGTCTTCGCGCGTCGGACTTATATCGTCTCTTGACATTATTTAGAAAGCGCTCGATTTCCCCTCCATTGAATCACCCACCTCCCGCCCGCAGTCATCGACTTGTCGCTCATCCCTCCTCCGATATCGATCCCGCCTTGCGCCACTTCTTGCAGATACTACTGATGGATCGTTTACTCCCTTCGTCGCCCGCAGACTTTCAGCCAGCCGCCATAGCCATCTGACGGGCGAAGTCAACGGTGGAGTAACACGGGCGTGGTCTCATACAATCATCCTGAGCATGGCGTCCTCGTTCCAGAATACGTGGCAGTCAGTATCCTCATCACTTGAGATTATCCTTTGCTCTTGCTTCTCCAAAAAAAAAAAGGACTATGATTTTGGAACTTGTCATTCTGAACGGCAATGTACAGGAATGCGCTCGATGCCGAAAAGGAGCTTCTAAAGAGCCTCGCCGAAAAAGAGCCGACGTTCGCTGAGATCACTCAATTCCTCTCAGTGTCAGTTCCCTCTTCTTCTTTATATCTCTCGCCGCAATATATCTTCCTCCTCAATGATTGAAATCTAACCTCGATTTTTGTGCCCTCGGACAGATTCCGGGCCGCTTGCCAGAATGCCATTCTCCAGGACTTCGAGTTGGCTCGCTCCATCAACGTCGAAAATCGCCTTTGGGATTCGCATCTCAAAATAAACAACCGGTTCCGCAAACTACTTGCTCGTGTGAGTACTACGATGCGTGGGCATCGACCCCTCCCCTTTGCTCCCCCAATGCCGCTGTCTAACCATTGGTTATTCGACATAGTTCCGTGAGGAAAGCGGAAAAAAGAAAAGACCGGTGGAAAAACGAAAGCTCGAGAAACATTATCTCGAGTTCATTAAATCCAGTCAACGATTTTACCGAGGATTTATTCAGCAACTGTCATCACATTTCGGGGGAATTCCGGAACTTGAAAAAGTGGCGCGGAAGTTCAACTTTGACAGTGAGCAATACTCTCCCCATTATACCCCAGGACACTAGTTAAGCCATCGTCCATTTCGCCGTCAGACCCACCAGTGGAGGATTACCCGACCTCTGTGCCTCAAGAACTTCGAAAATATATACTTCTGTCATGTCACGCGACCCTTATCCGACTCGGGGATCTCTCTCGCTACCGCGAAACCGAGCTCGTCAGCAAGGATCGCAATTGGGGCCCCGCCATCGGCTATTACGATTTGGCGACAGTTATCTACCCAGCCTCGGGGACATCACATAACCAATTGGCAGTGATAGCTCTCGCGGACGGCAACCATTTGAGGGCCACATACCACCTCTACAGAGCCCTCGCCGCTGACGAGTCCCATCCGTCTGCCAGGGGAAATTTGGAAATTGAGTTCCGAAAAATTACGAATGCTTGGGTCAAAAGGGAATTGATTCCTCCCGAAGATGCTGGCATTCCGGGTAGAGCTTTGGCGCCCTGGTTTGTATATCTACATGCACAGTGCTACAAGGGGTCCGATTTCCCCGAGCACGATGAGCTGGAAAGTGAAGTCTTGAGTCAGCTCGCAGTTGATTTGAAAGAACGTTCGTTGGAGGGCACGTTGCAAAAATTTTGTTTGATCAATATCGCTGCGGAAGATCTTTCTAGGGCTCGCCAAAATGGTCAGTACTCGAGCCTCGTCAATTGTTGACACGTCATTGACCCCAATTCCAGAGGAACCCACATCCAATTCGAGCCTTTTCTTCCAGCGGATCAATGTGAAAACGTTCTTTACGTTGCTTCAAATCCTTTTAGCTGAAGTGGAGCGGTTCGCGGTTGAAGATCCCCATCACGGCGATGCGAAGACCAGCCCAGACAGAGTCACCGTAGTCGGGCGTCGCATTTTGCCTGCACTTCGGAATTATAGCTCATGGCTGCTAACAGTCAGTCACTTGTTGGTAGGACAGAAGGAGGAGAAAGACACCCCTCTTGCTGTCCAGGTCACCGAATTTTGGAAGATATATGCGAACACTTTGACCCTCCTCGCATCCACCTTCGATGTCGTTCATCTTCCTGAAATTGATTACTTGCTAGAGGAGGATGAAGAGACACTCTGCTTTGTGCCATTAAATAAGAAGTCTACCACTCGCAGATACTGGGATATCAACGGTCAGCCGAAGCCGCAAATGAACGATCCAGGGGTAGAGAGAAACCATCCCAACATCGAGATGCTCTACCGCATTCGCGAATTCGTCATCGATGGTCTCGATCTGGTAGTGAGCAATGTATGGCGAATTGAAGCTCCAAATTATTGTTAGAATTTTTGTCACTGACTATGCGATACAGAAAATCCCTGTTGCCCTCATTGACGATGAAGACAAGAAGACGTTCATCTACAAGGAGGACGATCTTCCCGACCAATTTTTTGCTAGCCCTTCAGGCCACCACCATACTCTCTCGTCCACGAGTATTGAACGGGACGAGGTTCAGGGAGCAACGCAAGACCCGCGACATGCCACGGATGCCAGGAGTGTTTTTGGTGGCTCCCAGGCTGCCTCCGCGTCTATGTCCGCCAGCATGCATCGAATCGTTGAAGGTGTAGAAAGACTCGTCGAATCAGACACCTATGAAAACACCCCTCCATTGACAGAGCAACTGGTCTTTCCGCAGGGTGGGCAACCGACATCTAGCCAATATTTTGATCCTAGTACAGATTCCATTTTCCAAGAAGAGAACATTCAAAATCTTCAGCCCATCGCCCACCGCCAGACCCCCATCGCTCCTCCAGGACTTGGGCCACCGATGCCAAACTCCGTGCCATTAGCTCGAGGACCTTCATCGCAATGCTACACTCCGCGGCCGGCACTTCCAGGCCTTCCCAGCATATGGAGCACGGGGCTCTCGCCAGAAATCGGAGACAGTGCTTCACCCCGGTCTCCTCCTCCAGGGTTGGGACAGCACCCTGCCCATGCGATTCCCGGAAACATGAATAGTCCCAGCCAACACCAATTGTCTCAAGATGCCGCGGTGAACGATCTCTTGGCTCGTCAAAATCTCCTGTCTCAATCTTCTCTCCAGAGCTCCCTCAACGGACCTGGTCCTATGTCCTCCTTCCTCCCTCCATCGAACCCGGTGGCCCACTATCCCCCTCCAGGAATGGGCTGGGAAAGAACTGGCGCATTCGACCTTCCTCCCTCCCAACTCGGGCTACCCAGTCAACCCCTCTCAAGCGGTCTTCCACATGCCTCCTGGGCTAATGACGCCTTTCTCGCTAGTACTCTCTCCTCAGGAGCGGGATATCCCAGCTCCTCCGCTGGCTTTGGCAACAATCGCAGGTCCACAAGCCAGTATGGTGCTATTGGCCAGAGTCCACATTGCGGACACGAAGGCTGACGCGTCTCACCCATCGACCGTGCCTACCTATGTATGGGTAAGAATAGATGGTCAGAGAAGACGGGCAGATAATCACCGGGGCTTGGTATCTTGCAAAATATCGGCCCGTCGGGACATTGAAATTTTGGCCCGCGGAGAACATAGCATTGCAGAACACTCGAAAGTTAGGGCTCCTTCGCAGTTCCTTCTGCCCCAAGTTGGGATCAATTTGGTGGGCGTGGGCCCCGTCTACCGAATGAAGTCAGACATTTGGCACTATGATAATATCTTCGGCGGGGTCACCGCTCTCATAGTTTGCTCAAGTTGAAAGATATGGATGGGGTTTGTCCACCGATGAAGCTTCTATTTGAGAGGCCCGTCAATAGCGACCTTCCTCCTAGCTGATAAGTGGCCCTTGGATCTGATTTCGAGCGGAGAGGATGGTATGGTTGAACATGGTATACGGAGCCTCTTAAGGGCTACGCGCCATGGTCTTTGAACCGAAACAAAGATCTGTTATGGCGTGGGAATTTTTCTAAATTTTCTAAATATTCTTTCAAGTTTGTTTTTTTTTTTTCTCTCTCTCTCGATTTATTACTTTGCTATCATTAGCCGAAATGTGATTTGAGTTATGATTATTTTTTAAATAGTATGCTTCCAAGAAGGAGCAAGGTTGTCCCAATTGTATTCAAAGTAAAATTCTGAATAGAATCGAATATGTATGTAGATCCGAAACCGGGAATAAAGAGTTTTCTCGTTCATTAAATCGTTGTTGAGAACGTCATCTCTGCGACTTCTATCATGTGTTATATCATAAAAAAGGGAGATCGGGTCGTATCTTCACGTTAAAGTTGACACGAAAAGGAAAAAAGGCTCTAAGACGTTAAGTCAAGGATAAAGTCGGGTATAGAAGGTTGAATCCTAAAAACAACTTTTGGGTTTTGCTTGGTATGCAAGGTTTTATTCCCATCCAAAATTTATGGGCGGCTGGAGGGGGTGTAGGCCTGCTTGGGGAAGGGGAAACTGGAATTCGAGAATTGTTTAGTGGCCGCGTAGGTAGGAAACGAGAGGTTTTGGTAGATAACTTACGAGGGACCCAGCTCCTGAATGCTGAGGCTGGCAAGCCACTGGCCCATATCCATGCTCTCTTCCAGGGACTTGCCCTGAACGACACCAGCGCAGAAACCACCAGCAAAGGCATCACTAGAGGGTTGCATTGGTCAGTATAAGATCCCCTAAGGTTAATAAGTGGAGGACCTACCCGGCGCCGTTGGTGTCGTTAATGCTCTCCTTAGAGATCTCGTGAACGGGGAACTCCTTCACCTCAACTTCACCGTTAGGCTTAACGGTAGCAGCGACGGTAGGATCAGTGCCCTGGGTGACAATGGCGACTCTGGGGCGTTGAGTGTTCTTCTTGGGCAGCTGGGCCAGCTTCTTAGCGATCTCAACAACATCCTCAGTGCCCCATTCGTGGCTTTCAGCGTAGGCACGAGCCTCAGTCTCATTGCAGAAGGTGTAGTCAGTGTAGGGGAGGACGGTGTCAAGCTGATCCTTGAAGAACTGAGGGATGAAGGGAGCAGAGAGAGAGAGCATGAAGATCTAAAGTGCAAAGGTTCCTTGTCAATAACCATGGCTAAGGGAATAAGGGGGGAAAGCAGAAAGCTGGGTCCAGTGGATATCCTGAACAACAGGCCACCACAGCTACCTTGTGCCATACCTTGTTCTTCGCAGCAGCTTCCTCGCCAAGAGCCTCGATGGCGGGAACGCAAACAGTCAGGTGGTAACCACCGACGTAGTACACCTGAGCCTTCTCGACGAGAGACCAGATCTGGGGCTGCTTCAAGTGCTCGATCTTGTACTCATTGGCAGCAGCAAGATGGGTGCACATGCTGCGGTTGTGACCGGTGATGACCACACCGCACTTGCCGGTGGGCTGGGCTTCATCGACACGGTACTCAGTGTGGACACCTGCCTTGTTGCAAGCCTCCTTGAGAATATCGGCATACTTGTCACGACCCACGCAGCCAATGTACATGGTAGAATTCTCGGGGAGGATGTACTGCATTGATGTGGTTAACACAAGTTGAAGTTTGTGCAACAATTAGAGACAAGAGATTACCTGGGCACCACGGGCAGTGTTCTGGGCGGCACCACCGGCGATCAGCTTAGCATCATGCTCAAGCAGTTCCTCGTAGATTCCCATATGGTTGTCCTCGGCGAGGATGGCATCATTTTCCTTCAGGCCATACTTCTCAAGAAGAGCAGCGTTACTAGAAGATTTGAGGGTTAGTCGGTTCTTCTATTATTTCCGTAGTCATGAGACGTACCCGACAGCCTGGATGTCTATATGATTGTGCAAATGTCAGCATTGGTTTTTTTTTTTTTTTTTTCCTTTTTCCTTTGCGATCAAATCAAGGAAGTTATGTTTGTTGTAGGTAAGTGGACCAACTACGGACCCAGAAGAGGGTTCTCCAGGCAAAGGAAAGGATATCCCTGAGGAGAGGCCATTGTGATGTGGATGATCAGCGGGTTTGGGGAGGATTAAGAGGAGGAAGAAGTCGAGGAAGAAGAGAGAAGGTTGAAATCAGGAGAAGGAGTCGTGCAAAGAATAATACTAATAGTCAAGCCAGAAGAAGAGTGGGGGAAGGAAGGAGGGAGGAGGGGCCCGGGGCGGTGAAGGAGCAGGGCGAATACTGCCGGGTTCTGGAACAGGGATAGCGTGCCTGCCATTTTGGACGGTACTAGTTAGTAACTTAGTAACTTAGTAACTTAGTAACTTAGTAACTTGGTAACTACCTACAGAGTCGTACCTTCCTTCCTCTTCTACTTCTACTTCTACTTAATTCCTCTTCCAATAATCTCTCATCATGTCCAATCCTGCCTTGGGCATCGCAGAAACTATTCAATCCGCCTCAATCAACCGTCATCCCTCCCCAACCCACGACCTCAACCCATCAACCTCCACCTCCGAGAAGATTCCCGTCATCGACCATGATGCTTCCGACTCCGACTCCGACTCCGACACCATCCCTTCAGATGTTGTAGACTCTCACCATATGATCCGCTCTGTTCCTCGCCGCCAAACACTACCTCCGCTTCCGGATCTACGCTTCGAGCAGAGCTATCTTGCCAGTATACGCGGTGCCGACACCTGGGGTCGGGTCGCGTGGATTACTATTCGCGATCAGGTCCTCCTTCCCTTGATCCAAGGTACTCTCTGGACCCTTGCACTCTCCGGATGGCGGTACTGGAATCGTACCGCCTCGCTCCGCGGTCAAACCCTCGGCAGTAGAATTCGCCGATGGTGGTATGAGGTCAACAATTGGAAACTGCCGCCTCTGCCATCAATGAAGGATCGCCAGCTAGCTGCGAAGGCGGAAGACGTGAGTACCTAGATACCCTTAATGTTATACCTAACACTCTTACATCCAAGAGTGACAGATGTCTGGAGATAGGAGCTGACATTTACGGAGTTTTTACAGTTCTACACGGCACAGTTCTCGAATGCTGGCGGCGATTAATGTGTTTTAGTTGGATTTCCTGTACAGAGTTAATGTTTTGGCGCATTTCAGGAGTTTGATAGTTTAGCGTTGGAAACACATTTCTTTTTGAAGAGAAACACAAAAAAAAAAAAAAAAAACAAAAAACCAAAAGAAATCACGTATAATAGAGACCTCTGTATCCAGTCATTGAAGATCCCCTCCATGCCACGTTCTCAACCCTTGGCTTTTATACCCATCTATCCATGTGGAAAGAAATCTATACGGATACTATCCCCAACACAGCCTCATACCTAAGACCTGCCATATACCAATGGCAATCCGATACAATAGTTGATACCACTTCATAGATCACATACTGATAGAATTTAGTACTAACCAGGCAGGTAATTGCGAACAACAAAACGCCCGAATTTCAGACACCCCATTTCGCCATCGTATACAATAATAACAACAATAATAAGACGCTGCAGCAAACAGAAAGAGAGTTTCTATTAAGATCCATTAACCGGGGAGGGTGATATGGCCCGATACACCTAGGCAGTCTCACTGGCACCAGTAACAGGCGCCGAGGGGTGGGAAGGCAAAGCTGTTGTGCTGGCCAAGGGGCCCTGCGCGCCTTCATGAGTTTCCTGGTGTTGCACCTCGGTCTCTTTCTGCGAGATGTCGCGCCTGGGTTCGAATGAGGTGGCTTCGACAGATGCTGTGACTGACGGCAGCGGCGGTCCAGGTGCGGATGGAGGTGCCTGTATGACAGTTGGTAGCTCGTTGGCTACAGGCTGTTGTGACTGAGTGGGGGGAAAGGAAATGGAGTGAGATGCCGCGTCATCTTGTACGGCCGATTTGCTCTCGCCGTTCGGCTCGGATGGCCGCTCGTCAGGAGCGTGAGACGCGCTGGGCACCTTCTCCTTGTTGTATCGAAGCTGCACCACGAGACTCTGGTTTTCTCCATCTATTACTGACTCATCCCCGCTGGCGCCTTCTTCTTCATCGTCGCCTTCGAATTCGTTCTCATCTTCCTCCTCGCCGCCCTGCCACTCATTTTCACTTGACTGGCCACCATCGGACTCATCCATCTCGTCATCCACATCTATGCCGCTGTATCCGTTGGCTCGAGTGCTTCTGGCTCGTTGGGGCCTGCTAGCGCCTTCTTCGTCCTCATCATCGCGTTGGCCGCTCAACAGAGCCTCTCCATACAATCCTCCTGCACGCGAGCGTATCTGCCTTCCACTGGCCGTATACCGAGGACCGAGTGGTTCTGCGGGGGTTGAGATCCCTGATGTGTTTCGAGTCGATCGTCGTGTTGACGGCAGTCCATCAGAGAAGATGTCCTCGTCGTCTGAATAGGTATATTTTAATTTCTTCCCGCGAGTGCGACCCTCATACAAAGAGAATCCGGGCTCTGGCCGAGAAAACGCTGCTTTCCGTGCAATCCGATAGTCCCTGCGTTTACGTTTCTGGCATCTGGTGAGCACAACAACATGACAAACTCGTAATCGTTACACGTACCTCCTCGGCGCCTTCGAAACGAGGGATTGAAAGCTTAATCCTCTCACTGAGCTTTTTTGAGTTCGTACTCCTCTCTCCTTCGAGTTTCTCGGCGTAATCCTGTAATTCAGGGATAGTCCCCGCCACACTCCACCATGTCACATGTTTGAGAGCCGGATTACTCTCGCGATACAACCTAAAGTGGGTGTCGTCCAGGCCCTCTATCAGCCAATAGCGGCGTTTAAGCCCATCGCGTCCCCATGGCTGAACCGAAAGGGGCTGGTTCAAGTCGTCTTCGTGGCGTGCTTGCTTGTAGGACTCTTTGATTTTGGCCTGGATGGCTTCGGAGGAGGCAAGGGACCAGAGAATGAGCGATTTGAGTAATCGGATCTGAAGTCGTCAGCGCATTCGCCTTCGAAGGCCCGTAAAAATTAGAATCGCGTCACCTACTCGCTCTTCGGGTGACATCCCAGCAAATGTACCACCCCCATGAAGGGGGTTCTTGCCTTGCCAAGCCTTGGGCCATTGCGATGCATGAGTCTGAATTGCTTCCTCCAAAGGGCGTTGGTAATGATTTCGACTGCGCATTATCAGGAAAAATACGTTAGTTTGCAATATTCGGTTTGAAAGATCGTCGGCCGAGGATAAAAACGGGGGCTTCGTAGCCTTCTCTCGTAGTACGGGAGCTTGCTGGGAGGGGAGGGGGTCATGGGTGGCGTTGCATACTCCACGTCCTTCTTCCTGTTCAACACCAAACCAAGTAATGCACACAACAATCTCTCGATGTGATCACCAGGAGGAAGTTCCGCGACGCCTCTCTCGATATCCTGGGGTCCAAAGTGTGGCGTCGATCGCGGAAACGCTTCGTGGAAACGCGCGCGGAACATTACAATGAACTTCACATTGCGACGAGTTAGCTAGCTTGTACAGGAGACCAATGAACGCGTCAAATAAACCGGGGGAAGCTTGTCATGTATATAATTCGCATGGACACTTACTGCAATGTCCGCATTATCTGCCAAAACATATTCATGTGGTGGTGAGGGAGCTCGTTTCGGCGGGGGAGTTTCGGATTCCTTCTTAAAGTACTTGGTAATTCCCACTGGCTCATCAACTGCCATCGAAGCAGACTCCTCGTCTGAAGGAGGCACTGAAGATAGCGATGAGAGGTCCGAGTCAGAGATAGACATGTTGGACATGTTTATCGGGGGTTTGGTAAGGGGGTATGGTGGTGGTTGGAGAAGGAGAGAAAGTGAGTGGGCGAAGAAGGTCCGCGCCGCAACCAAGTGCGTGTCTACTACTACGGTTGGAGCGCGGCTTTTACGCGCGTGGTTTGTCGGCCATCATTAATCGCAGCCCATTTCCAGGGATGATCAACGACCAATCATGAACCATGCATTCATTTTCCATCAATAGTCTCCTTCAATATTTCGCCTACATTAAGAGAAGTTTGTTTTATAGCGATTAAGCATCAATGCCGGTCTGAGAAAGCAGTGATGAGAGTCCAAATGCCCGTGATAGAGCTGGTGTGGGCAATCTCCAGCTCAAAAAATAATCCATGCAGATATTTGTATTGTCCGGTAATTCTAATGCGCGTGCAAATTGGCGAAACCGTGACAAGGGCGCCTTGTATGCGGGCATGGGATGGAAATACCCGATGAAGGTATGGAACGCGTTGGTCCTTGAGACGTGTGTTCAATTCAAGGCCAGTCGGCATGATACATCATGGCTTAAATCCAAGACGCAAGTACCATCACCCGGATTAATGCATCAAGTGATATCTCATGATGCTCCCAACATCGTAACCACAGAGTAGATTACATGGCCTAGGAGATCAGATTCGATGGCATAGGCAAGTTCCAAGGTGAGCAACATTTCAGCTTTTGGTTTGATTATACGGCGACAGGTTCAAAGACCGCGATCAGCTGTAACGCAGTGGGGGGCGAGATTCGCCTTATGTAGCAAGTGTCAAAGCCATTATAGAAGACGCGTCGCGGCAAATTTGGGAAAACAGGCTGCTGCCCCAACTCAGTCTACCTAATCCTGATAAGCGCGTATCATGGAATCTTATCACTGCGCACACACTCTGGAAAAGAATACCACGAGAGATGGATGATACCCTTGGAGTTCTCTTTTTTTTTAAAAAAGCAATGGTGGAAGATCACGACAGTGTGTCTGTCCAATGCAGAGAGAGTCGAAGTGTGGACAATCCATATGAGACATCCTGACTGACTATGCGTCTCAACCAATGCGAATGACGTTGTATTAAATAATCAACTGGTATAAACTGGTTCAACCAAGTGGGTAGTTAGTGGCTATGGGTTAGGGTACGTTCCCTTAGTTCCTTAAGTTAGTTGGTTGCGCCAGGAGGTTTTGGTTAAGTAAGCGCGCGGAAAGTTTCGCCCCAGCCAAAACCGGCGCTAGCGCCAACTCGGTTAGATTAGCGATTTCGCCCTAAAGCCCACACAGCCCTCAACCCCGACGAATTCTCTACTACACCAACCCGACAAGTCCATCTTCGATTTTGAGGTACGAGCATTCGATAAACTCCCACCACACATACAGCGGGTCGCAGGTGGTCTCTCTTCTCGAAATACTAACCTCCAGGTCTATCTACAGACAGTCGCCATGGGTCGTGTGATCCGCAACCAGAGGAAGGGTCGTGGATCTATTTTCAGTGAGTGCGACCGCAATCGAAAATATTATTACATGACTCCCAAAAAAAGTATCACGATTGCTGATTGAATTTTTTCTTTGCGTCCAGCGGCCAACACCCGTCTCAACAAGGCCCCTGCCCAATTCCGTAGTCTCGACTACGCTGAGCGTCATGGATACACCAGAGGTGTCGTGAAGGAGATCATCCACGACCCCGGCCGTGGTGCTCCCCTCGCCAAGGTCCAGTTCCGTCACCCCTACAAGTTCAAGCACGTCACCGAGACCTTCATCGCCAACGAGGGCATGTACACTGGCCAGTTCATCTACGCCGGAAAGAACGCTGCCCTCAATGTCGGCAATGTTCTCCCTCTCGCCTCCGTCCCTGAGGGTACCGTCGTGACCAACGTCGAGGAGAAGGCTGGTGACCGTGGTTCTCTTGGTCGTACCTCCGGTAACTACGTTACCGTCATCGGCCACAACCCTGAGGATGGCAAGACCCGTATCAAGCTGCCCTCTGGTGCCAAGAAGGTTGTCAAGGACACCTCTCGTGGTATGATTGGTATTGTTGCCGGTGGTGGCCGTACCGACAAGCCTTTGCTGAGTATGTGGACCCCTGAAAGAAAAAAAATTTCAAAATTCAATTATCTTCCTTCGGAGAGGATTTGGATATAAATTCTTGAATTAAATGCTAATGCTTCTTTTTCTACAGAGGCTTCTCGTGCCAAGCACAAGTTCGCTGTCAAGCGCAACTCTTGGCCCAAGACTCGTGGTGTTGCCATGAACCCCGTCGATCATGTAAGAATATCCTCTGGTTTTCGGTTTTGGGATGATGATATCCTCTGGTTGGAAGTTTGATCGCTGACATGAATGTTTTTTCTCCCTACAGCCTCACGGTGGTGGTAACCACCAGCATATCGGTAAGGCCTCTACCATCTCCCGCTACGCCGCCCAGGGTCAAAAGGCCGGTCTTATTGCTGCCCGGAGAACTGGTCTGCTCCGTGGTACCCAGAAGACCAAGGATTAAATGGGGTAGAGTGTGGAGTTCTTTTGTTTGTGACGGGTTGAAAATGTTCCTTCTGCTATGAGACATATGTACTTAGGCGACAGCGGATTACCTACCACGAGTCCTTGAGAAGGTTGTGGCCAACAAATTTCATTGATGATTAAAAAAATACAAAAGCGATGGTCAAAATTTCACGTGTTCGAAATACAGAAAGATCACCACGCCTGCACTTACGAGAAGATTAAATGAATGTATTCATAGGCAGTAATGGGTTTGTAGGTGAACAACGAGGACATTATGACGCTCTGCTGTATACCCGATATTTATCTCATTGCCAGGTAGTTTGGCTATCATATTATTGCTACTATATTACTACTACCATTATCATTGTATTTATTTTCCCTCCCCAGGACCTTTGAATATATTGAACACTTCTTGGCTGCAATGGATATATATTAGGGGTAACAAACATATAGGAGGGAGATATATACTGCAGTGATCTAGCCCTAACCAAGCTGATGAACACCAAGGCAGTTTATCTTCTATCCAAAAGGTCATTTCTCTGATAAGACAACCCACTGCATCGTCAGTGAATCTTCCAAGTATACATACTACCTACCTAGTTACTACCTGGTGCCTTGGGTAAATCAATGAACGTTGATTTCAAACTGGCCAATCACCAATCAATGGCGATTATTTAAAACTGAACGTCAATCTTCCATCCATTAACCCCCACCTTATCTACAAATATTATCTTCTTCTTCTTCTTCTTCTTCTTCTTCTTCCTCCCTTTTTTATAAGTATAAATAAATCAATAACTAAATCTACAACCCAGAACAATGGGATTAAGCCACTCACCCCCCAAAGCACCCCGGCTAATCACAAGAAACCCGCAAGTATCCAACTCCGCCGCCGCACGCTGGCAAGCCGTCATCAGCCGTGACGCAACCGTCAACCATTTCGTCTACGCCGTGCTCACCACCAAAATCTACTGCCGACCATCATGTCCCGGGCGTCTCGCCCGCCGCGCCAACGTGCAGTTCTACGACACCCCCTCTCAGGCCGAGCTCGCCGGGTTTCGGGCGTGTAAGCGCTGCAAGCCCCAGACCCTGCGCGCCGTCGCCCATCCACACAACCAATTGATGCGCAAGGCCTGTGCGACCATCGACGCCGCGGTTCGATCAGGCGCTAAACCAACGTTCCGGAAACTCGCCGATGAAGCAAACCTGACGCCGAGTCATTTCCATCGCGTGTTCAAAAAGACCATGGGTATGACTCCGGGGCAGTATGCTGCCGCGCTGGTGGTTCGCGGGTCTGGAAAGCCATTGGATACGGATGGGGCAGAGGAGGATAGTAGGGCTTTGTTTCAGTCTGGTGGTGGTCTGGACCTTGGAGGAGGAGGAGAGTCTTGTGTGGTGTTGGGTTCGGGTGACACAGCTCTCTCGTTATGGAATGACTTTGATGTCTTGATTGCCGCGGAGGCGGGTTTGGTTGAGAGGGTTGAGGGTGTAGAGTCGGTGGACGATTTCGCTCCCCCCGTCGCTGTTGTGGATGCCCCTGGCGCTACGGAGATTCTTGACTGGGTTGGTTTGTTGAATGATTCAGTACTATAGGTAAGTGGGATGGACTCAGGCGCTTCAGGCGATTTTGAAGAGACTGAGTCGGTTGGGTTGGAGGAATTGTTCTCTGATTGAGATTTTTTTTTTTTTTTTTTTTTTTTTGGGTTGGCTTGGCATGCTATCAGACTATGTACTCATATTACTATAACCTAGGATGCCGGTGCATGTGGGCAGAGAATTGGTTGGGACGTTGCTGGACAATGTTCCATGTCATGGATATATATATATATATCTACACATGTACCTCGATAGCCACATATCGATGTTCAAGTTGGGAAAAAGATATCAAATTGAATTTTCAGGGTCCATGAGAATGATTTAACGTAATAAGTCCAAGAGAATAAATACAGGAAATGCTTGATGATCGATCTATGCACAAACCAGTCTACGAACAGCATTCCCGAATAACGAATACTCTGGTCCGAGACAAGTGTCAACCTTGGTTATCCCTAAACAAGGGGGAGGGAGGTATTTTCACGTTGACCAGTCAAGTTGGACCAGGAAAGTCATCAAAATCAAGAATCTTTTGCCACGGGGCGACTGTCGATAACATTGGACAGTAACTGATGTCCTTTTGCATCATGATCGACAACCAACAGCGGTTGGAGGTTGATTCATCGCCATTTTATTTTATTTTATTCTGTTCTTATTTTTTTTTTTTTAAAACATATTTAAATGTATATATATAATTTATATATCAACCGCGACAATAAGCGCGGAGAAAGTAGTGTTCCTACAATGAGAACGAATGATTCCCCATCCGAAGACCTCAGATGTGACAAGGACATTGATTCTCCATGGTACAAATAAATGTTGGTGCTGAAAATAGTCGATGGGACAGTGGCAATTCAATCAATCAATAATAGGAATTTCTTCCCCACTTCATTAATGTTGACCCACCAACGCGTGTCACCGATGATAATAATAGCCACCAGTCTTAAGGTTTCAGGTACACATCCTTTCCTGGCTGGGAGGGGACAACCAATTGGTGTCACGGTGTTCCATGAAATGGGACATGGATTCTTCTGAGACTAGTAATAATAACGAGACCTCATATCATTATATATCAAACAGGGTGTTTTGTCTCATGTGGTGGTTGTGTGGCGTTTTGGTTCATCCGTCCATTCAGAGAAAAGAATTCCTGAAATTCATTCTTATTCTCAGAGTCAAAAGAAACAATAAAAACCCAGAGATGATTATAATAATAAATCCTAGTAGTACTACCACTAATACTACTACTACTACTACTACTATTATTAATAATAATAATAATTATTGTTCTGGTTCTAATTATTCAACTTGACGGGGGAAAGTTTCAGACGAAACTTCCCCAAAGGTTCAGTTAATTAATTAATTGAGGTAATTAATTCTAGGTATGAAATGTATGGGTTTGTTATCTAATAGTACCAAGTACCAATTATTATTATTTTAAATAAATAATAATATTGTGGATTTGACCCTTAATCCCCTCTTTTCTTCTTCTCCCCCATAGATTGTATCATATCATATCATATCCCCTCCTTCCCCCCAATGGTTCTCGACTCTTCTTCTTCTTCTTCTCTCCTTCTCATCGGCTGATCCTCCGACATAGTACTGGTAGTTACTACCTCCATCTGATCGGACATTCTTTCGAACTTGCATTCTACGTGGAACCCACAACCTAATCCAACCCTGGTGATTTATCCGCATCCGGTTATTTATATCTGCAGGCAGGCCGGTTTGATCCAAAAAGCAGATCCTTCCTCGTCGTTTCCCTCCCCATCTGCCATTATCTTATCTTTTCTGTCTTTCTTACATACAAACCATTATTTCGCTATATATATAATTTGAAAAAAAAAAAAAAGAAAAAAAAGACCGCCACAATAACTCATCCAAAATGATCGTCAACCGGAAGTTCGATCGCTTCAAGCAATGGGCGGGAGAGAGAATGGGGGGTGAAATCAAGACCAATCTTTCCGACAATTTCAAGGCGATGGAGACCGAAATGAACGTTCGCCATGATGGTGAGCTTCTCCTCTATATGCGAACTGTGCCTGGAATCGCTAACATTCTCTATTGTTATCTCCTAGGCGTTGATCGCATCCACAAATCTATGACTGCCTATATCAAGTCTTTGTCCAAGCGCAGCGAAGGTGACGATAAAGAGAAGACCCTGCCAATTGCCCACCTGGGATCTAGTATGGTCAGTCACGGCGAAGACTTCGATGCGCACTCCGATTATGGTCGTTGCCTATCTAGTACGTTACTTCAACATTTTTTTTTTTGGTTTCCTTGTTTGTTCTGCATCTCTAACCATCGGGTCTTTTCCCGGATATTAGTGCTTGGACGTGCAGAAGAACGCCTCGCTCGCACCCAAGAGTCCTACATCTCCCAGGCGACCTCGAGCGGGCTCGAATCGCTGGAGCGATCTTTGGCTCAGATGAAAGACTACCAGGTAAGTCGATGATGGTAACGAAAACGGAAATGTGCTAGTGGCTCACATGCGCAACAGTCAGCTCGCAAGAAACTTGACAACCGACGGCTGGCCTACGATACCTCGCTCTCCAAGATGCAAAAGGTCAAGAAGGAGGATTTCCGCATGGAGGAGGAGCTTCGCACTCAAAAGATCAAATACGAAGAGGCCAATGAGGATGTTTTCCGCAGGATGCAGGACATCAAAGACGCGGAGGTGGATGGCGTTATGGATTTGGAGGCCTTCATGGAGGCCCAACTGGACTACCATGAGCGATGCAGGGAGGTGCTCCTTCAACTTAAAGCTGAATGGCCGAATAGGTGAGTGCAGATCAACAGATACAGATACTCCGTTTATGGTGCTGACTCCAGTGTAGACAATCTCAAGCATCCACCCCCAATGGTCGTCGTCCTGGACGCGCCAGATCCAATACAGCCCACTCATACCAGGAGCGCTACGAGCCATTACACGAGGAGGTTGCGAGCGAGGTGAATGGACGGCCGATTATTCGGACAACTCGGCCGCCCTCGACCTATATCGCGGATTCAAGAGACGCTTATCCGGCCGAAATCGCATCGTCTCGACCCATGCTCAATCGGACATCCACGTTCGAAGGCCCCACACAATTGCGACAGCAGGAGCAAGCATCCGGTTCCTACCAATGGCCCACTCGTATGGTGAGTGAAAGCTATGCCAGCCAGAGGAACCTTGCGAACCAATCCCGGCCCATGAGCCGGGTGGTATCTGAGGATCCGTATAGGGATCCATTGGACGACGCCAGCCCATTTAGTAATCGCGCCGGCAGCCCCGATCGGCCATACCATCAGGGCGGGTGCGCATCTCCTGCTTCCCCGTACGGAGGGTCGGTGTCACGTCAATCCAGCTCGACGACTCTGAACGGAGTACCGCTGCATAAGAAAGCACCTCCCCCACCTCCACCATCGCGAGCAAAGAAACCTGCACCACCGCCTCCGATGAAACGGCCCATGGTGAGTGCAGCGGAGGTATAGTGAGGAGTTGGGTCTTCGGTGGGGGGAAGGAGTTTCGGGGCGGAAAATCAATTGGGAGTTTTTTAGGTCGGGTAGTAATTGTTTTTTTATTATTGTGTTTCCATCTTGCTGGCAAAGAATGCGTTATTGGGAGGATATGTACTAGCGAGAGTAACTAGTAGGTAGTTGTAGATTGGGATTGATTGATTGCAGGGTACAAGAGAATCATCATCTATTCTGGGGTTCTGATAATACGTAGGTAAGGTAGTAAATAATAATAATACTGAGTAATCATCGGCAATTGGATGGGGACGCCAAGACCCGAAGCGGGCTGACTCAGCGCATCACGTGGGGCGAAGGGAAATTCTTCGCAGTTGCAAGAGTCTCAACGAACGTCCTCGTTACCGGCTGAGCTGCTCTGCTCCTACTGGCAACGGAAAGTCGCGAAACTCCCCCATCGCCATCGCCATTTCTCCATCCATCCAACTCTTGCACGCGCTTTTCTCCCCACCTCCCCCCCTCGCCCCCCAGGGCCTTCTTTTTCTTCGTTGTCTTCGCCTTGATCCATTCCCCCCTTCCCCCTTTTGTTCTTTTACCTACCGTCCTGTGTCTTGCGTCTTTCATCTCGTCCTCCCCTCCCCCCGGGAGAGATCCCACCCCCCCGGCCGACAAAAACATCACCAAACTTATCGCCAAGGTCTTGATATAGGCCACTACCAGTCGCATCCATCGACAAAAGTCACCCACAGTCGATCTCACCACCTCACCTTACGCGCACGGTCGCCTCCCAGCTGCGACCTGGTCGATTCAATCTTCCACCTGCCTTTTTTCCTTTCCCACGTGTGGCCCCCCAGGCTGGCAGATCGCGAATTCCCGTCGCATCCCCCAACGTGTCGGTCCATCTGTCTTATGAATAGAGCTATAACGCGTTAGACCATGGCTTCTCTACAGTCAGCCCCCAATATGGCGGCTGGCAACATGAGTCTACCTCCCAATCTCACGCAACAGCACATTCAAGAGGTCTACCAGGTATGATAATTTTCCACCTTGTTGTTTTTCCAAATGACCTCCACCTCCGTAACACCACTCAATGTTATTTAATTCGTCGCGTTCACCGCTCTATGTATTGATCGCTCGCTTTGATCCTCGTATGTAATTTGCTAATTGTCCCCAAGAAATTCAAGCAGATGCAAGAGCAAGGCGTTCGCCATGACGACCCCGAATACCTCAAAGCCCACCATCTTCTCTCCGCTGTCCAGCGGCAGCAGATGTTCCAGAAGCAAAGACAAATCGCGCAACAGCGCCAGCAACAATTGAATGGCGTGACTCCCGACGCTGCCACGCCAAACGGTGTTCATGGTAAGATAGTGCCCCTTCCCCCTTGTCTCCTTTTGCGTCCTCCCTTCGTATGTAGTCCCCTGTGAACATCGCATTGATATATATTTTTCGCCAATACAGCTCGAAACAACTCTGGTCCAGCCGGCGCTCCTCAGGATGTTGTATCCACCCCAACGGGCAGCCAACAGCAACCCCCTTCTGGCCAGGTCGTTTCCCAGAAGGGCGTACCCGTTTCCAGCGGCAGTTTCTCTGCAGAACAACTTACAACACTGAGGAATCAGATTTTAGCCTTCAAGATGCTTTCGAAAAACCTGTCGATACCCCCCCGAGTTCAGCAGCAGCTTTTCGCTTCCAAGAAATCGCAGACGCCCGCTCCATCAGACAATGTGGCGGCTTCCGAGAGTGTACTCGATAGTGTGGTGCAGTCCAAATCGGAACAACCGTCTATTACAGCCGAGGATGTCCCCCCGACGAAGGAGTTCTACGAAAGTTTCCAATCACCCTACGACTTGATTCCTGATACAATCTCGTTCACCGATCATGCCTCTCGTATAAACCGTAAACGTGTACCTGCTTTGATGCCTGTCGGCATCGACCTAGAGCAGGTTCGCGAAGAGAGAGAAATCGTGCTGTATAACAAAATTAGTGCTCGGAAGGCCGAGCTCGCCGAGCTTCCAGCCAACGTGGGTGTGTGGGACACGAGTCGCGGGGACACAGCCACAGGCGATGACTCGTTGAAGTTGAAAGCATTGATCGAATTCAAGATGCTCAATCTCTTACCAAAACAGCGGCTTTTCCGCAAGCAAATCCAAAACGAGATCTTCCACTTCGACAATCTTGGCATGACTGCAAACCGTGCAAGCCATCGTCGGATGAAGAAGCAATCTCTCCGCGAGGCCCGCATCACCGAGAAACTAGAGAAGCAGCAGCGCGATGCTCGCGAGACTCGGGAGAAGAGGAGACAATATGACCAGCTCCAATCAATTCTCAATCATGGCATTGAGGTTCGAAACGCGGCTGCCCAGCAACACACTCGTGCACAGAAGCTTGGCCGTATGATGCTCCAGCATCACCAAAACATGGAGCGGGAGGAACAGCGACGCGTGGAGCGTACTGCCAAGCAACGTCTCCAGGCTCTCAAGGCCAACGATGAAGAGACTTATATGAAACTTTTGGGCCAGGCCAAGGATTCCCGTATCTCCCATCTCCTTAATCAGACCGACAACTTCCTCAAGCAGCTTGCGGCCTCTGTCCGTGAACAGCAGCGCAACCTGGCCGAACGATACGGCGAGGAACACCAGTTTTACGACGACGAGGAGGAACCCGAAGAGATTGCATCTGGTAGCGACGAAGAAGAGGATGGTGGTGGCAGTGGCGCAAAGAAGATTGATTACTATGCTGTTGCTCACCGCATCAGGGAAGAAGTTACCGAACAACCCTCAATCCTTGTTGGTGGTACCCTCAAGGAGTACCAAATGAAGGGTCTGCAATGGATGATTTCGCTTTATAACAACAACCTCAACGGTATCTTGGCCGATGAGATGGGTCTGGGAAAGACAATCCAGACGATCAGTCTCATCACCCACATTATCGAGAAGAAGAAGAACAACGGGCCTTTCTTGGTGATCGTGCCTCTGAGTACCCTCACTAACTGGAACCTCGAATTCGAGAAATGGGCGCCTTCAGTGAACCGCGTTGTTTATAAGGGCCCACCTAATGCCCGTAAACAGCAGCAGCAGCAGATCCGCTGGGGCAATTTCCAGGTTTTGCTGACCACCTACGAGTACATCATCAAAGACCGACCGATTCTGAGCAAAATCAAATGGACGCATATGATTGTTGACGAGGGTCATCGTATGAAGAATGCCCAGTCCAAGCTGAGCAGCACTCTGTCAACATACTACACCAGCAGATACCGGTTAATTCTGACTGGTACCCCTCTGCAAAACAACCTCCCGGAATTGTGGGCTCTGCTGAACTTTGTGTTGCCCAACATCTTCAAGTCAGTCAAGTCGTTCGATGAGTGGTTTAACACGCCGTTTGCAAATACCGGTGGCCAAGACCGCATGGAGCTGAGTGAAGAAGAACAGCTGCTTGTTATTCGTCGGTTGCACAAGGTGCTTCGACCTTTCCTCCTCAGACGTCTGAAAAAGGATGTCGAAAAGGATCTGCCCGACAAGCAGGAGAGAGTCGTTAAATGTCGCTTCTCGGCCTTGCAGTCTAAGCTGTATAGACAACTTGTCACGCACAATAAGATGGTTGTCAGCGACGGCAAGGGCGGAAAGACTGGCATGCGGGGTCTTAGCAACATGTTGATGCAGCTGCGGAAGCTATGCAACCATCCTTTCGTCTTCGAACCGGTGGAGGATCAGATGAACCCAACCCGAGCGACCAACGACCTCATCTGGCGTACTGCCGGTAAATTTGAGCTCCTAGACCGTATACTACCAAAGTTCCAGCAGACTGGTCACAGAGTTTTGATGTTCTTCCAGATGACACAGATCATGAACATTATGGAGGATTTCCTACGCCTTCGTCAGATGAAGTACCTGCGTCTGGATGGTTCTACGAAATCTGATGACCGATCTGAGCTTCTGAAGGAGTTCAATGCCCCTGGCTCCGACTACTTCTGTTTCTTACTGTCGACACGTGCAGGAGGTTTAGGTCTTAATCTGCAATCTGCGGACACGGTTATTATCTTTGATTCCGACTGGAATCCTCACCAGGATTTGCAGGCCCAGGATCGTGCTCATCGTATCGGCCAAAAGAATGAGGTCCGTATCTTGCGTCTGATTAGCTCCAATTCCGTCGAGGAGAAGATCCTTGAGCGGGCGCAGTTCAAACTTGACATGGATGGCAAGGTCATCCAGGCAGGAAAGTTTGACAACAAGTCCACTAACGAGGAACGCGATGCACTTTTGCGGACGCTCCTTGAAACCGCCGAAGCTGCGGATCAGATTGGAGAACAGGAGGAAATGGATGATGACGATCTCAACGATATCATGTCTCGTTCCGACGAGGAGCTGGTTATCTTCCGGCGCCTTGACAAGGAACGTCAGCAGAGAGATCACTACGGCCCTGGCCACCCTCTACCCCGTTTGATGGGTGAAAGTGAACTTCCAGACATCTATATGGCCGAGGACAACCCGGTAGCCGAAGAGATTGAGGTTGATGTGGGTGGTCGGGGTGCACGTGAGCGCAAAGTCACTCGCTATGACGATGGCCTTACCGAGGAGCAATGGCTCATGGCGGTTGATGCAGAAGACGACAGCATCGAGGATGCCATTGCTAGAAAAGAGGCCCGCGTGGAGCGTCGTCGCGTCAACAAAGAGAAGCGTGGTGGCAAGGGTGATGGTGAATCTTCCCCCGAACCGTCGCGCGAGAGCTCCGAAACCCCTCAACCCAAGAAGCGTCGTCGCGGACCTGCCCCCAAGCGCAAGGCCGAGGAGGTTGTGGAGGAAACCCCACAGCCCAAGCGTAAGAGGGGCCGACAAGCCAAGCCCGTGGAGACATTAAGTCGGGAGGATCGGGTCATCCTGCAACGTATTCTCAACACCGTTTACCAGGCTCTGATGGATATGGAGCAAGAGCTTCCTGCCGATGAGTCTGAGAGCGAGGATGGCCCTGTCACCCGGTCCATCATCGACCCATTCATGAAGCCACCACCTCGATCTCAATACCCTGACTACTATATGATTATTCAAAACCCTATCGCGATGGAGATGATTCAGAAGAAGATAAAGCGGGATGAGTACCAGAATGTGAAGGATTTCCGCCATGACATCCATCTTCTGTGCCAAAATGCGCGGACTTATAATGAGGACGGCAGTATTCTCTTCCAGGATGCGAATGACATCGAGGTACGTGGAGTGCAATGCTGCCATATTTGTTACCCTTCTTTTTACTGACCGCTGGTAGGCCAAATGTCTTTCGGAGCTCAAGAAAGAAACCGAACCCCACCCCCAATTCGCCAACTATGACGGCTCGGAATCGGCCGCTGGTAATGACCAGTCTGCCGCCGCCGTGTCTGGTGCCGACACCCCTAGCACCGTTGCCACCCCTGGCCAACCGAAGTTGAAGCTCACTTTCAACAGCGGTGGCCGGGATAGCGTCGGAGTCACCAACGGAAGTCCAAGCACTGGAATCAATGAAGACGAGTAACGGATAAGCCATTGCGGGAAATATGATGTCGTTTTCATCTTCATCTTCATCTTTTGCTCTTGTTGTTTTGATCTGTGCTTATTCATCATACTACTTTCTGTTTCCATACGGCGAAGACTTGCCTATACATTATATCTTATTGTTTCCGTGGGATTTTGATTCAATTCGATTCCTTCACATTGTACCCATCAGTCTTCTTCTTTTTTTCGACCTATTTCTCTTCTGGGCGGCGGCGTTTTGCACATGGTGGCTGGTGATGGATGATGGATGATGGCGCAATGCTCCGGTCTGATTCAGACGAGCGCATCCCTTTTGAGTTATTGTACTATCCTCTCTCCCCCTCTCTTTCTCTTTCTCTTTTTCAAGGGAATCTTGATTTTGTTTTAGTTCCTTTTTTGTTTTGTTTTGTTTTTTGCCTTAGCACGAGGCAAATGGAAGAACCAATGATGTTGAGTATTATTATTTTTTTGTTCTGCCTCTTAAACTTCAATCCTCTCGGCCTTACTCTTGGTGAATATTTTCTCAATAAGTCTTGTGAGCATCATTTTCTCTTGGTGACTGACCAGTGAGGAGGGAATTGGATGTAATTTGGATTTGATCATTGTTATTTATCATTTCTTACCCATATTGTACCAGGGAGAGAGAAAGGCAAGAACAAAAACAATCTAGTAATGCGAGTGTATTATCTGGGTACGATCATGCAAAACAGTTCATATAGTATTATTATTAGGTATTATTCTTCTTTCATTTATTTATTAATTTATTAATAGTATTATGATCCTATTCTACAGTGTATAATGTTGACCTTCGACAGGGTCGGGATGTTGCGGATCGGTTCCGCAGGGTCAGAGTTATGCTGGTTGGTTGCAGATATGGTTATACAAATTACCAGGTATTTATTATTATATTATTATTAGGTATCATTATTGTAATATTATCATTTTACCAACAATATTAGGCACCTAAAATATTTCCTGAATATTTCCCTGAATAATTAATAAAAACCAGTCAGCCAGGTAATGATGTAATTTCCTCGACGTCATGACCCAGCACGTGACTTCCCGCGCACTGACTGGCGTAATGTAAGTTCCGACTGACCGTACAGGACGAGTTTACCACCAAGTCGTCAGCTCCTTCGCTTGATAACGTCTTCCTCCCCATTCCGATTTCTCTCCCAAACACTTCCTCCCCCCAATTCACCCTCACTCCAACCTCCCCCCACCACTATATTTGAACCTCTATCCCCTCTCCCTTCAAAACAAATCAAATTTAAAAAGAAAAAAAAACCAAGTCACCATGGCTTCCTTCCAGGATCGTGCTCAGCACGCTATCGCCCAGCTCGACAAGGAGGTGAGTGCTGTGTGCGTGCGTTGTTTTTGTAGGCGAAGGAGGGAAGGGGAAGGCTGGGGAGACATTGATGCTGCCTTCGAGATAAAACGATGGACATCAAAATCACCCCAAGAATCCATATTCCCCCCCGTTCCATCAATGAATCACCCCTCCCTTCTTCGCCGACCGTGATTTTGATCTCGGTGGTTCTGCTGGATCCAAGAAATACATGACAGTTCGAGAGCTAACCATACCCGCTCCCTTTTTACTACCTTAGCTCTCCAAGTACCCCGTCCTCAACAACCTGGAGCGCCAGAGCTCCGTCCCCAAGGTTTACGTTGTCCTGGGTCTGGTCGGCATCTATTTCTTCCTGGTTTTCTTCAACATCGCTGGTGAATTCCTCGTCAACCTCGCCGGTTTCATGATCCCGGCCTACTACTCTCTCAATGCTCTGTTCACTGCTGGTACCGCAGATGACACCCAGGTTCGTGTGCTCTCCCTCTCCCTTTCCACCTAACCCACCATCTGACCTGGATGAGATGGAGGGGTGGATGATCTGATTTAATATGCTAACTGATATCCTGTGTGTGTGTGTAGTGGTTGACGGTATGTTCGCGTGATCCCTTTTTCTCATCTCTCGGAGAATCTTCTCCTCATTTCTGCTCCTGCTGCCGTCTCGGGTTCGCCTAGGCTGCGAGCACGTGACGCATCTATCCTGGTCGCTGGCAACTAATCTGACATGTGATTCTACAGTACTGGGTGGTCTATGCCCTCTTCACCGTTCTTGAGAGTGCCATCAGCGCTCCTTACTGGTTCCGTATGTTTTTCTTCTTCTCTTCTTGGGATTTATCCATGGTCTGATTCTCTGGCTAATCTCTATTTCCACAGCCTTCTACTACATCTTCAAGCTCGCCCTTGTCCTGTGGATGTCCCTTCCCCAGACCAAGTGAGCTATTTCACCCCCTACTGTCGGCGACCGCCCCCGAAATTCTAGACTAATGACTTCCCTTCAGTGGTGCCCAAATCGTTTTCCACTCCTTCCTCCAGCCTGTCCTGGGACGTTTCTTCGCTGGCGGCTCCACCTCGGCCAACCTCCGTGCCCAGGCCGATGCTGCTACTAAGTCCCAGTAAATTCGACTGGCAGTAAATAAATAACGTCCATGGCCTGTGTCTCGTGAGCGATGCCTACGGTTGACTCCGACTGTGACGCCGTGGATGGAAAGCGTCCAGGTCGGTCGGTTGGCCGATCGCGCGATTTTGGATGCTCGGAAGATGGAGCTGCTGGGAGAAAGGCTTTTCGATTATATCGGATGACGTGAGCCTCTCCCTTGGGATGTTTTGCGGGTTGTTATGACTTGTTCAGTAGTAGAATGATTGTTGTTTGGTGGAGGAAGAGGAACGGGACTGAACTTGTGTTTGTCCCGGGACCTAGAGTGGGCATGCTTGCTGTACTTTTGATGCGATGATGCCTGTGTTATTCACTTTTTTCTTTCTGGTAATTGGAGCACCCATTGCTTTGGTTTTCCAATCTGAGTTCCTCTATCATGCCTCTCCGGGAGAGTGTTGGCATGTAATATCCCGCCGACCCCGTGATACAGACCGACAGCGGCCGGGGGGGTAAAATGGGTATTGTACATCGTAGCATATACAAGATGAGTAAAACAACCAGCATGAATATACCGGCAGAGAACATTTGGCCACTGCCTGGGACAGATATTTCCATCTGTAGAGCAGATGGACGATTCTTAGAACGGGTGATCGTAAACCAGCGATGCCCGCCGATTATAGATAGCTCTGGGGGCTCTTATCTCGGTCGCTCTTTCCATCGGGGCGGCGTAAAGCGCGCGCACATCAACCATCTCAATACAACCCAAGACGATTCTGCCAGCCATCTGGCCGCGGGTTCAGAACGATCCGGTAAGGAAATGGATTGGAATCACTGGTAGTAATGGGTGGGATATGGTCCTTATCGCGGTTGACGACGGCAAGTATTTTCAACGCGGCTTTCTGGAGCATATTTTCCATGGCTTTACGTACTTTGGCCCGTTCTGCGATGCGATTCATTCAGTTAATAAGCTGTGCTTTTGCCCCCCTTATTGTTCAACCGAAATAATGGGGAGAGGATATACCTGACTCGGTTCGTGGCGTGGCGACCGTCACGTCCAGATTCCATACCTCCCAGCAGACTTCCTCCTCGCCTTTGCCGGCGAGTCCGCTGAACCAGATGCCGGAGCGCTTGCGCTTCTTTTCGTAGAATTCCACCGCGATACGACCGCGCACTCCGCCTCCGGAGTTACTGCCTCCTTCATGAGTGCTGGGGGTGGATGAGTGTTGGCGGACGAGAGAGCTGATGCGCGAGTCGATTAGGGTCTCGAGGTTGACGTCGTTGATGGCAGGGAGGGTGAAGTCGAGAACGTCGAAGGTTGTTGGGCGAATAGAGGGGAAGTATCGGTGGAAGAATATTAGGTTCAGGACACCTTTAGTTTTTGTTTTATTAGCATGTAGATACTTGGAAATGGATGTATGTATTGTTGAATTGTACTTGAAAGAGGTTACTTCAATATTGGCGGTGATGGTGGCGGCAAATGATAAAAAGGCGGAAGAAGGGGGGAGGGGGTTTGATTTGATAAATATGGTGTCTGTTTAGGGAACAAAGAGTTTTGGAGGGTATTCCTCGACATAACATACCTTTCAATACGTCTCGGACGGTGGTGGTGTCGGCGAAGATCTCCAGAAAGTACTCTGGAGGGGTTCTGCGGGGCTCCATGGTTGGGGTTGGTTGGATTGGAGTAGACTGGGGGTGGATTGCGTGGTTCAGTTGTGAGAAGGGGAGGTTGTCCGGGGACAGACCATTCGGTTAGGTTGTACAAGAAGGAGAGGAGAAATGAGAAGAACAGCGAAGGAGGGAGACAGAGAGAGATAAGTGGCGGTGATGTTTGTCGATGATAGGTGGTGGTGATAACAATGGAGGAGGAGATGAGGAGGAAGGATGATGATGATGACGAGGAGGAAGAAGCGGCGATGTCGGAGAAAGAGAAAAAGGAAAGTTCAGGTATTGGTGGTATTGGTGCTTATCTTTCTGGGGCAGAACAATACAGGGACAGGATGTAGTCAGAGGTAGAGGAGACACAAGTCAAGCCACAGAAATCCTGGAGCCGAAGGTACTGGTACCCCTTCCAGACATCCTGCTGATGACTGACTTGTACCTTGTAGTACATGATAGGTAAGTCCAGAGTAAGGTAGCTCAGAGTAACTCAGAGTGCCTCAAAGAGTACCGCCTCATATCTAGCTACCCTATTATATTACTTTTAGAAGAAGAGGAATAATAATAATAAATATTTTTTTTTTAAAAAAAAATACGAATATAAATATTTAAAACACAATAAACAATAAACAATCTATGGGAGGATCATACTACTATCATCTTTCACGCTCTCTCTTTAACCGAGGTTCCCCGACCGTCTCTCTCTCTCTCTCTGTCTGTCTTGCTTCTCCGTCTCCGTAACCTCATCGTTATTTCTTCCCCTTCATCTTTCTTTTCTCCCCCATCTCCTTTTCCATCATCAGAAAAGAACCCCATCTTCTTTTCCAATCTCTTTACCCATCTCTTTCACTTTCGGATGATGCCATAATTTATCCCGATTATTTTGGAAGTTTCATCGCTACCTCGGCTCCATCATGATTGGTGCTACTCGGCGCTGGTTCCAGCGCAATCGCAAGAGCCTCGCCATCGGGGCTGGCGTCGTCAGTGCAGGCTACCTCGCCGGCCAATATGCTCTGTCAAAGATCTCCGAAGCTCGAGAGCGCATGAGCAGTGATCGAATTGCTCGAGAAAAGTAAGTCCCCACATTTCTTGACTCGCGTGTTGTCCATCGAACTCACGTGGATTCCTCCGCCTCCATCAGTTTACGACGACGCTTCGAGCAAAATCAGACCGACTGTACTTTTACCGTTCTAGCGCTTTTGCCGACCGCAGCAGAGGAGATCCTAGAAGCTCTTCCGGTGGAGGAATTGACCAAGGAGTTACAAAAGAAGCGCGCCGAGAGACTCGCCCGCCTCAGTGCGGGTGAAGGCACGGGCTCGGATATGACCTCTCTTTCACCTAGTTTACCAGAAGAGGATCATCGCAGCCTATCCAGCTTCCAGAGTGATGGATTTGTTCGCGCTAGTCAATTAACAGAACAGTCAGCAGAGGGCGGCGAGGGAGAGCAACGTCCGAAGAAGAATAAGACTCAGCTGTGGAACGAAGTCAAGATTGCTTGTACGTCAAGAAATGGTATCCTCTGACCATCGTGATACTCCCGGTACTAACTCTGTATGTCATGGTATAGCGATTACAAGGTCATTCACTCTTATCTATACCCTATCTCTCCTCACCATCTTCACCCGAATCCAACTCAACCTGCTCGGCCGCCGCAACTACCTATCCAGTGTTATTTCTTTGGCCACGCCTCCCGCAAATGCGTCTACGATCCGCCTAGAAGACCATGATGATGACGATCTTACCCAAACCTTGGGCGATGATTTCGAAACCAATCGGCGATACCTTGCTTTTAGCTGGTGGCTACTGCATCGTGGATGCAAAGACTTGATGACCGAGGTGCAGGCTGCGGTAGTCGAGGCCTTCAGTACCCTGAACCCCAGGGAGGATATCACGCTCGCGAAACTTTCCGAACTGACCTTGCAGATTCGGAAGAGAGTCGAAGGCCAAACGGAGGAGGAGCGGAAGTATGTTGTTATTCTACCATAGGGGTTTTAAGACGCAAGTCACTGATTTACTGTTCTAGGAATCGGAAATGGCTGTCCTATCTGCTTCCCCCACGTGATGAGGAAGAGAAGCTACTGGAGGAATCCGGTGTTCTGGGTGTCACCGCACCTTCAACCACACAGACCGCGTCTAACTTGCGCCATCTCCTGGATGAGACGGCTGACTTGATCGAATCCCCCACATTTACCCGGATCCTCATGCTTCTGAACAACGAGTGCATCGAGACTTTGATTCAACAGTGTACCGTGGATGCGTTCAAGTCTGCAACGCCCCAGCCCGCTGCCACGGAGCCTCAATCGTTCTCCTCCCTCGCCACAGTGGTTCCTGGGGCGGATAGCTCCGAGCCCAAGACCAAGCTGGCGAACGTTCTGGCGGTGATGTCGCGACAAGCACATGTGATCGGGAATGGTACCAACCCACCGAATCTATACGTGACGGCGATGGATCAGGGGGTGCGGGAGCTAGAGGCCTTTGCCGCGGTCATGTATAGCTCGAACTTTGATATTGAGCTGCTTGGTTCCGGTGCGAAGAAGACCGGAGCCGGAGGAGTGGACATGGTCGAGTCTGATACTGTGATTGTTGAGAAAGAAGATGCGGAGGAGCAGTTACCGTCTACTGGTGGGAAGGACTCTGCCTTTGATACGGCATGGGACAAAGCTGTGGATGATCAGCCGACGATGGAGCCAGCCGCATAGACTGGTTCCTTTTTTTTTTTTTTTTTTTTTTGTGGCTTTTTTTGGAATGTTTTTATTTTGGCAGTATCTTGGAGTCAATCCTGGCGATTGGTAGAAAGGGGATATTGGAGAGGTGTATGATACCTACGAATACTCGTCGCATTATGAGGGAGGGAAGGAGGGTTGAATGGATCAATTATATTAGGTAGGTATATATTAGGAGGTATATATAATACTGATACTGATAAGAAGGTTATTCATTCTCATGGGATAATAATAATTCATGTGTTGCGATTGCGGTGATTCTTTGCCTAATGAAGTTTGGCTCGAATGGGGAGAATTAAGTTGTCGGTACCTGCCGACTTAGTAATCACGGGTGGTGACTGGGCGGGTTGAACAATTATTATTCAGAGGAGGGGATGGATTTGTTTGCGGGGGACGGAAGGAACGACCCTTTGTTGTTACCTTAAATTTTAGCCTTGCCTGGGCCTTTGGAAGGCGCAATCCTGCCGTCCACTGGTCAACCATCCATCCATCCTTCCATCTATCCATCCATAAATCATGAGATCAAAGAGATCGATATCGAGAATATCTCTTTGGGAAAGAGAAAGGACCAGAAAAGAAAGAAAATACCAAGTGATCACTAGTCCCAACATAGCAAACTCTGGCCGAGATCGGCCCCCTTTTATAGCCATGATTGATGTTAGTTTGCCTTCCCGTCGCATTCGCGCGTGGAGAACTCCGATGTCAGATATTTCTGATCCAATTGAAGGGCGTCTTTCATTTCGCATCCTCACAATCCCATGGTAACGCCGGGGGGATTGGAATCAGCAGTTTCCTCAAGTGGATTTCCCTGAGGAGTCATCATTGACTTCGTTAGTCATGATTATCATCGTCGATGGTCTATATTTTGGTGGTGTGGCCGACCATCATTTCCCTTTTTTTTTTTTTTTTTTTTTTTCTCTCTCTTCGACTATTCCTGTGCCCTTGCGTTAGTTTTATTTGTCTTACCTGCTCCGTGTTCTCGGGCGCGTTCGACCGGACTGTCTCTTTAGTATCCGTCCCCTCGGATTGCTGTCCCCGGCGGGTTTTATGCTTGTATAGTCCGTTAGGCTCATTATCCCTGTCAGACTCTGGACCGGCTTGGGTTACACTCGGCCCTCGGAATAAATTTCCTGATCGCGGGGGGTTTTCACCGATCTCTATCGCGCTTTTTTATTTGTTTTGAGGATTTCCCTTCCCCATCGCCTTTCACCGAGGAAGAGCGTACGCCTGGCACCTTTGGTTAATCTCGCTCACCACGTCAAGTCTTTTAACCATGAGTTTCGAAGGTGTGTGTGGGTCGCATCGCGTTTTGCAATCACCAACAAGCTGACTTATATCTTGCGCAACTAGAGAAACTCAGCGCCAGCGATGAGAAACAGGA
This sequence comes from Aspergillus nanangensis, assembly GCA_015844325.1. NCBI lineage: Eukaryota > Fungi > Ascomycota > Eurotiomycetes > Eurotiales > Aspergillaceae > Aspergillus > Aspergillus nanangensis. The sequence goes on along the minus strand of VCAU01000022.1, from coordinate 51,268 downwards.
GGTGGACCGTCAGACTCTGACGCAGCAATCTGACCTGCCACCTCTGACCAAGACCACCGAGCGCAAGCTGATGGCGAAGATTGACTGGCATATTGTTCCTTGTCTATGTGTGATGTATCTGCTTGCGTTCCTCGACCGGTATGGTGATCCGAACTGCTCTACCCCCACTCTTCGTTGTGCATGGCGTCTTTAGGCCTCGTCTGATTCGTTTCTCTTCCGGGTACAGGGTGAATATTAGCAACGCGGCCGTCCTAGGCCTGCAGGAAGATCTCAACATCGTCGAGGGCATGAAATATAACACCGCATTGACTATATTTTTCGTTCCCTACGTCATTTTCGAGATTCCGTCCAATATTCTGCTCAAAAAGCTCAAACCGCATGTATGGTGTACGTACCGTCCCAATTTCCTGAAATTGAAGTACATTCCCTCATTGATTCTCTGTTTTTGTGCTTCTAGTGTCGTTGTGCATGTTCCTGTTTGGACTGGTTACCATCTGTCAGGGCTTGGTCTCCAACTGGGGTGGTTTGATGACTACTCGCTGGTTTCTTGGTAAGGCCGCAAACACTTCCATGCCATATAATCAGGCCTCTTGACTGATTGGTTTGATCGCTCTTAGGAATGTTCGAGACGGGCATGTTCCCCGGTTGTATGTTATGCTCCCTGTTTTCCTAGCGATCCAATTCGAAGTTAACCAACACCGCGTGCAGGTTTCTATCTGCTGGGAATGTGGTATAAGCGCAGCGAGGCCCAGAAGAGATTCAGTTTCTTCTTTAGCTCCACAACCTTGGCGGGTGCTTTCGGCGGTCTCCTCGCTAGTGGGCTTGGAAAGATGAGCGGGGTCCGTGGGTATAGTGGTTGGCGCTGGGTGTTCATCATCGAGGGCCTTCTCACCTGCGTGGTCGCAATCATTTGGTTCTTTGTCCTCCCGGGCTTCCCGGAGGAGGCCAAATGGCTCACCGAGGAAGAGCGCGAGTTCCTCCGCGTGAAGCTAGCGAAGGATACCGGTGGTGCCGGGCATGATGCCTCCATGGGATGGCGCGAAGTTTTGGACGTCTTCAAGGACTGTGAGTACTGGACTTCCTTGTGAGTAGAATTGCGTAGATTGCTGACAACTGGGTTGTAGACAAGATCTTTATTGGTGGCCTGATGTATTTTGGCCAAATCGTCACGGCATATGGTGAGTTCTTTCCTTGGCTGCCTGGTGGAATGGTGGTTAATATTATGACTTGCAGGATATGCTTATTTTGCACCTACCATTATTAAAACCTATGGTTATGACCGTATGTTGCTCTTCTCCTTGTGTGCCCCATTCTCTACTGACCATGCTCCAGCTATCATGACCCAGCTCTACTCGATTCCTCCCTGGGCGGCTGCATGGGGATTTTCTATGATTGTTGCCGTGCTCTCTGACAAAACCCGACATCGGTTTGCCTTCACCATCGGTCCGATGCTGGTTGCAATGGCTGGGTTTGGTATCTTACTCAACGTGCATGGCGAACATCATCGCAATGTACAGTATGCTGCACTGTTCCTTGTCACTTGTGGTTGTTATAGTGCGATGCCTGTAATTGTGTGCTGGTTTGCCATGAACTTGGGCGGTCACCGTCGGCGAAGTGTGGGAACGGCATGGCAGGTTGGATTCGGCAACAGTAAGTGATTCTGTCTCTATTTTTTTTTCTGTTTCTGGGTGGGTCCGCAGTGCAGCTGACAATGACGGCAGTTGGCGGAATTATCTCTACGTATTCCTTTTTGAAGAAGGATGCGCCGGACTATCGCCCAGGCTACATTATTAGTGTTTCCTTCCTCAGTTTCTCGGCTGCATGCTGCATTGCCTATTTCGGGGCAGTCTGGTATGACAACAAGCGTCGAGATCGGGCGATAGAGGCTGGAGAGGCTGTCCCGACTGAAGAGGAGCAGGCAGCGCAAGGCGACATGGCCGTGAATTATCGCTACGCATATTAGACGATTTATAGTGGAGGGGGTGGTTTGGACAAGAAGAATATACGGCCTTTCTTTAGAGGGTATATACTAGAATTAATTAATCTGAAAGGGGGGTGGTGATATCTAGAGGCGTGTGGATGTCCTGTGGAGTAATGCGAAACCATGAGAATAATAATCATAAGAATTACCGACTCTGATTAATAATATTGATAACTAATTGTAGTGGTCCTACATAATAGTAATGCGTAGTAGTGAAGTCTTTTCTGGGCATGATGCATTTCTCTCATATCCATTATTTAGGTACCTTGATCTGATTGGTGGTGAGCTGCCATGGATCCAATGACATAATCGACTCCTCGGTAAACATCGCAGCAGCCAATCATCACTTGATACCCACTAGCGAGCCCTTAGCGGCATAGTCTGCTGAGTCAGCCCCGGCGCACACAAGAAGCGCAGCGACGGCCGTCACTCCATCTTTCTTCCAACCATCTTCTCATCCTCGTCGAAGTGTAAGTAGCTCCTCCATCCCCTGCCTTGGCCTTGAGGGCAAGTAAGGTGCAAACAATTGTTTTCTCGAGCATCATCACTGACTTTCTGAACAGTAACATCTACGAAGATGAGAGCTAAGTGGAGAAAGAAGCGCGTCCGTCGTTTGAAGCGTAAGAGAAGAAAGATGCGTGCCAGATCGTGAGTATTTTCCTTCTGATGAATCAGGAGAACTGAAAGCTAACCCCCTCACCAGCAAATAAACGACTCGCCCCTCCATCTCAGTTTTCCATATCGGAGCTCCTGTTGAATACTGAACATGATGAAAAAAAAAATCGACGACGTCACGATGATGATGGTTTGCCTTTATGATCGTTACGTTGGTCCGACCACTCCAATAGGTCCTGTCTGGTCATGATTACCTGTGGTACGAATCGAAACCGGAGTTCGCCGTTCAACATCACCGTCCAATCCTCTCGGGCTCAACTAAGAACGGTTTCGATGAGTGTCTATTTTATTCCTGTGGACCAGGCGGGGTACGAGCGGCGCATGTGTTTGGCGAGGGTTGGGAGGATCAATTGTGGAGGAAGGCATTTCACTACTGTACTTTGTCTTCTATGTTACCTTTATATCCCGGTGATCCTCGGGGAGGTCTGTATGGGGCCTGGTCAATTCACTCTAATGTTCGAGTCTGGGCTGTGAAGCCTAGATCTCGGACAGTGGAGAGGTTCCATGAGAAATTATTTGAAACATGAAAAAGTTACAACGACAATCTGTGGTGCTTTGTTGTAGAATTGGTAGTCCAGTAAATCCCATAATACTTGTCAATTGTGAAGACATGAATTTACAATTGTGCGATAACTCCGGATACACCGCCTTCCCAATAGAGACACCATCAAATTCTGCCGGCCGAACTCACCGCCGACTTTGTTATACAATTTTTTTTTCTTGTCTGCGTAGTTCAACGACACGTTCGGCCAGTCCGTCAAACACCACACAACACCACCTCGTTTTCCGAGTTTCCCCACATCCGTGGAACATTTCATACACATCATGCCTTCCGATAAGGTGGAAAAGAAGCGCAAGCGAGCCTCGGATCGTCACGAACGTCCCAGCAAAAAGCCCGCTCTCGGCCTGCAAGACCTGCCTCCGCTCGCTGCTAGCGTCGTCACTGATGATAGTGAACTGGCCCCAGTCATTGGTACGTGGTCTCCGACACCATATCTGGTGTATCGTATCTTGCCAGAAACAACACTTCCTAACCACCTGAAATGTGCAGTGACTACGCCTGGCCTGACCACCCCCCGCAACCTCCATTTAACACCATATTTCAAACCCCGCGCGAAGGAATTGGCAACAGGCCGTTCGACCCGCAACAATGGCATTGTCTCCTCCGAAGTTCTTCTTCAGTCGTCAGAGCACCCGAAGCTGGACTTTGTGGGTCGCGAAGCCAACGACGATGCGGACTCGCAGTTGAAGCACTATGTTGCAGTGGTGGATCCGGAGAAGCGCACCTGGCAATTTGTCGAAGCTCGCAAGGTGACTCTTCGCGGGGCCGTGCGAAGCGCGAAGCCCATCGAGGAGGAAGAGGAGGAGAGTGAGGACGAAGAGACGGTTTGTTCTATTCTACCCCATTGGCAAGGTTCGCAATCACTGACATGGGTTCTCTTTTTAGAAAACCATGCGCGCCCAACGTACAGAACTCACCAACACCTTCGGTACGAAACAATCGCGCAAAGCGGCCCAGTCCCTGGCCGAGAACGCAAAGCTATCCAACGGGGCTCAAGCTGGCGTTGCATCTGCCGCCGAGTCGGCCATCCTTTCCGCCATGCCCGCCGGCTCTGCCACCGACATGGCGTCCAAGGCCGCCGCTGTCCAGGCCGAGGTGCAAGCAGCCAAACCGCTGCCGCAACCCAACCTGGCAGCGTCTCATCCTTCCGATGTGTATCCCCTCGAAACATTGGTGCCCGGAGGCCTGGCTACCCTGCGCCAACTCCCCGGCGTCAAGGAATGGCAAACCGCCGCGGAGGCCGGACAGGGCATCACTGCCACATCGAAGTATGTCGTGCGCCGCATCGAGGCTGTCGCCAACTCCGGCAACGTGACCCAACTGCAGGTGTTGCGGTTTATCTTCTTACTATTGGAGTTCCTGAAGTGCCTGCGGTCTGGCGGGCGCGACCCCAAGGGCGCCGCCGGGCCGGGCAGCAAACGGGTACCGCCTCGCGAGGACCTGCGTCGGGCCCTTTCCTCCTTGACCGGTGATCAGGACATCGAGACCGCCGAGCTGGTCCCAGACCCGGTTATCGACGCCGTGCGCCGCAAGTTCGTCCCCACCGGCCAATTTCTCAATAAGAACGACATCACCCTCCTGCATACCACCATCTGTGCGCTCTCCCTACATATTCCCCCCCAACCGTCCAAGGACGGCGGCTCCAGCTCGCAAGGCGGCAATGCTGCCAACGAGCTGGCTACCGACCCTTCGGATCTGCGGGATGAACTCCGTGTCGAAAGCTCTGTTATCTTGCAGTACTTCCGCGAATTAGGCTGTCGTATCGACAAGCCGCGGGAGACTGAGTTTGACAAATGGGGCATTAAGGGTGGAAAGGCTGAGGCCAATACCCGGCGGGTGGCGCGCCTGAGAGTGCCGGTGGAGTTCCCCAAGGTGAGCCGTGGTGGAGGACGGAGATAGAGAGGAAGAGAGGGAGGGAGAAAGAGAATGTTGATTGTGTCTTTTGGAGGTGGACGTTCAAAAGCAGTTGTTTGCGTTGTTTTGAGTGTGTATACACTGGCGTTGGGTTGGTCTGTATATATATGTATGTTCGTCATTTGTTCCCATGGATTTTGAATTCGATATGACTCCTAGAGAAACGATGACTTGGACATAAAACATTCCCTTCATATTGTAGTGGTATGCAGAATTGAAACGGTGCTTGCAAGCAAAGCAACACCCACCATATCGATTATATCATATCCAACCCCGCTTGAACTCACTTTTCGTCAAGCTATAATTTCGACCTGGAAACACCCCATATTTGCTGGACTCGGTGCCAGCAGCCCCTAAGGTTTAGTAGAATAGCAGTTGACCTACTATATTACAGGTATATATCTCTACCTACCTACGTTGATACTACGATTATTATAACTTTATAAGAGTGAAACAGACTTGACACGGTCAAAAAATAACATTCATTTGGAACCCAACATGCGGTAACGACAGACCGGTTCCTGATGGTTAACATCACAGGCTAAGTAGTAGATAACCTTATAAGGTAAGAAGTATATTATGGCGATGTTTCTTTCACTGAAACGTAAACCCTTTAGGCAGCGACACCCACCGAGGTGGCAGTAGGGATCTCGACGGCAGGGCGGACAGGCGCACCGGTCTGCATACGAGCAGGTGAAACTTTCATCAGCTCGCGCGCAAGAGCCGAGTCAAGGGGCTCGTTGGCCTGCAGTCCCAGCTGGGCGTCCTCCCACATAGGCTGGTTCTCCGCCTCAGCGCCCTCCACGCCGACACCCACAAATCCACCCTGGGCCTCCCAATCACTGGCACGCTTCAGGCCGAGATCCTTCCAGACAGCCTGGACAGCCTGGACGAGATGATCGCGGTGCTCCTCGACGTGACCCGGGGTTGGGGTGATACGCAGGCGTTCCTCCCCACGGGGCACGGTAGGGTAGTTGATGGCCTGCACGTAGATGCCATGCTCTTCAAGAAGTTTGTCAGAAGCTTGCTTGGCAAGCTCAGCGTCTCCCACGAGGAGCGGCACAATGTGAGACGGGTTGGGAATGACGGGGATATCCAGGCCCTTCATGGCGGTCTTGACCGCACGAGTGTGCAGCTGCTGCAAGACACGGTCGCCGTTGTGGCGCGCCTGGTACTGGATGGCCGTGTTGGCTCCAGCCATAGTGGCCGGAGGCAGCGAGGTGGTGAAGATGAAGCCGGGAGCGAGGGATCGGATGGTATCGACCATGGCGGCGGAGCCGGCGATGTAACCTCCGACACAGCCATACGCCTTTCCTAGTGTGCCTGTGATGATATCGACACGGTCCATAACGGTGCCCTTGGTGCTGAGCGGGGCAGCGGTATCCTGGGAGGCATACACCTCGTAATCGAGATGTTCCGCCACACCGGCGCCATGAGGGCCATACATGCCAACAGCGTGGACCTCATCGAGGAAGGTGATGGCCCCGTATTTTTCAGCGAGGTCACAGATCTTCTCGATGGGGGCAATGGAACCACACATGCTATACACCGACTCGAAAGCGATGATCTTGGGGACGTTCAGGGGCAACGAGGCCAATTTCGTCTCCAGGTCCACCAGGTCATTGTGCTTGAAGACCATCTTCTTCGCACTCGAATGCCGGATACCTTGAATCATGGATGCATGGTTGAGGCTATCCGAAAGAATGACACAGTCGGGCATTTTACTGCCCAGGGTGGCCAGGGTGGCATCGTTGGCGACGAAACAGGAACTGAAGACGAGGGCCGCCTCTTTCCCGTGCAGCTTAGCCAGGGTGTCCTCCAGGCCGACGGCATGTTGGTTGTGACCGGAGATATTGCGAGTACCACCGGCCCCAGCACCATAGGTATCTAGGGTTTGGTGCATGGAGGCTAGCACTTCCGGGTTGCGGCCCATGCCCAGGTAATCATTGGAACACCAGACGGTCACTCGTTCCTCGGGGGAGGCGGTATGAGCCCGCGGGAACTCCTGAGCGAGACGATTGATGTTGTTGAAGTAGCGGTAGGACTTATCCTTATGTTTCTTGTCCAATTCCGTCTTGTAGAACCCATTGTAGTTGAAGGGCGCCGACGTCGGGGCGTCAGGGCGTGGGGTGGAGACGGCGGCAGCGGGGGTAGTTCCGGCGGGGGTCTTGATCTTGGTGAAGTTATTGGGATTGATGCGCTGAGCGTTCTTGTAGGCCTCGGGGCTGGCAAAATTGGCGCCATTGCCGCTGGTGGAGTGCAACGCTCTTCTGGCAGCCGGAGTGGGACGGAAGGGCTTGGGTGGCATGCCCGCAGCACACGAGGTGAACCGTTTGGCACCGGTCAAACGAGCACTCTGGACAGCCAGAGCCTTGCTCATGACGGGGCACCGACGAGCGAGGACCTGAAGGTTCGACATGGTGCCTCCTCCGGGGCTCGTGCTGGGACGAGTGGCGGTTGAGAGAGAGCGCAATGCCGTGGGCGAGGTCCGCTTCAAAAACGGGCACATGGCGCGGGATTGGTGCAGGAGAGATTCCATGATGGGCGTGCAGAACAGAGCCACCGATGAGGAAAGAGTCAGAGGTTCGATCGATCAGGGGGATGAGATAGAGAGAGGAGGAGGGGGGAGATGGAGAGGGAGAAATCGAGAATGAGTCCAAGAAAGAATATGGGGGAAAGAAGTAGTCAAAAGGGAGAAGTGGAGCCGCCCATGGCCGTGCGGCACGTGATGCCCTGAGGCGGGCGAGATGACTTTTTCACGCCAGCTGATTGGCCCGGCGGCATTTCCGCATTGACCGAGGCAGGCTTACGTCAGCTCGGGCTCGCGGCCGCCGAGAATTGCCTCTTTGGGACAAAATGCAACAAATCCTTTTCAGCTTCAGATGTCAATAATACAATTCATTCTTTCTTGCTTCTGAAACATCAAGAATGATAATGCAAGGCAATGTAGGACCAGAACTACCACAAACAAGAAAACACAAAAAAAAGTAACACAAAAAAAAAAAAACAAGTCTTAATCTTAGTACAGCTTTGCCACAACAATCAACGCCGCCCACAAATCCCGAGTCACAAAAACAGCAAACATAATCAACAAAACTAGATCGGGCCTAATCCACCGTCCCCATCAATCAACCGTAACCGTTCCTTGGTCGTTTTGGCTCGTTTGGACGTGCCTTTGCCTGTTCCCCGCCCGCGTCCCCGCTTGGGAACTGGGGTTGCGGACGGCGTATTCACATCTGCCGTGGAGACAGGGGTCGCTGCCCCCGAAGGTTTGTTACTTGCATCCTCAAAGCGTCCTTCGCCTATCAAATTTCCAGAATCGTTAGTCTTTTTCTCTCGGGGGGAAAAATAACCAAAAAAAAAAAAAACTTACCCTCGTGATACATGTCCTCCAACGTAGTAGTAATGTCGCGCTTCCGCTTCTGTGCCGCCGCTTTCTTGCCGGCTTTACTCGCTCCGAAGACTTCGCCGCGGTCCAAGGCTTCTTTTTCTTTCTGCTCGATTAACTCCGCCTGATCATCATCCGCAAGCCACATGGCAATATCCTTGGTGCGACTCTCCCGGTTGCGCGTGTTGAAGTCCACGCCACCCGCCCCTCCACCCGTGATGACCACTCGTTGCACTTCTTCTTTCTGGAGCGCTCGCTTGCGGATCCGCTCTTCGATCGTGCCCCGCGTGATGAGGCGATACACCGTCACCTGTCGCGTTTGACCCAGTCGATGAGCGCGGTCCATGGCCTGCGAGTCAATCGTCGGGTTCCAATCGGAATCGTAAAAGATGACGGTATCGGCGGCTGTCAAGTTGATACCCAACCCACCGGCACGCGTAGACAGGAGGAACACGAAGATATCAGACCGGGTCTGGAAGTCCGCCACCGTGTCACGACGGTCCTCCAGCTTGGTGCTACCATCCAGCCGACAGTACTTGTAATTGCGGTACGTCAGATACTCTTCCATCAGATCGATCATGCGCGTCATCTGGAAGTAAAGGAGCACTCGGTGGCCACCGGCCTTGAGCTCCCGTAACAGCTCATCCAGTTTGGCCAGTTTACCCGAATCCGTGACAAAGCGCCGCATCGAAGGCACCTCGATGTGGGTGTAACGTCCCTTGGCGGAGATCGGCTTGGGCAACATGGGAGGATAGGAATAAGGGGCCGGGTCAATTTGTTTCTCCACCAGCTGTAGTTCCATCGACTTGGAAGGAGTGTCGAACAGCACATGCCGTGCGGTGACATTGAAGAAGTTCTCTTTCATCTCGGCCTGGGCGGTGGGGTTAGAGCAGCTCAGAGCGATTGGCGGTGCCGATGCTGCGGGACTGGCGCAAGGCTCGATGATGTTGAGCCCTTCACGTTCGAAGGTAGCTTGTGACACATTCATTAGTTCCCGTAGATACCCGTCCGTGGTGACCTCATGCGCTGCCTGGGGATCATTCCGAGCAACGATATTCAACATCGTATGCGGTAGAACAGAGTTAGCCACCGCCGCATCCTCGTCATCGTATACCACCTGGAGTCGAGACAATCGATTCGGCCGACCGCGGCGGGAGATTGCCCGTTCGAACACGCCGCAATGGGACTGTTCGTACGCCTCACCGATGGAAGTGTCCACAAAACGTAAAAAGGAAAACGCCCCGTTTTCCTGGATACTGTGTTTGATATTCTCCGGAGTAAAGATATTCATCAGGTGAGGTAGGTACTTGTTGCGGAAACCCGCTCGCGAGTTTTGAGGCCCGGCGACGTCAACCCGTCCGGCAGAGCTGCACAACAAGCGTGGCAGTGGGTATTCAATCAGGCTGCGCGTAGAGTAGCCGACATTGACGAAGTTACCTTCTCGGACGAACGAAGCGGTCTCCGCGAAATGTGCCGTAGTAAATGGTGATTTGGTTTCCGCGCGCTCGAACAGATCCGGATGGTTGCAGACTTTGCGGAATTGCATGACCAAGTTCATCAAGGTGGTGCTGTCGGCCTCGTCGCCAATGGTGGCCTTTTCAATAAGGTCCATAATACTGACCCGGTTCCGCAGGTTGGCGTAGTAAGCGCGCTGACGGTATGTGAGATCGCAGAAAATATCCTTTTCGACCTTGTCGCCAAGCTCTTGTTGAACGTGTTTCTTCACACGCCGGAGCATGAATGGCTTCAGAATCATGTGGAGACGTTTGAGTTGATCCTCGTTCAATTTCGTGTTGCTTTGCGCGTGAGACTCGATATCCTTGGAGAACCATTCACTGAACTCATCATGAGAGTCAAAGAGCGTCGGCATGATAAAGTGAAGAAGGGCCCATAATTCTTGCATGTTATTCTGAATCGGTGTACCCGTGAGCAGGAGACGGTTACGGCAAGAAAATCCGAGCAGGTGCTTCCACCGTGAACTCGCAGAGGACTTGATAGCCTGGGCCTCGTCAAGGATCATGTATTGCCACTTTATTTTCTGGAAGTACTGCGCATCCAACACCACGAGTTGATACGACGTGACAAGAACATGGAATTCGGACTCCTTCGTGTAGGTGATATGCTTGCGATCCCAGAACTTGCGAAGAATCTTCCGGTCCTTGGCCGAGCCCCAATACGGTAAAACTTTGATATTTGGGACAAACCTGGTGATTTCCTGTTGCCAATTGTGCAGGGTGGAGGCCGGGGCAATGACCAGGAAGGGGCCCCAGATATTATGGACTTCGGCAAGGTAAGCCATGACGGAGATGGACTGGATGGTTTTACCGAGACCCATCTCATCGGCCAGAATACCGTTGATACCTTGTTCGTACAAGTTCACCAGCCAATTCAAGCCCTTCAATTGGTACTCCTTGAGCTTCGCGTTGAGCATAGTCGGCTGCGAGATCTCAATGTCACCCAAGCTTGTAGGGTTCTGGAAGTTCAATTCACCCTCATCCATGGCAGCCATCGGATCTTCGTTGGGGCCGTTGAAGGCGCGGGCGCGGTCCTGGGCTTGTTGCACGGCATTCTGTGCATTGGCCATAGCAGCCTGCCGCAAGGCGGTTTCATCCTCCGCATCAAAATCTAGATCTTCGAAGTTGGTAACCTTGGATTCTGCGTTGTTAGGCGAGACCTTGTCGCCCTCCGCGGCCTTGTCGCCGGACTCATCGCCTTCTGCATCTTTGATTTTGCGACCAATAAAGTGAGAGTACAATTCGGTTTGCGAGATCAAGAAGTTTAGCTTGCGTCGCTGGCGGTTGGCCTCGCGCTCGGCTTCCGCCTTCTTGGCCAACTCAATCTCCTGTTTCTCGGCCAGCCGGCGCAGATCACGTTCCTCTCGTTCGTTGCGCTTCCAGAAGGACATCATCTCGCGCATAGTCCGCTTCGCGCGGGCCTGAGTGTCCTTCATGCTCTTATTGGTCCGTTCTTGCCATTTGCGAGACTGCTTGCTCGCCAGCTGTGCGGTCTTGCGCAAGTTCTCCTGGCGGGTACTGAGCGAGAGCACCTTCACCCGGTAGACCTTGGGAATATCCTTGCGCGCAATATCACGCCAAATTTGTTCGTATATCTGGTTGTAGCCCTTGGTTTCATATGCAGACAGTGGCGTCGGGGTCGCCTCTTTGGAGCGACTGCCCTTGGCTTCTTTCTTGAGAGATTCCTTCCGAGGATCGTCCTTGGGTGCCAGGGGCAAGGGCTCGTCGTTCTCCATGGCCGCATATGCGGCCTCAGCAGCATCCTTCTCGGCTTGCTTCTGCTCCTTCGACTTCTTGGGACGGGCGGCGGGACCACTACGGCCCGACTTCCGCCTCGACGGCGATCTACCAATATGAAAGGAGCTGGTGGTACCCCCTTCGAGGTTCGGCGCCAGTGGGGTGACCTCCCCGATTTCCTCGGGAGCGGTAACGCCTTCCAGGGCTCTCTTGGTGGTCTTGATCTTTCGCTGGGCTCGTTCAGCCTCACGGAGAAATTTGGCCTTCTCCGCCGAATCTTCGGTCTTACTCGCCATACGCTCGGCCTCGACTTTCTTCAACATCTCTAGACGCACCGTATTCTCCCTTCGTCGTTTGCGTTGCATATCCTTCTTGCGCTCCTTCTCGTCTTGGACTTCTTTAGCTTGAACCTCAGAGACAACCGATGATTCGTTGGCAATTCGAAATCGATCCATACCCGCAAGTGCTTGCTTCTCGAAGGTCCTGCCGAGCTTGAGGAGAAATTCGTGTCGACGTCGCTAAGACAGCCAATTGTTAGTTTGGAAAATGCGTAGATCTCTGGATAGGAATCGGGAAACATACCTTGCGTCGGATTCCTTCTGCCCTTTCCGCGTCTAAAGCTCGTTTCTTGCCCTTGGTGGTATAGCGCTCCAATTCCTGCTCAAACCCCGGAGATTCCACGTCACTTTTCTCCATGCTATCCAGCTCGGCCATCGCTCGGTTGATCTGCTCGGTATCGCGCTCCGATAGAAGTCTTCGCGAGCCGGGGGGACGAGATTGGGTCGCAGGTTTGGACGACTCCAAAAGGCCATTTGTGGGGCCAGTGGATGGTCCACCCTTGGTCTCCTGGTCTGCATTGCGACGACGTTTTTCAGAACTGGGTTTCTTTTCTAACCGAGGAAGTTGTGGAGTTGGGGCGGGCTCCAAGTCTTTCAACGGGAGCTGAGGTTGCGCCGCTGGGGGAGGACTCCGTGTCTGCTCCTTGACTGGAGCCGGTGCCAGAGGGACTGGAGCAGTTTCTGGGGGGGAAGATCTCCGCGGAGGGGAACGGTCTTCTGTCGGGCCCGAAAGGATACTGGCAAAGGACATCGGATCGGCCGCACGTGTAGGTTTCTAGATGTCAAGGTATTAGTCACGTATTTTGGCCCAGGTCTTTATGACAGAGAGAGAGAGAGAGAGAGAGAGAGAAAGAGAGGATTCTCATCTGGGAGATAGACAAGTAGGACATACAACTTCCTTAGGTGGCGGCGATGCAGGACGATGCTCTCGCAAGGAGGAATATCCAGCCACTCCATGATTTCCCTGTGGATACGAAGACTCCATGTCTTTCTTGGGAGACAGTTGGGGGTGGGAATCCGGTCGCCCCGAAGGGTGGGTATGGGAGGGGGTCGTCGGAGGACCGTAGGGAGAGGCACCATTGCTCGATAGTACGGAGGCAGGATAGGGTCGGTGCAAGGGAAACTGGGGCGTTCCGGCGGATGAATGAGCCTGGTATTGCGGTGACGACTCTGAAGGGTGCGATGGAGGCGCGTTGCCATTCAATGGCGGAAGAGTGCCAGGTAATGGAGACTGCGCATGGGTATGGTGAGGACTTCGCGACATGGCAGGCTGCGACGGGAAGGCCGGAGGGGTATGTGGAGGATGTTGCTGATACTGGTCATTGTTGGGGTAATACGACCGGTTCTTGTTCGGAGGCGAGTACACGGGGAAACGAGACTGCTGAGTCGGGGACTGAGGATTATTGTACGGCGGAGCCCCCGTCATGGTGGCCGCGTTGGTACCGAGGACGCGGCGATAGGAATGTTTCCCTTAAGCGGAGAAGGATGTCGGGGAGAAGAGAAGGAGATAAAACACAAGACAGGTTTAGGCGAACATGAACGAAGGGGATGTGCGACCGGCAGCCATGGGCGAGGCGAAAGGGGAGAGGGGGGGGAAAGACGTGGAGAGAGATTGACGGGTTCGATTGAAGCCGTAGGAGCGAGCAGCGATCGATCCACGCGTTTAGATGGGGGAGGAAATTAAATTATTGGAAAGAAAGGGATAATTGGGAGGGAAGGAAAAAAGAAAAAGAAAAGAAGAGATGAAAATAGAGGTGATGATGAAGAAAAGAAGTGATGATGGATGAAGGATGAAGGGGGTCAAAAGAACAGGAGAGAGAGGAAGAGAAAAGAGGAAGAAGAGGAAAGAAATGGTTGATTTGCAGGAAGAAGTTTGAAAGTTGGAAGGAACAATCAGAAGAAGCAGCAGCAGCTGCCGCACTCGGGCGGAGAAAAAGCCTCCAAAACATTACAATTCCGATGAGGATTATTGGATTTAATTCCACCAGATAGAGTGATTAATTAATTTAATTATGTGATTCATTCATTTCAAAGAAAGAAAGAAAGAAAAAAAGGAATGGATGAATTCTAGAAGTACTAGTATTATTATCTTTATTTTGTAGACAATGATCGGAGGATGGGGATAGATAGACAACTGTACATAGGAATGAATAGTTGATTAATTAATTAATTAGTAGTACTAGGCCGATAATCATAGACATTGACAATCTTCAAGGCTCTCTTCTCATCATTCAAATCTCCTAGAGACCACACAAATATTAGGTATAACTAGAATGTTGGGAGGATGCCTCTGATCCTAACTAGGTAATCTAGTTAACTAGTGAACTAATCCCATCCAGATGATCTGATCATCAGACAACAACGAAGGGGGGCGTTTGTTCTGGTTGGGACGCCAGAAGGAAAAAAAAAAAAAAAAAAAAAAAAGAATTCAAAAGAGAGACAGCAATCAGATAATAGTTATATAAATATACTAGTTACTTGTATATGTCATTATAAATCCCAGGAGATGATGACCCCATCCCCCATCTGCTGCCTCAGGCAGACTAACCGTAACCCTAAGTGGGAAGTTTTGTTCATCTCCAACCTTACATCACAACAACATCCGATATAAATGAACCAGTCTCTTTATGACCCCATTTGTCCGAAATGAACTGACCTGACGATGCTGGTCAGTCAGTCCATCATTGCATCCCCCAGATTCTCGCCACAAGGGTCTGGGCCCAAAGCTAAGCAAAGTAGCCAACCATTTCCCTTCCCTCTCTCTCTTTCTCTCTCTCTCTCTCCCCTCCTCAGAAAAAAAATCAGAAGAATAATAATAGTAATCAAAACCAGGTTATGTCTGTCTTGAAATTCTTTTCAACATCCTTACTAAACTTTTCCGGTTCTCATCCGTTCATTGAAAAAAAAAAAAAAAAAAAATTAAATAAAAAAAAAAGCATCCGCATTGGGCAAATCAATTGGCAGTTGTGGAGAAGATGTGACGTCCTCTATTCTTCTTCCTCCAGCGTTACAACACCATCATGCTCCAATGGTCTGATAACAAGCGGAGTCCAGACCCAAAGAATGAGGGAAATCCATTCAAAAGATGCATGTGCGGTTGGTTGGTGCTGCAAGCATGGGGTGGTTTATCCCAGTCAACTTGCAATCGTCTCTCCACGACATCACATCACATCACATCACCTCCAAACGAGCCAAATCTCTCCCTCGATCAGCTTTCACTGGAACGTCATTACCTTTGTATCACCCCCACTTTCTTCTCCGTTCTTTTCCCTTAGTTTAGGGGAGGGGGGTAAGGGGGTTTAGTCACACTTTTTTCAAATGTGGACGTGGATGTGAATGAATGACTCTTATAAAAACTACCACCAGTCTTCCGGCGACATATCTGTCCTACTTAACCTATCTCTATCTCAAACAGGATTCGCCTTCTAATTCTCCCTCCTCTTCTTCATCTAACTCCCCACGTGTGACTACTCCTACTACCCTTAATACATACTCCTCCAACCCTAACTCCAACCACACCATGTCCCTCCCCGAGAAACAATGGGCCCAAGTGGTCGAAAAGAAAGGCGGACCTCCAGTCTACAAAGAAATCCCCGTCCCCAAGCCCGCCGCCGACGAGATCCTCGTAAAGATCCGCTACACCGGCGTCTGCCACACCGATCTACACGCCATGAACGGCGACTGGCCCCTACCACTGAAGATGCCGCTGGTGGGCGGACACGAGGGGGCCGGGATCGTCGTTGCCAAAGGTGACCTAGTTAAAGAGTTCGAAATTGGCGATCAAGCTGGTATCAAATGGATCAATGGGACCGATCTATCGTGCGAATTCTGCCAACAAGCCGAGGAACCGCTGTGTCCCAATGCCCAGCTCTCCGGGTATACCGTCGACGGGACCTTCCAGCAGTATGCCATTGGGAAGGCGGCGATCGCGTCCAAAATCCCCGAGGGAGTAGCCCTCGATGCGGTGGCGCCCATTCTCTGCGCTGGTCTCACTGTCTACAAAGGTTTGAAGGAATCGGGGGCCCGTCCTGGCCAGACGGTCGCCATCGTCGGCGCAGGTGGTGGTTTGGGCTCTCTGGCGCAGCAGTATGCAAAGGCCATGGGACTGCGGGTTGTAGCAATTGATGGCGGTGATGAGAAGAAAGCCATGTGCGATAGCTTGGGCGCGGAGGTGAGCAAAACTTTTATTCAACCAAGATATAATCAATACACTGACACCTAAGGGCTATGAAATTTCCAGGCCTATATCGATTTCTTTACATCCAAAGATGTCGTCGCAGACGTGAAAGCCGCTACTCCAGAAGGCCTAGGGGCCCACGCTGTCCTCCTCCTCGCTGTTTCCGAGAAGCCCTTCCAACAAGCCACCGAGTATGTGCGCTCGCGCGGCACCATCGTCGCCATCGGTCTGCCCCAGGGAGCGTTCCTCAAGGCGTCCGTGTTCAACACGGTCGTGCGCATGATCAACATCAAGGGCAGTTATGTTGGCACTCGTCAGGACGCCGTCGAGGCCATTGACTTTTTTGCGCGCGGATTGATCAAGGCTCCCTACAAGATTGCTCCATTGAAGGATCTGCCGAAGATCTTTGAGATGATGCGTTAGTCCCTGCCCCCTCTTCCTCCGAAATGTAGTTGGTTTCTATAGTCCTGGGCTAACGGATTGAATTAGAACAAGGCAAGATTGCGGGTCGCTATGTTCTGGATGTGCCGCAGTAAACAAGGCGAAATGCCTTTACGAGATCTATATTTTGATTATCATTTTGTCCTTTTGGTGGTAGGAGTATAACGATACATAATAGTGAATTAATTGATCATATCAGAGTTAGCGAGGTGTAGGTGGGAGTTGAGGTGAAAGTTAGCGTGATGAGATGAATGTATCAGATTGGCCTTAACAGACGGTAATATAATTTGCTTCCTAACACATTGAATAGAAAGGTGTACATGCATATTCCGTCCAATACAACCTCTTCACTCCGTCTTCTCCGGAGGAATCCCATCCAGTCTCGTCTCGGACGGGTTTGACGACTCTCCCACAGTGGTCTGTGGGCCTTTGTATATCTTCCGTGCATACAGGAAATAGTAAAGCAAAGCTCCTCCCCAGAGAGTCCCATTGATAACAACCGTATAATTCATATCCTGGGCTGTACAACGATTAGTCCTGAAACCAAAGAAAGGGGGGAAAAAAGATAAAAGAGAAGAACATACGAGTTGGACCCGGCCCCAAAGTAGGGAACATGCACAACACAATGGCAAAGGCCAAATACGCAATCGCCACCACAGCAATGGGCTTGCTATACACCCCCGTGTAAAACTCGCCCGGGTGGAACTTGTCCTGGCCCCAGATCAGACGGCAAAGAATCGGCATCCCCCAAGCGAGGTCATTGCCAGCCACCGCGAGGGAGAATAGGGCATTAGCGGCGGCCGCGTTGATGAGTGAAAGGAGGCCGACAATGACAGCGGCGATCACGACGCCCCAGATCATGCGCACAGGCTGGTAGCGAATGCGCTTACTGACATGGCGGAAGAAGGAAGAAAACGGTAGAGCGCCGTCACGGGAAAAAGCCCAGCTTTGGCGGGAAGCGGCGATGACCTGTGTTTGATTAATTTTATGAAGAATAAGAGAGATGTTATCTAAATAAACCAGAATGAGACGACGTACCAAACTCAATCCCATGAAGAACTGAACAATGGCGACGACAATCATGAACCCAAGGGCACCACCTTTCCCCAGAGCCTCGTAGTATATCTGAGCCATCGGTTGCCCAAAACTCGTGGTAAGCACACTTTCGAGATCCACATTGATCACCGCCGATATCACCGCAAGGGAAAGAAACCCCAGCACACCACACAGCCCGCACGACCACAGGATGCCCAGAGGGACAGCACGAGCCGCATGGGTCGCCTCCTCGCTCATGTGGACACACGAATCGAAAGCGCCAATGGTCCAGATGGGCGACAACCAGGCCAACATGAATGCCCAGCCTGTGGGCCAGGTGGTGAGGTTCTCAATATGGCCGAACACATAGGCACCTGAGTTGATTTCCCCCCCACTGACAGCCTTCCCAATCGGTAGGGCAAGCACAGTAGCCAGTACAAGACCGACGTTGGTCACGATACACGCGGATTGGATCTTGGGCATGATGCCGGCACAGAACGTTGCCATAAAACCGTGGACGACGACGCAGGCGACATAGGTCCCATAAACCACGGGACGCGATGCGGTCCAAGTACCATCTCGTGCGATTGAAACGACCGAGAGGAGCATAGTAGCGAATCCATCTTTTTTTTTTACCTGTCAGTAACTGTGGATGACACCGTCTTCACTCTCTCTCCCTGCCCCTCTTTTTTTTTTCTCTTCTCCTTCCTGGGGGAGGAAACATACAGTCAATGGAGCAGACGCCACCGAGAAGGCCAATGGTATTACTATATCCGACGAGAAAGCTCAGAGGATTCTTCCATTTGTCGTCACTGAAATAATGCGTCCAGAAATAGAGGCCGCCGGCCGTGGGCATGGCGGATGCCAGGTCGGCCTAAGATGAAGAAGCTATCAGCCAGGGATTATAAAGAGGATTCAAAGAAGTGGATACACACCATCGCCAACCCGACAATGAAGATGAACATACTTGCCACCAACCATCCTAATCATCCAGGTTAATTCACTGTGCTTTTTTTCTCTTCGTATATGCCCAGTCAAGTCAAGAATTCTTACCCTAACTCCTCAAGTCAGTCAATGGCCGACAAGCCTATGAATGGAAGGGGAAATATAGAAGCAAAATTTACCCAAACCATACCCACGGGGCCCGCAGGTATCGAAAATGAAAGCGTTGATGCAATGGATGGCAGTAATCCCATGATACTAAATGCGATAGCGAAAATCTGCGTTGTGGAGTAATGTCGTCGAAGTTCCTGTTTATAGCCCAGAGAGGCTTTGTGCTCTTGTTAGCATTGCGACGAGATCCAGCATCAATGAATCAATTTCAATCATTGATTGGTACACACCTAGAAGCTGGGAATCCCCAGCCTCGGCTGGAGGGTCCTCGAGGGTCTTGGACAGCGCACTCGGCGCAGAAGCTATATCCGCCATAATCGTGGGCTGCAAGGGCTTCACGATCATAAATCAACGGGAATATTCATGGGAGAGGGGAAGGGGTGGCGATCGAAAACCTCCTTTTTAAAGAAGAACGTCACATCGTCCTCGGAGAATAAATCCAGCTCCGATAGGGGATGCGGGGAATCCTTTGTATTCGTATCCAGAGGATCGATCCTCAAATTGCTGCACAGAGGACTGAGCGTCCAATGCGATCTGGGCGGAAGATAAGCCATCGAATCGAGTTGCCCTTCTGAGGTTAGATTGATCACATGCCATAGAATATGGAATAAAATAAAGATAACAGGCTCGCTCTATCTTAATCATCTACCGTCCACTACTCTGTATAATAATCCTTAAGGATTCCAGTCCCAGATTTCAGATCACAAGTGAAGGATAGAAAGGGCGAAAACATGCTAGGAAAGACCTCGTCCAGCATCCAGAAAAGCATGACCTACATCATAATTGAAAACAAGAAAGAAAGAGAGAGAGAGAGAGAGAAAAAAAAAAAGAAACACTAAGAGTGATCAATTGCGACGAAGAAACAGATTATACGTATACATGGCATAGTCTAAACAGCGCCTGGCCCCTTATGGTTCGACTGGTCCAGCAGAAGTCGGGGCTTGATATAATCCTCATCCAACTGTCGAAACCATGCCGCATGATCTCCTGAGGGTCCCCCCGAGAAGAGGTCCCGAAGCGCCTCCCTTGCGCTTAACCCGGCTCCTTGACGCGACGGCGAGACACTCACAGAGGGCGGTGTGTTGGAATCCAGATGCTGCGACGGCTGCGACGGGGATCGCCTCATTCGCGAAGCCGTAGGGGCAGTTGGAGGTAGGTCATCGTCAGAGTGGCCGTAATCCTCTGCGTCGAGATCGAATTCGAGTTGCTCCGGATCTGGCAGACGACCCTTACCGGTTGTCCGCAGCCCAAACTCATCTTCACTGGGCCCTTCACTCCCACTGTGGCTTTCTGCAGTATTCCCGAGGAGTGTGGCAGTTGAGGATCGGTCACGAGTCGTGTGGGTGTCCTTGGGACTGTAAGCATTCGAGTAGAGTCGGGAATGTCCCTTGCCCCTCGAAGAACTCGATGGTGCGGGTGGGCTGGGACGCCGGTTGTTCCCGCTGGAATAGCTGTCATTGCGATCCACGGTGGCGCGTGGTAATCCATCGAGAGGAATGGTCGAGTCTGTGCGACGCGGGGTATATCCCAGCGCAGTATCGGAACGCTTGTAGTAAGTGCCCCCATTAGTAACTTCAATGTCGAATTCATCATCCGACTCGATCTCTTCAACCACCCCGGTCCGAATCCCAAGAATCTCCAACATTCGTGCTGTGGTGCCTCCGAAGATGATGACGGTAAGTACCACGACTACGAGGACGGTTGCTCGCAATGCAGGGGCGTTAGCACCCTTCAAGCCCGCAGCCAGGGCCACTCCGACCGCTCCACGCAACCCAGCCCAGAAGAGCATCGCCTGGTAAGCAAAGGGGAGCTCATCCGCGACGTCCATCCCACGACGACGGGCGCGATATCGAATGAACCAATTGATAGCTTTGGATAATGGAAACACAGCGAGATATCGGGCCAGACAAATTCCAAACACAGTCACCATAATGAAGAGAGGTTTGAACTGGAGGTTCTGTTGAACCAGCATGTCGAGCCCTAGGTAGATGAAGATAAAATTCTCCGATAGCTGGGCCATCACCTGGAACAGGTATTTGGTGGTTAACTGCGTGCGACGCGACATGTTGTAGTACGCGTAGTGTTTCAGTGTAATACCGCAGAATAAGAGAGAGACGATTCCTGAGAGATGAATGCCGTTGGAGAAAAAGTAGCTGGCGTAGGCGATAAGAACAATCAAGCAACTCTCGATCTTGGGCATACGACGGACGTGCGTGTATTTGAGCCCCAGTGCAGTCATGATGCCCACGATCACACCGATCATCATACTACCAAAGAACACGAGGAAGAATAACCCGATGGCCTCAAAAAGGTTGAGAAACGTCAGCGATGCAGCTTCGCTGTCGGCATACTTCTGCGCCGTCTCGAATAGCACAATAGCAATCGCATCGTTCAGTATCGACTCGCCGAAGATCACGGTGTATAATTTCGGTTCGACTTTGTAAAGGTTGAAAATGGCCAGAATCGTAACAGGATCGGTCGCGGACAATGTGGCGCCCACCGAGATCGCCTCGACAAAAGTGATGTTCAACCCATCTAGTGGTATTCTCGTCCATATATACAAGACTAGTCCCAACACGATGGCCGAGATGAAGGTGCCCGCGAAGGCAAACGTCAGAATTGTTCCAATGTTTCGGAAGAAATTCGCCTGGTGTAGCTCGTATCCTGACGCCAAGATAATCGGAGGAAGGAGAAGGTTGAAGAAGAACTGGTAGTCGAAGGTGACGGCGTCTTGAATGGGAGAATCGGGACTCAGTCGGATGATCAATCCGACAAACATGCCTATTAACATTTCACATTAGGAATCGCGCCATTCAAGTGGCCGTAACTTAGCTGTCCTGTGACATACCCGCAAATATAGATAGCACGGTTTCATGAACCGCCTGGATCTTTTTCTGTTGGAGGAGGTAACTCGTGAAGAGCGCAAACATCAGAAGCGCAATCAAGATGAAGAGCGCCCATGAGGTGAAAATCTCCTTAGTACCCGAATCAGGAGCTTCTATGAATGAAGTCAGCCTGACACCTGTTCGAAATGAATAACCATCGAGGGGGAAGGGGGCATACCGTCGTCGGGATCTGTCTCTGACTCCGCCGCTCTCCCTACTCCGACAGAACCTCCGTTAGCTTCCATATCATATGCATCGGGGGGGGGGGGGGGGGGGGG
>VCAU01000022.1:0-29220 GCA_015844325.1 Aspergillus nanangensis | reverse complement strand
CCCCCCCCCCCCCCCCCCCCCCGAAAGTAATGCGCATGAAGCTTCCGCAGTTACCAGACCCCCAAAACCCTCGTATTGAGGACACGAGGCACTTCAGAGATCCGTGATTTGGAAGATAGTCTCAACTTACGGAGCAGGTGGACGGCAGCATCGCCCATGAGTCGGCTAGCCATTGTGAACGGAACGAGGCCACTGAAACCACCAGGAAATTACACCAGCCAGTTAGCCTCAGCTGAGAGTCTCGGACGCCAAACGATGGCGCACATAATCCGCGAACACAGGGAAGAAAGGAGAGCGCGAGGATGAAGAGGAGGAATTGGTAGGGCAAGGGGGGAAGAAGATGGGGAGGTTGAAGGTTGACAAGTGACAAGTATCCATCCTGCCGCCCGGCATCCCGCCAACTAAGTAAGCTAAGCCCGCCGATCCTGATCCTACTATGTATGCATTTAAGATTACTATGTACCACTTCTTCATTCTATCATATCATATGAATCAATCTCTATCGAGACAAAATGAAAAAACAAAAAAAAAAAAAAAATACGTAGTATCATGGAAATAAACATCCGTCACTTCTCCCTCCTCATCTCTTGGTCCCCTCGTCCAATCGACTCGTCAGCCATGCCGCCAACACCGCTGAACAGCCGCCAAACCGCAATACCCACCCGACACTGTCATCCCACGGTTCGCCGCGGGGCTTTTGAGATATTTTAAAGATTCCGCTGCATATCAAACTCGACAGGATCTGAGGTGCTGACACCGCAACATTGTGGAGCCCCAGAATAATCCCCGCCTGCGCCAGGTTCTCCTCGTCCTTGTGGGCTTTCATCGACGACGCTCCATTCTCCAGGTCGCTCCCATCCGCATCTTCCTGCTGAGCCGCGCTCGCCGTGGCCCACGGTTCAATGGTCCCCATCATCCTGGAGTGTTGTCGCCTGATCCGGCGCTCGGCATCGATTCGTGCGACTTCCGCGGAAATCAGGGCAAAGGGGGCCCATAACGTCAGGGCCCAGGAGATTCCGATCAACGAAATTACCACCGTTCCAGCCTGATACTTGTAGATGAAAAAGGTGAAAAACATGCATAAAGCAAATAATACGTGTGATAAGAGCCAAGCTCGGCGAAGGGTCAGCCCGGGGATCTGTAACTTTAACAGCCACTTCGGACCTTCACTGGCCTGATTGTCGTGTTCCCGTGGGAGGTTTGGAGGCGGCTCCGAGGCGGATCCAACGGGAAGGCTTGAAAATGACATCCTTCTCGTGGCCAGAAATGGCTCCTCGTCTGGGTTACTGGCTCCATATTCGTTCTCGGGCGCTGCAACGGCCTGATAAGTCGGAACGACGAAGGCCGGCAACGCAATGCTCGTGATGAATGAAATAATGGCGTAAATAAGGAGGGCGAACGTTCCGATCCTAGTAGCCTCATCCCATATATCGTTAATTTCCTTCTCGGGAAGGCGTGGATGCTCCTCAAATATAGGGTTAACGTAAAGCTGCCCAATGTATGTCGTGGCGTAGAATAGAAAAGGAAACCAGCCAACCCAGGCGGCCAGTTGTACTTCACACACTTTCGCGATCTCCGGTGGCAAATACTTAATCGACCTGAAAATTTGTTTAAAAAAGGCAATCAGGCCAGGGTTTCCCTCTGACGGCGAAGCGTCGAGTCGCGGGTCTCGTTCCTTGATGTATAAACAACTTATCAACAGCGTGATGGCAAGTGAGGCTGACGCCAGTGCACACAACACTTTGAACTGGGTATCTCCCAACGATGGGAGATATTTTGGCAGATGTATGTATCCAAAGATATACCCTAGGATATTGCCCACCCCTGTGAGTCGGCTGGCCCAGGCATTGGCGGATTCTTGCTGATGAACGGGGGCGTTATCAACAATAAAACACCTGATGCCTGCTTGGACTGTGATTAATCCGTTAATTTTTGGATCTCAAGCAAGGTTCAAAATATGACCAACCAGTGTTTATGGCAAAATCAAGACAATACATGAAAATCGTGGCCATGACGATTATCACCGTTCTGGTCCCATCCGACGATGGATCCACCCCAAATATGCTTAGAAAGCCTCTCACAATTTCCTGCACCCAGGCAAGGGCAAGTAAAACGATAATTGTCGCCACACCACCCCCTATCATAAATGGTTTTCTTTTCCCCCATGATATCCGGCAGTTGTCGCTGCAAATACCGATATATGGCTGTACAAGTGTTCCCGTCAAGGGACCAGCGATCCACACAAAGGCGAGTAAGGATTTACTCATTCCCAGCGATAACAGGAATGGCTACATGGAAAACCTGATCAGTTACCGGCAGTGCATCTCGAGAGAGTGATTGACTTACGGATCCATTAGAGAGCTCAACAGACCAAACAATTTGAAGGCTGTTGATCCCTGGTAGTTAGCTCCTGCTTGGCCGGCTGGTGTCCCATGTCTCAGAGGCATAACTCACCCTCCGATGCTCAGTGTTAACAAAAACAAATACCAACTGCTCTTTGTTTCCGAGAGATCATGGGTAGCATCATCGTTAATGAGATTACTTTCCCTCCCGAACTCCGTCACCGAATCCACATCGTCATCATTATTAAAATCTGCCGGGGTCACAAGAGGGGATGTCTCGTCGGCGTCTGCTTCATCTGTCCTCGTCATTGGGGATGGTGGCCAAAAGGTACTAATGGTCGGCCGTATGGTATCAAGTCTGACACAACCCCTGTGGAGTTGTTTCAAGTCTTAATATATAGGTCATTCATACCCGATCAATTGCATGGGAGGAATCACAGCAGGCGACAACGAAGTCCAGAATTGATGGGGGGTGGTATAGGTAAAAAGGAAAACCAAGTATAATCTGGATTCACGATACGTTATGAATGAGAAACACGTGGAAAGCGAGAAACAGGTGAGAAATCCACAAATCCTGAACAATACGGGTGTGTTTATGAGAGGGATTAAGAAAGGGTATCGGACAAGATCCAGATCATTCGAGGATAATACTAGTAATGGTATAATGTATTGGAGATATCACAAGGATAACCTAGGGATGGTGAAAGATCCAGCTCAGGTTCAAGATCAAGAGAAAACAACTGTGATGGACGCGACTGGGGTGGTTACAGAGAGGTAATCAGAGAAGGAGGTTGATGGTGATTTCGTTTAGTTCTGAGAAGGAAGTTCGACTTGCTCGACTTGATCCCATCGACGTCAGCAGACCACACACAGCACGTGATTATCCCGCGATAAGCTCCTCGATAAGACAAGTACATACTACAACACCTACAATGGATTTCTCTCTCTCAAAAAAAAAAAATTAAAAAAAATTCACCATGTCATCAATACGTACGTCAATTGGATGTGTAGACAAAAACTCTATAACTGCAGCGCAAAATGGCATCAAACCCGAACCCCTTCCTTGCCCTGGAGCTCCAAAGGCATAATACCCCCAAAGCGTAGGTATACGCCGCTTTTCCCAGCCCATCAAGTACCTGACCTGGTGATTCCACCCACCATGTGTACCTCACAGGGGGAATTAAAAAAACAAAAAGCCAAAAAATTGAGATGATACAAAAATCCCCATTATCAACAGAACAGATCTCAACAAAAGAAATCAAGGTAAACCAACCCAGAGACACCGACGAAATCCCCGTCCCCAGATGTGATCGTAGTCACTGCACACAAATCACAGCTAGGAAGGAGTTGTCGATGTATGGACTCATATAAGAAAAAATTGAACACAAGCGCCAATAAAAAGCGAGACGGTCTGCATTCCTGTGCTGACAACGTCTCGGTATGAAGTGGATCACGGAAGAGAGAGACCCAGAAGAACCCGATAAGATCTTGAAATAAGATTAAGTGCGAACAAATGAGGCTTCGAACAAACACGCGCGATAAGATTAAAATCCACTCGGTACACGGCATCCCGATCTGCCCCCTTAAATGTGCTGCTGCAGAAGTTGGGGGGCGATCATATGAGATGCTACCATAGTAGGAAGCGCAGATGGTACCGTTGTCATGGTAGCAGGCAATGGTGCCGCCGCAGGAAGATTGACCATGGTGCTGGGGATGGATTCGGACGGTGAAGACCCCTCTTCAGGAGAGTCAAAGTCGTTATCCTCATTTTCCAAGTCCTCATCTTGAGAAAGCGGTTGATGTCCATCCTGTTGAGCTTCGTGAATACGGCGATGTCTATTCCGGTACGTTAGCATATCAACAACCCACAGAATGTATTATCAGGATCAACTGCTTACTGGGCCAGATTGTCAGAGCGTGAGAATGCTTTGTTGCAGTAGGGGCATGGATAAGGCCGTTCCTGCGTGTGGGTTCTCACGTGTCTATACGCTAGATATTAGTCGGCGGCTACGGAAATTATCCCAGGGGGGGCTCCGCAATCCACAGATCCAATAATGTGACGGCTAAAGAAAAGCTGCAGGAACTTACCGTTTCAAGTGTTCTAATCTCTTGAAAAGTCGTCCGCAGGAAGGAATTGGGCATGAATGAGACTTTTGTGGGTATGGTCCGAGCTCCATCATCGTGGCACTTCGGGCACGGCGAACCGGGCCGGGAGCAAATCGATCTGCTTTATTTGCCGCGCTGTGTTGAGCAGCGTTATCCATCACATCACCACTTGGCAGGGCTGTCAGCTCGTCAGGCGGGTTCGCAAGGGATGTAGAGTTCGTCGGTTCCGGGTTCTCCTCGAGATTTGATAGGGGCGTGCTATTCCGAGACATTTCGTGCAACAAGTTCTTCTGCGGAAGGCCCACGGCAGTATAGCCATTCATAGTGTGCTGTACGGCATCATGATGCGATTCATCAGCCTCAGGGACGGGGGCGACCGAGCTAGAAACTGAGCGCCGCAGATCGCTAGGCTTGTGAGCAGCATATGCGATCTGGTGCGGTGGCGGGGCGGTTGCTTGGGTGGCAGCCGCAACCGCAGCAGTCACACCAGGAGGTATCGAGGACCGGCGTCTTCGTTGTTTGTAGGTCGGGGATCCCTCGAGCACAGAGTACACATTGGAATGGAATGTCCGTGGGGGAGTGGGGAAGTGGGCGCTTGCTAGGTTCGATGGAGGCAACTGGATCATGGGGTTAAATGCACCCGAAGACGAGATCTCGGGGATGGCGGTATAAAGGCCAGTATCCTCATTGGCAATGTATGCCGGTTCCGCCCCAAGATGGGTGCTATGCTGTGGGGGAGTAACGGGCTCAAAGGACAAGCCACGGTTACTGTAATCTTCATACTGTGACGAAACGAAAGAGGGGGCTGGCGAGTACTCAACGAAGGTGGGCATCGATGCGTGGCGCTGATGGATACGAGCAATCGGCATTCCATTGCGATCGTACTGAAATTGCGTATAATCTGGCTCACGCTTCACAAGGCCTGGGGCCATCGTGGACATCGGGATCTGGTGGTAGATTGCTGGGTTGCCGGATTCGTCCGTAAGAAGGGGAATCGTCGGGGGAGCCATCTGGGGAGCCATCTGAGGAGGAGGCATAGCGTCAACGGTCCGAACCACTGGGGAGGCGGGCTGGCCATATGTCGTACTTGCGTGTGCAGCAAATGATGATGAATTTGCTTGTTGGGCCTTTGTGAGTTGTTCATACAACGACTGGGATGAATCAAACTCAAAGGAGAGAGCAGGCTCGCTGACTGCGACGGTCGTCGCCTCCTGTCCCATTTTCTCCCGCTTCAGATCACGCTCCAGGGCGTCAAGAAAGAGCCGGTCATGCGGCACGCTGTACCAGTAAAAGACCTTCTGCTTCTTCTGGGTTCGAATACAGTTGTTCTTATAGAGGAAATCAAGGAAGGCACTTTTCGGTTCTTCGAGGGTTGCATCGGTTCCCGCCTTGAGGTTTCTAAGATCAGAAAAGATTCCTTCCTCAAATTTCTTGGAGTTCTTGACGGGACGACCGAAGGCCTGAAATCTGAAGGCCAAGCATCTGACGATATCGGTACCCGAAATATGAAAGAGATTACTCCTATCACCAATAGTTAGTACCGCGATCCTTCCTCCGAGGTTGGGGTTTGCAGTCCAACGAACCAAAGAACACAAGATATATAGTCACCGGTGGGAAGGAGGAATCGTCGAATGAGTTGATCGGGCTGCCAGTCGACGGGCGCGGAAAGGAGAAAATACTTCACTGTCGATGAGAGGGACTATTAGAACGACGCAAACACACAAGGCGACACATGTCAGACAAGCCTGAACAGTGATTCAAACTTACGGTTGTCAACCTGCTGCAATGCGACTTGCGCGTCATGAGGAAGGCTTTGCTGGGCCTCGCTGGAGAGCATAAAGGTCTCTGGTTTCTGAGGAGGCGCCATCGGCGCACTATGTTGGGGATACATTTTGGTTCGGTGACGTGGATGTACTGAGGGCAGAGTCAGTTGAGGAAACAGACGGAATAAGGGTAGTGGCATAAAGCGTGAGCGCAGAAAGCAAAGACATCGCATGAAAGAACAGACAAAAATAGCGAAAGGGCGTACGCACGGTCACCACCTGATGTCTCAAAAAGTCGAAACCCGCAAACTTTGGGCTAGAAAGTGGTTTCTTCTCTTGAGGCACAGTAGATCATAAAAAGGGAAAAAAGGGCGTGGAATAGAATATCAACGGTCGATCACAAAAACCGTTGAGGCTATCCAAGGACAAGAGGTACCGGCCTCTCAGGAAGGGCAGTTGGGTGTTGATGCCGGAGATTTGCGAACCTTGGTCAACAAAGAGAAAGAAATGGTGATCAAAAGAGAGCAACAGAGAGATGAAGTGGGCCAGCCCGGATCCAAGTCTCTTTGAAGAAGTCGCACGGCGAAAATAAGATCGAACGAAACGAAAGTAGTTAAGAAGAAAAAGAAGGGGAAAAAAGAAAGGAAAAGAAAAAAAGACGAGGCTAGTCGCGCGATGAGGAGAGGGAGGAGGGGGGGGGAAGGGAAAGATGAAAGAGGAGGATGGGAGGTATGGAGGGCTTTCCAGGTATTTTTTACAGCGGTTAACAGGCACCTGGTGAGAGAGAGAGGAGTAGAGGGCGGGAATAACAGTCGTAGTAAGAAAAACAGAAGCCCAATGAGAATAAAATGGATTAAAGTGATAATAATCAAAAATAAATAAATAATAAATATATTATCATAATTGATTTTATTTTATTTTATTTTATTTTCTTGAAATAAAATAATAATGGATAATAATAATAATAATAATAATAATAATAACAATAACAATAATAATAAGATCGAGGGGGGTTAAGAACTTGGAAAGGAATTCAGGGAGGGCCGACCGGGACCGCGGATCAAGTCCCCAAAAACTAACTGGCTGGAGACTGCACTAAATTGACTCGTATCCTTTGAAATGGATAAGAATAAGAGATTAAAAAAAAAAATTCATTTTCAACTAAATAAGGTAAGCCAGCACGTAGTTACCTGTGTCTACCTTGTCTACCTCCTCCGACTGCCAGTCTACACATCTCACTCTGGGTGTTTGTAACTGAGTGTTGTTTGGGGCGTCGGGAGATGGATGACGAAAAAGTAAAAAAAAAAATGAAAATATTCCATTATTTATTTACCTTGGGGAGAAGAAGAATAATGATAATTAGCAAAAG
The DNA here is from genome assembly GCA_015844325.1 of Aspergillus nanangensis. Taxonomy (NCBI): domain Eukaryota; kingdom Fungi; phylum Ascomycota; class Eurotiomycetes; order Eurotiales; family Aspergillaceae; genus Aspergillus; species Aspergillus nanangensis. The sequence goes on along the minus strand of VCAU01000022.1, from coordinate 21,640 downwards.
CGGGGACTGGCGCCAGGGACCGGCCAGCCAGGGTGGACACATCCAGGCGGTACCGTACATGGTATTGTACACGTCAGAAACCGTACTCTGCGCTCCATTGGCCACCGCTGAGTGGGTGAAAGAGGGCTTCTCCGTACAAGACCATGGTATCTAACCCGTCACGTACCATCAATTGCGGCTAACCTCTCCCTCCTGCTGGCTGATGATGGTGGGTAATCAGCAAAAGTGGATGGATGATGGGTGGGGACTTCCGTCAAGTTCCAAAGATTCCCATCCTGTTATCGTCTCCGGGACCACTTCTGGGTCTTTCATCCGTTAAGTTATTATTATTCTATTACTATATTATTATTGTTGGTATTGTGATGAGAGGAAATGTTACTGCCGGGTTCGCCTCTCTTTTAGGCTAGATCGGTTCGCATATGCTCCATCAAGTGTTGGGTAACTGACAAGCCATCACGATGAACAACCACTGGTTGTTGTCCTGGACACTTTCGGAAATATTCAACGAAGAGAGAGAGAGGTATGATCTAGGATTCTGATCCAAGATGAAGAAAGGAGGGGGCGAAACATCAGTTGGCCTTCCATACCAGGCGGGCGAAAACATGGCCACCCCCCTTGTCGAGAGGAACATGTGGCTAAACGATCATGCACAGGTTTTGACAGAGGTTGTCCTCTCCGGCATTGCGAGTGCGGGGATTCGTAACAGGGACCAGAAAGGTACAACTGGGATTCCTTGCTTGAGTTTATATAAAATAATAAAATAATATAATAATAATAATAATAATAATTGTTATTATAATTGCAATATATATACTAAATGAATTCTAATCCTAATCCTAATAATGCGCAAATCAGACGTGCATGCAAAAGAGAGGATCCGATGACTTCATCACGACCAGGGCAATAACCAAGTATGCCTAACCTAAACCTTAGATACCAGTCTGGTCAATAGTATTAATGGTAAATTAAGAGTTCAATGGGTATATCCATTCCATCCACAGAACAACCCAGGAAACTTCCATCTATCATAATTTTCTTTTTTTTTTCTTCTTCTTCCTCTTCTTTTTCATCTTTTTCTTTTTCCTTTTCTGTCGTGTGTAACCTTCACCTGCAAGTATGAATTGAAGAATACCCCCTGTTGAAAAGAAACAACCTTGGAAGTATTAAGTTTGGCAATCAGCTTACTCGTGCATCTATCTGAGATTTCTGCATTACTAGCAAGGGAATAGATTATCACAGCGGCTAACAGTTGATCAAGTCATATTCCACCATAGACAACAATAATCAGATCAGTCAATTATGATCATCCTACGCTGGCCAACCCAGCAGAGTGACTGATGCACGCCGTAAGGTACGAGGGATTGTTGGCAGCCAAACAATGCCAAGACCTGCCTCTCCGGCAAAACTGGCGCGGGAGACAATTGTGAAGCATTTGCCCCTTGTTTCAGGTCAGCGCTTACGATGCGCCAATAATCGGGCTCAGTCAGGAGATGGCTCCACCAGCCCTCTGATTGTTCTCAAAAACTCGGTTTCTCCCACGCTAGGACCATGAGTGTAGTCCTAGTATGGACTTCGTTCGTTCCTGCAGTGATCAGGATCAGACCGATCAGGGCGGTAAAAATGATGATTCTTGGGCCACTTTCCAACCCTCTCTCTCTCTCTCTCTCTCTCTCTTTCCTTTTTTTTCTTTAATTTACCTAAATAGTCCCCATTTTCTCCAATATGAACACTGGAACAACATGTAGTCCTCGCCGAATAATCCTTTCAATTGCTTTGTTGAGTCCGAGTGATCTGTTCGGATTTCAGCGAGTGCCCATCTGATGAGGATATTTTTTTTCTTTCTGCTTTGCCATGTCTCTTATCAGGGATCGTTGCACCTATATCATCATGTAGGTTAAGCACAAGATAGGATGTACAAAGAAAAACATTCTGAGGTCTCAAGAACATGGCTTGTTGTTGTGTACAGCAATGCTGTGGATAAACCCCCGACGTTGTTCCACGGTCACTCAGCAACAATCCTTAGTATCATGGATTGTTAGAATTTGATTTTGATTCTACTTATCTCTTGTTTTCTCACAACATGAATAGAAAGTACCCATAAGAAGCGACATAATGATCAGTCAAAATGACCCATCATCAAAAAGACAGCAATATGAAGAACCTTGGATGTTATAATTACGCCGTGCCCGATCATTGGTCTAGAACCCCCTCGACGTCATCGGCCATCCAGTCAAAACCGGAAGTATTTTGGATGATCTGGAAGACTAGACCAGCTGACATAATCCTTGTTGAGAAAGTCATCAAAAAATATCCGGCAGAGGCTTGCATCAATCATCGTCATTATTATTATTATTGTTGTTGTTGTTACTATTATTCATAACATTGACTTCCGACATCTTGCATTCCTTCTGCACGGTAAATCGCACCATGTGAATACCCACAGTTTCTTGTATCTTTTTTTTCGAGTCCACCATTCGCTTGTTAATACCATTATCGTCTGACTCCTCACCGGAATGTTTACTAGTGAATGATGATCGGCAATGGCCACATTCCAGCCTCTCAAATATGATAGGGTACACAATCTCGTTACAATTCCTGTTATATAAGCGGAGAGGGGAAAAAATGAAATGAAATAAGATTAGGTAACTCTCTGGAGGGAAATCGTACTACGAGCATTGTACCTAAGGAGTTATAGGCGAGGTTGACAGCAACATAATATAACCGATCTACAAAATGGGGCATGACATGTCGTCTTCGAACGGTCACAACGTTGGATACACCACGGGGATCTACACAAGGCCGTTCGACTTAAGCGAGCTGCTTTTAAAATTGGGCTTGAAATTCTGACCTGCCATGTAGTATTGCTTATTATTATATTAGCTCATGTCACCAGAAGACGTTAGCAAAAGGTACCACCTGGGAGGTACTTCTGGAGGGACAAAGACGGTTGATGTCCACCCACAGCGACATCCCACATCACATTGAAATAACGGCCATTGGCCGATCACTGCCATTAATGAAGACCAGTTAGGGCCCACAGTTTCGGCCGAAGAATGACAGTAGATCATATACCCTTTGGAGGCTTCCTGCTCAGCACAGACTTACTCCGTGGGAGAAAAAAAAAAAAAAAGTTGCATATACATGTTTGATGGTCTTGTTTATGCTGAGATGGGAAGAGGCGGCGGCAATGTTTGTGGACTCAATCTTGGGATCCAGTTGACGATAAGAAATAACAAGAACCCCCTAGCCCAGGTTTAATCCAAACAATCCAAAGAATGGGAGTCCACCCAATATATCCCTCGAACCAATTGAAACCAATCATACCCAATTTAAATCATCTCTGTTCTCCGGGGTTCCCAAGGACCCGAATGCCGGAGACTGGTTACTGAGTCGAGAATAAACAAAAAATAATAATAATGAAGCCCGGAGCCTCTGATCAAAAAAAAAAAAAAACAGGGGAGGCTAAACGGAAGCAATGACCTCTTGCATTGCCAAGACTGAGTAAATTCTGTAAATTCTCCGGAGGAGAAGAGAGAGTCTCCACCAGGAGGGATTAACTTATGCCGAGCCATCTCCAACCGACCCTGGCAGCTGTGGCTGGATTGTGTTCCAGAGGGTTCTCGACGGGCAGACTGGGGCGATAAATTACACCCAGTCTCTCGTTAGCGGCGTTGGTGTAATAATGACCTCGTTTGGCCCACTCTGGCCGCGGGAGGTTGTTTGATCGTCCATTGTGAAACCATCTAGAAAACTCCATCTCGAAAGATTCGATTCCAGCCTCATACGATTTGGGTAGCCTCATCTCCGGTCGTGATCATAGTGCTGACAGGTTTTGATTGAGATACGTGAGCACATTGGATTTGAGCTGGAGTATTACTGTCTATTTCCTTTCTCCCTTTCGAAGTTTTATCATTATCAATCGGTATCTCATCCTGATTGAAGAGGGAGGAACACACGGGTGGAAATGATTATAAGAATAATAAGAATAATAATATCTTGTCCATTAGTCGTATCTCGATTGATCCTACTCAAAAGGGTAGTGTTCTCAGACTTCGTGATAGTAGTTAGTTGGTAGTTAGTAGTTATGAGTGGATTCTCTGACTATCCCGGAATCTGATAAACATCCGGACACCCATCCAAGTGGACGTTGGGAGGCCCTAAACTCCAAGCTCCTTTTGGTTTTTATTTTTTTTTTTTACCCCTTTAAAAATTTTTCAGTGGCCGGATATATCGGAATATTGATCCATCCGTTGCGCTACACGATCCTGCTCTCCACCTCTATACGTGCCTGGAAGGAATTTAGCACCAACAGTTCGGTTGTTGAAACCAGGTTTCTCTCTCTACACAGGTCATTCCGTCCGCACCATGAATCGCGATGGATGGTGGACCGAGATATACACAGTAATAATAATATTATTATCTTATTATGATTATTATTAATAATAATAATTATAAGATCATTAATATCATGACCATAATAAAGCAATTTCTGCGGGGCCACACTGGGATGGAACCTTGCATGGTTCTGACTGGATAGAGAGAATTAGATATTTATGAAGCATTATAGAAAACGGCAAGTTTTCCATTCTCAGACGGAGCGATGTTGAACGCCAAGACATCTATTCAACACTAACGGCTGGGATTACGCATGCCTCTTGATGTTTGTATGTTTGTCGTAGTTGTGGTGGTAATGGTGGTGGGTATTTATTCCGTTGTTTAGTTTATAATATAAGAGGTATTCTTATAGCCCGGGGGTTTCACTCTCTAAGGAAGAACAACCCGGAGGAGATACGAGAAGCCCCAACTTGGTGAAAGAATAAATCAATCAATCAATCAATCAATCAAAATAGAATCCTTCCAGATCTATCTCCTGCCCTACCTAAAGGACTTTCTCTTTTTTTTTTTTTTTTTCCCTCTTACCCCTCTTCGTTGATCTCAAGAACTTGTCCTGCCCCCCGGACTTTTGTGGTTCAGACTGACTCGTGATTAGCCCTCTCTTTCCTCCGATGCAGCGCTTGGACGGGTTACTTGCAGAATCTGAAACCGCTAAGGTGTGTTCCCTCGCACCTGACGGTTTGCAGCCTGCACATGGCACAAGGTACCTCCTGCTAAATTCTCCTTCGTGTCGTACTACGACGTATGTAGTAATAGTACATATGTAATACCCTATCTTTAACTTTGTTTGGGTTGGATATATTTTCTTTTTCTTTTAAAAAAAAAAAAAAAAAAACAGAGAGATATTGAACGAACTAGGTGATGATGTCCCCCCCAATCCACTTTTTGAGTCGACTAGTCTCCTCGATATTCCCACTTGCGGAATCAGAGTGATACATCCTCATGCAGGTACCCTGGTTACTCTCGACAAGAAAGAGGAATGGGCTCAAGAGATGGCTTCAAGGTGGGGACTGACTCGAGAACTTGACTATCAATCCGCAAACCGAGGCTGGAGGAGAAATTCTGAGACATCTCAGATTTCTAGATTCATCTGAGGGATTTTATTTTATTTTTAGTTAAAGAAAGTAGGTACTTTATTTTAAAAAAAAAAAATTAAGATATATTTTTTCAATCAGCCTCCGATGAAGGTGGATATAATTAATGTCCTCCAGTTTACTCAGGAGGTACGAACTATGATCGGTTCCCCTTCGCCTGATGTTGAAACAAAAGCCCACGACAACAGAATATGCTTATTTCAATGTAGACAACCAGTTACATCCTGTTTCCCCCTCCTTCCCTCGTGGATAGTCTGCATTAGCCAACAACCACATCCTCGTGACATATGTGCCGCACTTTTACCGAATGCGAACCAGACAGGATTCAGGCATGTTTCGAGTGTGTGCACACTTAACCTCAATCGGAGGACTGGCCAAATCTGGAACAAAGCATGATGAAACCCCCCTTTGCTAGTTCATGCATCGGGGAGGGGAAACGAGGCAGGAGACCTTAACAAGTTGGGGAATAAAGTTTGCAAGCCTCAAACCAGTATCAGAAACCAGATACATCGTGTTCCTTAACAGGGATACTCACAGCCCAGCCTTCCAACTAAACCAAGACGAACAGAGTCCGGGCCTATCCGGGAACATATCTTGGACTACATCCTTGGGCTGTGATTATCACCGTTGAGAACAAGGGTAGGTGGGGAAACAGCGGTCAAGTGTATTCTTCTTTTTCATGTGGAGACATAGGTCGACAGATGGTGCTCCATCAACGAAATCCGGAGGGAAGGAGGGAAGGAGGAGGGGCTGGTTGTCCTGCAACAGCAACTAAGAAACTGACGACGGAGTAAGGTGGAAGATGGAAGAAGGTATCTCAGGCATTTGGTGAGTGATAGTCACACGTCAATGGCGACCAAGTTACCGTCCCCTCCCCCCTCGCCCTCCCCCTCGCCCTCGCCCCCGTCCTCGTCCTCGTCCTCGTCCCCTCCCTGGTCTAGGAATCCTTTCAATAGCGGACAGGTCTTGTTTGCTCAGGTTCAAAGTTCCACCGGTGAATTTTCCAATAGACGGGCCTCCCACTCCACGTTCTCGCCGCCCCTGGGTGGATTTTGTCTTGGGCGCCTGTTTCTCTAGAATAATCCCGTTTTCTCTAGCTTCCACTCGGCGTTTGTCTTCCTTCTTTTCAGCCTTTGCTTTGATGCCTCTTCGCTGCGATGACGGCATGTTCTGCTGGTGGTAGAGGGATGTCTTTGCGCCGAGCGACTGCATTCTCAAGTCAAGCGCCTTGAGTCGGTTTTTCCCCGTGGGTGCAAGATCTGAACCCGACTCCAAAAGATGAGACTCTTGGAGCAGTCGCTGAAGTGCAAGATCATTCTTCAAATTGTTTGCATCGCTGACCTTGTCCTCGTCGCCATCTTCGTCCTTAGTAGGGGAGCGCTTTGCCGTGGTCTGGTCCCAAGAGAAGGATGGTAGTTTCGCAGTCTAGCCATTGAACAATAAATTAGACACCAGTCCCCTTAGAATAAATACTCGCGCCCAAGAAGTACATACCATAAAGGCCTTGCGGGCTTTTTTATCCAACGGTAGTTCGGCGTTGGCGGACGAGTCCGCATGGTCTACCACCTCCACGGTGTTGACTTCGTCTTCCTCTGCTGAAATCCCATCCCAATCGGATCCAATCTCAGAATCTTCTAGACCATCCTCATCATCCTCTTCAGACTCCTCGGCACGGGCAATTTTGCCACCAGGCACCTCTAAGGGCTCGAATTCCGCTTCGAAGAATTTGCGGAAAACATCTTGGTACGACGAGTCGACGGCGGTGGGGGTGTCTTCTTGATCCTTTGTTTTGATGGATCGCGACACAACTGATGTGTCTCTCTTTCGTTTGCCAATCATTGTCGTGGTCTGTTTCCTCGCAGTGTATAGGGGGTCTTCAGCTGTATCGGGATCGATGGGGAGTTTTTTTTTTCCCTCTGGAGATGATGTACTGGGTCACGTGTGATAAGATAGGCCTGCCCCTCGTGGATTTCCACAACTCGATAAAAACGAATGAACATCCATCATCGCATTGGCGAAGCACATATCAGGCGACCCAAAATGACGAAATTCCGACCGTGTATCGACCTACATTCAGGCCAAGTCAAGCAAATTGTTGGCGGAACATTGAGCAATGTCGCCGCAGAATTGAAGACCAACTATGTATCCAAACTTCCCGCCAGCCATTATGCAGGATTGTACCAGGAACACAATTTGCGCGGAGGTCATGTTGTCATGCTAGGACCAGGCAATGATGCAGCGGCAAAGGAATCGCTCAGTACATGGCCTGGTGGCTTGCAGGTTGCTGGTGGTATTACCGATAAAAACGCCCAGTATTGGATTGATCAGGGCGCTGAGAAGGTGAGGTCATCTATCTTGATATCTTCGCAATCTCTTCTTTTGTCGTTTTCTTCCTTGCTTGTCATGTTTTTTTTTTTTTTTTTTGTTTTATTATCTTTTTTCACCTTGTTACAACTACCAATAGTCCATATGTTAAGTTTATACGTAACAGGTCATTATCACTTCATTTCTCTTCCCCGAGGGCAAGTTCTCCCTCGAACGACTAGAATCCGTCCTAGCCGCTCTGGGGGGCGACCGGTCGAAATTGGTCTTGGACCTCAGTTGTCGAAGGAAAGATGCTACTTGGTTTGTAGCCATGAACCGATGGCAGACTATCACAGAGATGGAAATCAACCAAAGTGAGTCTCCTAATATTCGGAGGAGGCTGGCCTTTCTTTTTTACGCGCCTATTTTAACGGGATATTAGAATCCATTGCCATGTTGGAGCCCTATTGCTCCGAGTTTTTAATCCATGCGGCGGATGTGGAAGGACTCCAGCAAGGTGTTGATGAAGAGCTAGTTTCCAAATTGTCTCAATGGTGCTCAATCCCGGTGACATACGCTGGAGGGGCGCGGAGTCTCCAGGACCTTGAGAAGGTCCATACTAGTAGCCGGGGGACGGTAGACTTGACGATTGGTAGTGCGCTGGATATCTTTGGTGGCTCTGGAGTGACCTTTGATGAGTGTATCCAGTGGAATTTGTCCCATTGAATGGGGCATATCACTGGTGATTTTAGGGATGTGATGTAAGTATGGATATGAATAGATTTCTATAAATATATACCATAGAAATATATATATATATTTCTACTGAGTACACAGGGTAGAAAGAGATTTGTTATGTGAGAAGAGAGATTAAAAACAGCATCGGCATAGATAAATATCACACCTACTAACGAATTAATTGACAAATAATTACCAACTACCTACCTACCAACCAACCTATACTCTGTAATTATTACTGGGTACGTATGTAGTATATGAAACCACTTCTCAGTCTCAGAGTGTGGCCCATTTAGGCAGGAGATGCCGCCGATCTGGAGTCGCCAAATGCGGCTTAGGCGCTTGCATGCATCCGGAGCTGGCGCACCTTCCGCCATCGCTGAGAACATCTTCCACCTCATCACCGCACCGTCTTTACCCTCGTGGGGATCGTCATTGTTCGTTCCATCTCGCCATCGTATCCTCTCGAGAAGTTGACCTGGCCATATTCGCCCTCCAATCTGCCACTCCCGATCGTCCAACGTCCCTATCCCGCCCCCGTCACTCACTTACCGCACACCCCTCGACCACCAAGATGAAGCCTGTCGTATCTCTACTGAATGCCTGGTCCTGGTATGGATCTTTGATCCCTCCCTAGCAGCTGGTGACAGTAAACTGACCGACAATTCCTATGATACAGCGTGATCATCTCTCTCTTCGCTGTTGTCATACTCTCAGTCCTCGGATCACTCTTCCAGGTTCGTCCATCGCTCGATCAATAGTCGATTGTTCAATCATCATCCTTTTGGATTATCTCTCCTACGGTTCTTTGGACTGTGGTTTCAAAACATAAGTCCTAACACTGGGAATCATTTAGCGCGAACACCACGGATTCACCGGCTCGGAAGGCGAACCAGAAGATGGTGGCGCAGTGGCTGCCTCGATCTTCACTGCCGTGATTGTATACGCTGTATGTCCTCTTCTCTCCTCGGCCAGTCGCCTGCAAATAATACTCTGTGGTTCCAAACGACTAACAACATCCTAAGGGGTTCTTTGTTTTCTGTTCCTTCCAAGCGTACCTTCACATGAGAAGCAGCAGGGGAGGCGCTATATCGCTGAATTAGATTAGCTTCTCGCACACCTCACTCTACTTTCCCGCCCCTCTGCTATCCAGGATACATATCGATCGCATTGCCTTGACCCCCTGTTTAATTTTTTTTTCTCCCTTTTCTTTTTTGCGATGGCGACATATTTATCGCTCCTCGTCGACAGCATTGAATGTTCTGGATGAGGACTGAGGATGTCAGCCGGTTTTGTCAGTCTACAGGCTCACCTGAACTCAGAGCCAGGCTTCTGACACTTCTATATCGTCTGTTCAAGCTCCCCATCATTATTGATGCAGTATCATACGTTTTGTGCTGGCTAGAAGTCAGCCATCGAGGTTGGTTGTTGAATACCTGTCTGGTTTAAGCGCCCTACAGGGTCCCCTTAAGATGTACGCAGGTTGTATATGTATATAGCGTGTCGCTTCCAAATAGATTATTTTACTTTTTTTACTATTATTGCAAACACGAGCGATATAATTTGTTGTATTGAAGATAGTTTTCCCTAACACCCAAAAATGCAGAGACAGCTATTTATATCCAAGAAACTCCCAGATATCTCAGACCATACCCATTCCCATATTAATAGAACTTTTCTTTTCGGAGGTATTTATCGAAACACAAAGAAAAAAGAAAAAAAAAAATAACTTATGCATCATAAGATCATAGCATGACATCCGCATAATGTCACCATCACATCGCCTACTCTTCATCTTCGATCGGGTCTAGCATTTTCGACATGTAAGGCCCGTCCAAAGTGTAACCAAGACGACCATAGTAGCTGCGCACGCCAACCCCAGAGATGACACTGATCTTTTGGCTTCCATGCTCCTCACGGGCGATGCGTTCGGCTTCCTCCATCAGGAGGGTGCCGAATCCTCGGTGTTGGAACTTGCGCGGATCACGGCCGTGAAGCGGCACCGCAGAACCGTAGACGTGGAGCTCCCGCACGATACTCGTCTGCTGGCCGGTAAATTCGGGACGGAAGGTATGTGTGGGGCTGCACTTGCGTAGACGCAGAAGGCCAATGAGAATGTCCTGTTTGGGGTCTTCGTAGGCTAGGAAAGTCTCCCAGCCTCCGTTGGCGGCGTAGTCCCGGCGGATCAGTTCTACCTGCGAAGGACGGATTTTGTTTTTGACTTCGTTGATGCCGACTTCGCGGGTGCGCACGTCGCGGCACGTGGTGCCAAAGTCCTTCATGCGTGCCAGGGCCAGTTCGCGGAGGTTGCCGTTCTCGACCCCCGATGTGACCAGGGGCATGGGGATGTCGCGCTGGACACGGTAGATACGGGTCCAGGGGGGCACGAGGGCAAGGATGCGGGCGACGATATCGATCAGTGCGTTGGGCGTGTAGTTCTTATAGCGGCCGGTTCGCCAGAGCTCGTAGAGGCCCGTACCGCGGATCACCAGGGTTGGGTAGATCTTGAGGCCGTCGGTGCGGAAATTCGGGTTCTCGAAATATTCCTGGAACTGGAATAGATCGCGCTCCATTCCAACGTTGGGCAGGTCCGGCATCATGTGGCTGACTACCTTAAAACCGGCATCCTTGGCTAGCTTGAATGTCTCGGCGACTGCGGCAACGGTGTGACCACGATTCGTGTCTCGAGCGACATCTTCGTACAAACTCTGGACACCAATCTCCAAGCGGGTGCATCCGTACCGCAGCATGCTGCTGAGGTGGGTGTCGAGACAGTAATCCGGCCGTGTTTCGATGGTGATTCCCACACACTTCACATTACTCATCTCCCCGGCCAGGACGGCCTCATCGACGTTGTCCGTCTGGTACCCACTGAGCGCATTATGAAGTTGGGCGATAAACGATTCACGATACTCGTCTGGCAGTGACATGAATGTGCCTCCCATGAGGATGTACTCGACCTTGTCCACGCTGTGACCTAGCGCCTTCAGTTGGTCGACCCGTCCTCGGGCTTGTTCGAACGGATCGTACCGGGCCCGAATCGCACGCATCGACGTGGGCTCATAGCCCGTATACGATTGTGTCGAATACTCGAAATCCGAATCGGGGCCTCCGGGGCAGTAGACGCAGATATTGCCTGTGTATGCGATGTGAGGGCAACGGTGGGGCTTGCTCATCACCGCCACCACTGCAATACCGGAAGACGTGCGGATGGGTTTCGCAATCAGTTTGGGAAGGATGTACTTCTTGTAGTGTTCGGGCACCGCGGCGATAATGGCCGTCAACGGTGGTTGGGAGGCCAAATGATGTTTTTTTGCGATTTGACCCCGCAGTTTGTTGAGGTTGATATCTTTTTTGACCTTTGTGGGATCGGTATGAGACTCATACTCCTGAATCAGAGCGTTTGCGATGTCCGAACAGGCTCTCATATATCGTTCATTCTCCGGAGGAAGTTTTGCGGTGATTTTGGCCTTGTGGGAGGCCGGTGGCGGCATGGTCATGGTGGCCGTGGCCATGGTGAAGGATTTGATCGAGAGACCGGGGGGGTAATAAAAGAACCAGAAAAGACAAATCTAGGATACGATCGATCGTGCGAACGAATAATAGGATCTTCGAATTGGAAAAGAGAGCCCAAATAAGCTTAACCCCAAGAGTGGAGGAGGATGAATGTCGAGGTACCGTGATTGTGTCCGAAGGCGCCAACCGACCGCCCGCGACAATTCGGATCCGCTTAAAGCTTTGTCCCGAAATCCTCCCCGGCGCGCGTATACCGATTATTCTTCCCTTTCCTCTTCCTTCCTCTCTCTCTCCTCCTCCTCCTCCTCCTCCTTCCAACTCCAACTCATCCCACCACTCCCTCAACAACTCTCCTCTCCTCTCCCCACTCTTCCTCTTCTCCCTTCTTACCAAAAAAAATATGCAGTCCGTCCGCCGTAACACCTTCTCTGCCCTTCGCAATGCGGCTTCCGCGCAGCGTCGTGGATATGCCCAGGGTGCTTCTCCTTATGCCGAGACCATCAAGAACCTCCGTATCAATTCCGATACTAAGGTGATCTACCAGGGTTTCACCGGAAAGCAGGGAACGTAGGTCTTCCTCAACCCCGGGCCGAGCTAACCTCCACCCGAGCTTAACGCTGACGTTGCGTTTCTCTTTTTTGCGCAGTTTCCATGCCGAACAAGCCATTGCCTATGGTATATTATACGCCCTTTAGATCCCCCCCCGGATCACCCTGATACATTTGAACTTCGTCGCTGACGATTCCCAGGCACCAAGGTTGTTGGTGGTACTAACCCCAAGAAAGCCGGTTCCCGCCATCTCGACCTCCCCGTTTTCGCAAATGTCGCGGATGCCGTCAAGGAGACCGGTGCTACCGCCTCCGCTATCTTCGTCCCGTATGGAAACCTCATAATCATATCGATCAAAAAGCTCTCAGGACTGTAACTAATCAACCCTAGCCCTCCGCTCGCCGCTGCCGGTATCGAGGAGGCCATTGCCGCTGAGGTTCCCCTCGCTGTCTGGTACGTCTTCCCTTCCTTATACTCCTATTTATACATATTGTGGTCGTGGTTACTGATCTATCCGGCGCATAGCATCACCGAGGGTATCCCCCAGCATGGTACGGGTTTCATTTCTCAAAGGCTTGTCTCGGTTTGGAGCAAAGAGCTGATTGAAAATTTTCACAGACATGGTTCGCATCACGGATATCTTGAAGACCCAGAACAAGACCCGCCTGGTCGGTCCTAACTGCCCGGGTATCATCGCTCCCGTATGTTCTTTCCCCACGTTTAATCCGCCGTGGTCGCACTACTCCGCAAAGACCGGATACTAATAAATTGTAACATCGGGGAATATAGGGCCAGTGCAAGATCGGTATCATGCCTGGATTCATCCACAAGCGTGGCCGTGTCGGTATCGTCTCCCGTTCCGGTACTCTCACCTACGAGGCTGTGAACCAGACCACCCAGGCCGGTCTGGGACAGTCCCTTGTCGTTGGTATCGGTGGTGACCCTTTCTCGGGCACCAACTTCATTGATTGCCTGAAGATCTTCCTCGAGGACCCCGAGACGGATGGTATCATTATGATCGGTGAAATCGGTGGTAGCGCCGAGGAGGATGCTGCCGAGTTCTTCAAGGCCAACAACAAGTACAACAAGCCTGCTGTCAGCTTCATCGCTGGTATCAGCGCCCCCCCTGGCCGCCGCATGGGCCACGCCGGTGCCATCGTCAGCGGTGGTAAGGGTGGTGCTGACTCGAAGATTGCTGCTCTCGAGGACGCTGGTGTCGTCGTCGAGCGAAGCCCTGCTGGTCTTGGTAAGGCTCTGCTTGCCGAGTTCGTCAAGCGCGATCTGGTCTAAATGTAATCTTTCATTTTTTTTTTTTTGTTTAATCATTTTTTTACGTTGGAAAACCCAGCTGGAAGTGGATTGGGGCCCATGTGCAGGTGACATGTTTGGGCCTGCAAAAATTTGGAAAACTTGGCTGGGTTTATCCACCTTTTGATCTACTAGACGACCTCTTTATTGTCTCGGCCTCCTACACCTGTACTCTTTCCCCCCCCCGGTCATTTTTCGTTTCTCATTTGTTTAGAGGTGATAGGAAGTAATTAGTTTCCTGATGTAAATTTTCTATATATCCTGTGTTCTTGGTGCATTGGGTGTGAAATCATGTCGGATAAGTGAAACCTAGGGAATTTTTATCCTTCCCAAATGTAGGTTTTTTTTTCTTCTCCCCCTACCACAGGGGAGAGGGGCAAGCGAACATAACCTGTAGAATTGCCTTACTGGTTATCGTTGCTGCGACGGATGGAACCCAAGCTCCCCGGGGGGAAAACCCGATCAAATGATTCCCCTTGAGATTGGTGGATGTGGATATCTTAATATGAGATCTTGGAGGCTGTGGACAAGATACTGGCCTTTGCTCGCTGGTGCCATTGATCGAGGTGTATATATGTACTTGGTCGATGAGCGGCTATAGGGCTGCTAGGAAACGCCTGGTATATCATTTGGAGAGAGAGAGTTAGGATGTCAAGAATGCATGCATGCATTTACAGTATAGTCGGAAAGGGACTTTTTTTCTGGGCGTTGTCCTGAGGATGAAGAAATATCTTGAGGCATAGTCAGGGGCGTTCAATGAACATATTTATTTAAAGAAGCGGACTGAAACCATTGGGAATATATGATCAGGGGAATCTGGGCGTATTGCGCCAACATTCCAGGGGAGCTCTGAAGCTTGATGTTTCCAGGGATTTCCAAGGATTTTTCGAGGAAGCAAGGGCCACTAATGTGGTTATTACATAGGCTCGGCGCAGGAAGGAATCTGTATATCAATCAATATATGTACAGTAGTTTGATGGATGTTTGGGTTGAGGGAGTGGAAATTGACCAAGGTTATTCAAAAAAATAAAATAAAAATAAAAATAAAAATAGATAAAAAAGGAAATAAAGAGAGAGAGAGAGAGAGAGAGAGAGAGAGAGAGAGAGAATAAGAGAAACAAAGAATCAAGGAGGTGGAGATGAGATGAAGTCGATAACTCGTAAGGGAGGCGAGTCTAATCGCATCGGATCTTCCATATTTGTTGTTGTTTGTTGTGGTGGCTGGTATGTACGGGCTATGTATGGTAACTTTCCCTCATTTGGCGGCGTAAGAATGCCGCTGAGGTAAGCCTACCTGGCACGTGACCTCCCGGGCGTGAAGGTCGTTGCTTGAGGAACGAAATCACTCTCTGTTTATCCTCCTTCACAGCCTTCGAAATCCACCTTGTCCTCCTCCTGCAGCTGCTATGTGCCCTCCATAGCCCTACTGTTGCTGCCAGTGCTTCACTTGGATGTCTTGACGACAGCTCCTCCGCTCGTCGAGTCTCTCGTCCTCTTCTCCATCCTGTTTTTGGTGGTGTGGGAACGTGTGGTTGAGGCGGCTGCAGAAGATCAAAACAGACGCTATTGCCCGTGGTTACCGACCGTCACTTCGCCCAAACAGTGGGTGTGTTGTCGGTGTAGTGGTCTAGTCCCCAACGAACGATCTAAAAACAACAACAAATTAAAGAGTGAAAGAGAGAAGGGAGGGAAAAAAAAAAAAAAAAAAAAAAAAAAGAGTGTTAAAGAAACATGGCTCCTGATTTGGGTAAGGAAAAAATGACCTCTCTTCAATATGTTCCTTTTCCTCTCCCTCGTTTTTGTTACATCCACATTATCCTCCTTCGCCCGCCCGTATTTTTACGGTATCAAAATCATTCACTATGGTTGCCTTGCTAATGTTCACGCTCAACAACAGCCCGAACGGCTTCGCAAGCCTCGAGTGCTGCTTCTCAAAGTACACAGATAATACCTCCTCTCAGTCGCCCAGGAACAGCCGATCTGATGAGGTCGCGCTCGGAAACAGTGGTATCACGGAACGGTCGTCGCCCCAGATCTAGAGGCTCCACAGCTAGTCT
Source organism: Aspergillus nanangensis (assembly GCA_015844325.1). Lineage (NCBI taxonomy): Eukaryota > Fungi > Ascomycota > Eurotiomycetes > Eurotiales > Aspergillaceae > Aspergillus > Aspergillus nanangensis. Next base: position 5,679 of record VCAU01000022.1, on the reverse strand, counting down.
CCATTCAAACACCACACAGCAAACCCAGGATCAGCAAATCTCCGAGGGCTTCTCTCAATTCCTCCCTGCTCAGTCGGCTGCAGGTCACAATGTTTTTGGCGGAAACCCGGAGGATATCATTATGCGATTTGGTCAACAGCTATCCCATCCCGTGAATGGATCTCCCCTTGATGCTGCTCTCCACGAAGCCCATCACCCCGTCATGCCAAGGGCAGAAGACTTTCCAAACCATGCGATGCACGGCCACCACCTCTCTCATCATTCCCTCCCTTCCGGTATTCACACCCATGGCCTGCCCAATGTACCAATGCCTCAGTACCAAACAATGTATGACAGTGGGATTGAAAACCATGTTCCAGAGCACCTGATGGAGGACAATGATCAATCTGAGGCCGGCGCGAAAAAGAAAAAAGGATCAAGCTCCTCACTGGCAAATGACAACGAGCTGCGAAAGCTGTTACGGCAGTATGAAGGCTATTCTTTGAAGCAGATGGCAGCAGAGGTGCTGAAGCACGAAGGGGCCGGGGGCAAAGCTGAAAAGGTCAAACAAGTCTTTGCTATGATCTGGTAAGTATAATGACATGTCACTGTTATCAGCATCGCGACTTCTTGCTAATATCAGACTAGGCTGAAGGAGAACTGCCGAAAGAGCACCGGATCCGTCCGGCGCGACCGCGTGTACTGCTGTTATGCAGAGAAGTGTGGCACAGAGCGGGTTTCAGTGCTGAATCCAGCTTCTTTTGGTAAACTTGTGCGCATCATTTTCCCCAACGTGCAGACTCGGCGATTGGGGGTTCGGGGGGAATCCAAGTATCACTACGTGGATTTGACAGTGATCGAGGAGAAACAACAGAAGCCCCCGCCCCTGAACCCGCAAGTTCCAGCAAGTTCCAGTGCTATTGCTGGTGTTCCGGGTAGCAAAGAAGGCGATGATGTGGTCCCGAAAAGTATCGGGATTTTGCCCCAGCCTCCCACAGACACCGCAGTCTTTCCGTCGCCGACGACTTCATTTATCCCCAGGTTTTCGGCCAATCCGTCAAGTCCCACCTGTGCCTGCCAGCCCTCATCTCACTCTAATGACGACTCAGCCATCACCGTTGAGAACGTGGGCTCTCATGCTGGCAAAGTTATACACCAAATGCTGAATTTCCCAACCACAGATAGCGCATCTGTGGACAACGAGTCGCTCCAGCTCCCTGAAATCAGCTCATACCTCCCAGCAAATACAGACTCAAAGGTCGCTGCTGCATTAGCCGCACTCTACAGATCACATTGTATATCTGTCATTGACAGTTTTCGCTATTGCAAAGAGAAGAATCTATTGCGATATTTCTCGGCTTTTCACGGCACACTTACTGTCCCAGTGCAGAAGTTATTGACGCACCCTAACCTTGCGCCATGGATTAAAGAGTGTGACTGGATGATGTACCAAAAGATGATCGCCTTCGTGGCCCCTCTTACCACCCAGGTCGTCCCCAAGCTTGTGCTGGATGCTTTCAGTTCAATCTCGCAACGGCTGACCACCCATATTGCGGATACGTTCAAGGCCCAGCCTCTCCACGTTTCCCTGGCGAGATTAATCCCGGCTCATATATTTTGCAATCTGCTTAAGCACATGCTCGACGTTAATCAATCGGCAAATGCCGCGGCTGCCTGGTTATGCCACCCTGACAACCGAAATCAGATGTGGTTCGACTTCAAAACATTGGTAGATCCCAAGGAGATGATGATTAAGGCAAACATCCCCAGCTGCGCCGAAAAGGCCACCGAGCAGATGTTGAAGCATGACATTCGAGCGCTTCTCACTCCGATCACAGACTTGAATCCTTCTGCCGCAAAACCTTTCTTCACTAGTCCAGACCTCGACGACGACGTGCAAGCTCATAGGAACCCCGTGGCGACCTCGACGGGTGACGAATATAACTTCCCGGATAAGTGGGTATCGTTTATACTCAACTTAATGTCGGCCTTCCCCAATCATCGCACCCAATGCATTATTCAGCGTGTTGATGCTTTATGGGATTGCATCCTCCACCGGCTGACCTTAGGAGGAGCCCAGAGTTTTAGTGCTTGGTGGATGACCAAAGTTTTCTTTCATGAAATGATGGCATGGCAGGCTGAGAAGGGCGGATTTATACTTCATACCCCAAGTACCCTGCAAAGTGCCAACCCTGAACCTAGCCAGTATGGCTCTAGCAACTTTTTGATGAAGCAACCCACTGGTCCCGACTCTGCTACAAATGATTCTTTCATGACGTCTGAAATGCCGCATGTTACTGATGCAAGGCCAACATCGGTCCCCAGAGACGGTTCGGCAGAAGGCATCTCCCAATCCCGTACATCACTGGACCGGTCACAAATGCAAGCCAACCCAAATGGTGTTGAGAACGACAAACCCGTTCCTGAGAGCATCCCTAATTTCCACCCCCCAAACAACGATGACAGCGCTATCGATCTTGATGACGACTCAATGCTGATGACAGTGGGCAAATACGGCGATATGATGGCCTCTGACCCTGCAGATGCCGAAGGTGATGTTGTTGTCATCTGATGAATGAATGACCTGTGCATCTTCGCTTCGATCCACTTTTGGAAACATCGCCCTCCCCTGCCCTTTTTTTTTTCTTGTTTGATTACACACGGAGTTGGATTTTATTTTCTGGAGTATCTCTTTTTCTGGCCGGTGATTATTTCCGTTCATGTATAAGGGAGGTTCGGCGTTCGACGATCTTTGCACGAGAAACGAGAAACGAAAAGAGCATCGATTCGAGACACGTCGGCCTGCAGCATAGTTGTTCAGGTTGACGATCATAAAATATCTAATAGCGTGGTTGATCCCGCTTTGAATCACGGAAACCATCCTCTTTTTTCCCGTCTACCTTAGGGTTCTATTTTTCTGCTTTCTTCCCCCCCTTCTCCCTGCCCTTCTTCGTTCCAGACTCCCACACACACCGTCCATGTACATACCTTTTTTCCTTTCTCCCTTGGTCCATCTTCGATGATTCATTGGTTTGTTCTGAGTTTTAAGCATGCCATTTAACCTCTGTGCGTTCTTTTTAATCCTGTTCTTGACTGTCGTTCATTACCTCCATTCTTTTGTTCTGGATTTGAACCCCCTATACCATTCATTACATGACGCCTAGTTGTCGTGTCGACAAACGCCAGACATGACCAAAATCAAGGGCGCGATATATCGCAGGTTTAATTAGCATGAAAGTGTCTTGTTGGATGTTTTCCCCCTTTTCACGAAGTGGTGTTTGACGATGAATATATTCCAATGACAAATACCATTTTCTGGATTCGCCTATCATGTTTGATAAGGAGTACATTTATTACGGTAAACTTTTCCTACTTTTTTTTCATGATATTTCAAATGATCATATATGTACCCTAACCTAGAGACGTACCATTTTTTTGTTGGGTGATAAAGAGTAGGTACATTGACTGTATCGTGGGCATCGGAAAAATAAGTCTCTGCTTTCTTTGGCCATCATTGTTCGCAGGACTCTGATTATGCTCACAAATCTACACGGGTTCAAAACCACACAATCTGAAGGGAAAAAGAGCAACTATTATGGTATCGGCTAATGCTGCTGGGTCAATCAATACGACAGGCACAGCCTGTGAGGTCGACCGATCATGAGTTTACCGGAAACTTTGCGAAGGGAAAAACCTCGGACCAGCGAACCCGTGGGCAATAATGCTCTGGACATCAATGTTACTTCCGTTGTGAGGACTCCATAGTTTAATCAAGATGTATCTGCCAGACCTGCAAGCAAATGCATCAGTAAAAAACACACACACACACACAAGAAATAAGAGGGTGGTGGAACATACGGTGGCGGATCGAATTTTATGCTGACCATGCTCTTGGACCGCTCAATGAAGAAGCGTGCATGTGGCTTAAGCAACTGAGGACCAGAGACGGGTGTATCTGATGCGTTGCGCGAGCTCGAAGCCGCATTGGACGTAACAGGTTGGATCGTACTCGGGGCAGGTCGTTGCCTGGGAAGGCCCTCGCGCTCCATTGCATATTGGCGGCGCATGACCCGCACACGCCTCTGTAGCTCTCGCCGACGACGCATGTATACACCTAGCTCGGAGGTATCATCGTCACTTTCGCTATTTTCACTTTCCGTACAAAGATAATCATCTTCCATCTGATTCATGTGGAGTCTTTCGATCTCCGCTATTGATGGAAGATCTTCATACTGAATTCCGGTGGTCTCGTTATTTCCAGGTCGCTCATCGTACTCGGTCGTAACTCGAAACTCGGACATGGGGTCAGAGGCACTGCCTGTGTAAGGACCCACAAGATCGCTGATATCGGTATCTGGTTCCGAGTGCGGTTCCGTACCCAAAACGGCGCCTCTTTCGAGGGTCTGGAGCGGAGTTCTGTATGCACTCAAATATTCCTGAGAAGGTTGCATTCCACTGCGTCGGTGTCGATGCCTTCGCGAGCGGTATTGGATCTGGTACTGAGCAGTACGAGATAACAGCTCATCGGATGTCATGGCGACAAAAACCATACCCTCTTGTATCCTAAAATGATGTGAGTGTGAGGACAAGATGGAGATGGCGTAGGGTATAAAACATACGGCGCATCATACCCATTTTTCGGAGCCTTTATGACGATTTTCTTCAAGCAGAAAGGCGCCTCTCCACAGTGTTTAAGTACGAGATTGCACCGATCGGATTTTGTACAGTAAACGGAAGAGTCATTCCGAAGTACATTTTCCGGCCAAGAGCTTTCGCCTTCGGGTTCATAATTACCTCCATCACAACTGGCGAGTTCCATCTTCAGGGCTCCCGGCACAACCTGGCCATATTGACCATAACGGAAGCTCTGCAAACCCTCTCTATTGTCATCAGACTCCAATTTTCTGCGCTTTACCCTCCACCGCTCCGTGCTTCGATCCTCACCTGCTTCCTGAGGCATGACTGTGGGTGAATCAATGTACGGAACAGGTTCGTCTAGGATAGTGCCGTCCAGGAGGGCACGGGAATTGGGGCCTCGGTTCCGGACTTCTCGAGCGGGCCGAGCTCCGCCTCTCACGGAGCGATGCCTAGAGGATTCGGTATCTGAACGTGAGGAGTCGGGGGCGCTTGTATCTGGATCGACCACAGAAACGTTCAAGGTCGGTAAACCCTGATTCCCTGGGCGCAAATACCCCTCGTAGCTAGCATAGGGGCGATGTTCCCTGCGAGAACGGTAATGCTGGATCTGTCGATCTATAGCCGCTCTGGTCTGATCGAAACTAGACCTGTCCTGGACGCGGCCAGACCGGTATTCATCTATCTCTTGGTTTAAGGTCTCTAGGGCGCGGGCCGAAGTACTTCGATTCCTCTCGGAGTTCAACAAGTCCCGTAGGTGTTGTAAGCGATTTGCGGTGGGTCGAGGTGGGCGATCACCCCCACGACTCCCACGAGAAGTACGGCGAGAGGCAGGAGGGTAGTCGTAATTTCCCGACTACAGAATCGGGCAGCCAGGTAGTCAATACAATGTATAATGCATTAGGGGAAGGGGGGAGGATAAATGGAACCGTCGCTTTATAGAGAGAGATAAGGAGATTCTGAGGTCTAGACGTACCATCCTGAACAACCGATTAGTTTTTTTTTGGGGGGGGGGGGGGGGGGGTTGGGGGGGGGCGGCCGGGGGGGGGGGGGGGGGTGGGGGGG
>VCAU01000219.1:0-24260 GCA_015844325.1 Aspergillus nanangensis | reverse complement strand
AAAAAAAAAAAAAAAAAAAAAAAAAGGAAATCCCCCATCGGCTTAGCCCGGTGCGGCGTCCTGCGGGCTCCACTGGGCACCGACAGATACTGCCGATGCATGATAGATGGGGTGGGGAACTATTTTAGTGGTACATCTAGTATCTGGTGAGGCTTAAAGTTCAGGATTTAGGATGGCTTTTTTTTCGCTTGGAGATGGGTGGGTCGGGTCAGTTATGGAGGTAGATTATTAATAATTAGGTTCTACTACCTACGTAGATTAGAGAGATGTCTTGGTACATAGGTTGGTTGATATGTATTACTTGCATGTGAGTCGGTTATCGGGTTTGTTTGCTTGAATCATGGAATTGTGGTTCGGATCGAGATCTGAATCAGTTGATTGTTGGGGGTGTTTCCGGATGCGTTAGGAGCTGACGTTTTACTTATTGAGAGTTCGAGTCAGGGTAGTCATACAAGGTAGGAGTGTATACAAATCAAGGCACCGATACATCTAGACACTCCAACTAATAACTAAGACAGTCAAGTCTCAACTTACCTAGTCTAGTCTAAAACCGCAAGAAAAAAAAAAAAAACCAACAGCTGAAAAACCACCCCCTTACCCTAGCTACTACCCTAGCTAGTTTCAGCCTTCATCCACAGCCTCATAAGTGGAGAGACAGATAGGGAGAGAGAGATAGAAAATCCGATCGAAAATCCCCCACTAGTACAGTACCGCAAACCGAACCACACCCATACAACCCACGAACCAACCGGCGCTAAAAACCCAAGCCATCATGTTGGATTTGTTGTATCGAGTGTTTCGGTGGCCGTGACGGCGGACGGGGACTGGTTGGGCGCGGGACGCAGGCGTCAACAGATCCACTACATGTCTCGGATTGTGCTGTGCCTCTGCCTCCACGAGTCAGGGTCCCGACCCAGCTGTCATCGGGAGATGGGTAGATGTATGGAATGCCGAGATGGGGTTGGAGAAGTGAAAGAATTTTCTTTTCTTTCTATTTTATTTTTATTCTTTTTTTGGGGTCCCCGCTTTAAGGTCGGTAAATGCCGATTCTTTCCTGGATTGCCATATATGGAGGAGGTGGGATGTTTGTTTGTTTATTTGTTGGTTTGATGAATGCATGAATGCATAAATGAATTAGAAGTGGGGGTTTTATAGGGAATGACTGGGTTTGAAAGAGAGACGGAGAGAAAAAGGAATTGATAAGAGGGAGGTTTATATGAATTTCCTGGGAGATACGAGGCTGGGAATGATTCTATACAGATAATTATATAGAACCTGCTTCTATGACTTGATTGAATAACATTAGTATTCCCATAAATAGATATTATTCCCATAATTAAGGCCCTCATTCCCTGTGCATCTAACAGTGGTTTCTTCCCTATACAAGAAGACAGTGAATATACCTGCCTATAGAATGGGCAGGTATACCTATCAACCTTCCTCGAGTCTCCCCCTGTCCTACTTCCACAAGCTACCAGGCCTCAGGGATGGTCCAACAGGCAAGTCAATCATCTAAAATTACATGATCTTGATGGGATCCCAGGCTTTTGGACTGTCTCCTGCGAAGGATTGTCAAATTGATAATGCCATCTGCTCCGGCCACGTCATTGAGATGACGACCCAGGATCCGGAAAGCGTCCAGCTCCCCTAACATGGGAAATATGGTCTCTCCAGACGGACGTCCTATTATGCCTTTCGCAATATGGTCTAATCAGTACCACCTAATTCCAGCTGGCGTGGAACAACGTATCAAGACACTCCAACGGGCAGCGGAACAGGTCCTTGAGGAGGCACGCCGGGAGAGAAAGAAAGAAGAGGCCGAGAAGAATGCGAAAAAAAACATACAGCTACCGGGAACTCGAAAGCAGCCGGCAAAGCTAAGGCCAAGACCGATACTGACAAAACCGAGAACAACAACGAAATTATGACGTTCGACGACGACAAGTCCATAGAAGATAGACCAAATAATTAGCCGACGGAATCAGATGCGAGGAAATTCCATATTTAAGTATTAGAACGTCACGTTAACTGGGCAAAGACTGTGGTCCCGCTATCTAAGAAAACAGAGATCTACGATCTGGCGAAATCAGCTGACGAAATACCTACTCAAAGAATAGACCGACCCTTGGAATATAACGGCCTAGACGCAGCACAAGATCACGTTAACACTGCAAGAAATTATAGACTCACCTTAGGGGCTATCAGCGTCGAAACTGCGATAAATAACGGAGAGATTAGCGCCAGAGGTCACAATTGACGCCTTATACACACACACCAACAGGACGCAAAGCCTTGGGAAACATTGAATCATGATTTTTCGATCGTGGCACACAAGATCATGACACCCTACCACAGCTTAACCTAGAACAATGGCAGTTGGGAAAGGCCGCAAGGAAAGCTTTCATTAACTACATTAACGAATTGAACGCTTAAGCGAGGACTAACGTTTTGTCTCCTATCATACATCTGCAGCGCGAAAGACGGCGCTTTTCCTCTTTGCTTTTCTTTCCTTCGTTTTATTGATTTACCTAGCCTATGGGGAGGATTAGCGTTTTATTTCTTATTTTTTACTTTCCCTTTCTTTCGTTTTGTTGATTCTACCTAGTCATCGAGGACGACGACATTTTTCGTTCGACCTTATGCACATGCAGTGGGTCTTGAATCGTGTCGCCGCTATACGATTCGAGTCTGAGGCAGAAGCCTTCTCGATTCTCGAATCGCTGGCTCTAGAACTTCCCCAGCGACTTCGCCGTCAAGCGGCGAGCGGCAAGAACCAACCCCCTCTATATGCCTGTTTGTCCCTTTATCTTAAATAGACAGACAGACAGTTTATGTGTCTCTGCGCGTCTCTCGCTCGCTCTCTAAAGATGGCGGGTGTACGTGAATCTACACCTCCTTGCTTGATTTCATATGATGTGCTTGGCTAACATGTATTATTTGGAAGCCATGCGTCTTCTGCCATCAATACGGACACAAGAAGAACTCTTGCCCTGATTCGATTGCATTTTGCAATATTGTGACAGCAAGTATTAATATTCAATTAGTTATTTCATTTACTAAATTTATATTAGAGTACGCGTTCTATACGTCGTCAGGACTAACCCGGAACGCGAATGTCTTACCGTGGTCAGATGCTTGGCAGAAGTCCGCTGGATGATCTCGAGTAGCCCAATATCATGTGAAATAGAAATGAATCCACAAAAGCTTGTATACTCCTGTAATTGACGATTAATTTGTTGATGCGTGTGATGTCTGAAGGAATCGCGTGGTGCGAAGGTTTATTAACGCTCGTATTATCTACCTAGGTACTTGGTAGTATCTTCGTTTATGCACTCCGCCTCGGCCGTCGATCATCAGGCTGCTTGATCGATAAATATAGCAGTCAAGGACCAATCGGGTTGAAACGGCCCCCATGTTATTTGATGTCGCCAACTTATTCAGGTCTAGTACCTGGGATGATCGTTCGTGATAAGAGATGATCGTTCGTATGAGAGACGATCTTCGGGAAATAACTTCATAAATCATTCTAAAAGAAGACGAAACGTGAAAGGGACATAGGATGCTATAGGCTGTTCTGCTCTTGAGTCTCAACGGGCATCAAGGCTCCTGTTTTCGAATACGAAAACTCGGGCATCTCGACTCCTTTCCACACATGCACCTCACTCACGTCCATCTCAATAGAGCATGTCGATTATTATAAATAGGGGGTCGTAGGCATACCTCAGTTTAAAAATTCAACCAAACTCAAGGCCTCGTCTCTTCAATCAGTTCAAAAATTCCCAAATATAAGATACCTATAACCTTCATCATGCGTTTTACTTCCGTCTTCAGCACTTTGATTGCCGTTGCCGCTGTCAATGGCGCCGCCAACAACTCTGCAATCGACACGATCACCAAGGACTTGAAGGGTGGTGACTTTATCAAGGCTGCTAACGATATCCTGACCCTTGGGAATTGTGACCTTTCTCATCTTGCCGGTTAGGATCCCTAGAACAAAATATAAACTTTCCCAAGTAATGGATACTAAATCGAAATATAGGCTGCGTTGGAGTTTTCGCCCCAATTATCGTCGACTGTGGCCAGGCTGTCATAGCCCAGGGTGCAAACGTCAGCGAGAACCTGGCTTGTTTTTCGAAAGCCCTGGGGGTGATTGGATCTGGACCTAAAGGGGTAAGATTCTTGTCTTGTCTGACTGCATCTTCTTGATTTCGCTGACTGTTCTTTTTTTCCCCCGAAATTTAGTTCGATAGCTGCACAGCTTGTATCGAGGAGGGTATTTCCGTCGCTGAGTCCCTCATTACGGACCTTTAAAAAAAACTATTATGAAGACAAAAAGATGGCGCAGAATTTGGATCATGATGGAGGCTAAGATTGGGGCGATTGATTAAGGTTGTGTGTGATATATTTGAGCTGTACTTTAAAATAAGCCGGGGAGCTGGGGTTTCTTTTAACTATTCTAGGTAAAGGGTTCTGTTTTTAACGCGTGAAATTTATTTTCTTATTTTCTTTTTGCTCTTTTCAACGATTTGTTGAGTCTCATTGTACGTTGTTGTGGACTGGTCCGGAGGATGTCCGTTTCAAACACTTTTTCACATTAACCGTCTTCTCGAGAACTCAGAAAACCAGACCCAATCACACGTAAACATAGCAGAAGGGGCCTCCCATAGTATTAGAAAGGTCTCTGATCGTCTCTGGCGGGGCCAGCGCCCTACCCATATCCACAATATCATCCAAAGTAGTGTTGACGGGGAAAGGCAGATTGGTACCGCCATCGACCACGTAGGTGCGAGAGCTAGGATCCATATTTTGCCAGGTCCAAAACGCCCGATCAATGGCAGCATGGTGAAGATAGAAAACAGGGTCACCAGGGGAAGTAAAGAAGTCCTATGGGAGGAATCCATCTGGTTAGCTGTAAATCCTAAAAGTAATATAATAGATCGACGAGACGTACTCCACCTGGGTCACCTCCGATAGTGAAGTGGCCACCTGAATGGACACCAAGATATCCAGGCGTGGGGACCATGCCTTGCAGCAAGTTTTGAAACCCGAGAATAGTCGTCTCGTTGAACAGATCCATTACAAGTTCCGTCCTGGTCCACGCTGCAGCATCCGGAGAGATATCTCGACGAAGACACCGTGGGTTATATTCTAGGCCGGTGCCATTTTGAGCTACTAAACCTGGTATTTTGAGGCTGGGCCACATAGGTCCTAGATTGACGCTCCAGCTGCAAGAATCACAATTAGCACCGATTGAGATCCTGTCCACGGAACGAGTACGCACTCCTTGAAGGGCCCAGATGTCACACAGCCGCCTCCAGTCCCGGCGGGGATGAAGACACCAGGCGCAATTTCGCTGTCGTTATGGGGGACATATGCTCCATTTCCAGACATACTGATGGGAGAGCCATCGAATATGGGCGAATTGATCGGGTCATCAGCGTATTTGTTCCAAGCCCAATAGGGTTGGTAACCGTTATAGCCGCATTCTTTCCGCAGGATTTGCTCGTATGCCCAGGTAAAGTACCTGTGCCACGTCAAGAAATTTCCCTGGATAATGTGTATCAGTATATTTGATTTTTCGGCTTTTGACATCTATGAGACACATACCGACCCATGTATAGTCCACGTTTGGTTGATGTGTGTTGCGACAAAATCATCGAACCGGTTTTGCGATCCTGGGGCAAAAGAACGGTCATGCTTCGGGGGTTTGGAAGCCAGGCAGCGCACGGCATCGATGTAGTGCTTTCGTTCGCTTTTGGAAAGAGATCCCCTAATTACCAAGAACATTGAAGCTCGGCAGTCAGAGGGATATACATAGAGGTCAATTGTTACAACAGGGGCTCGTACCATTCCCTGCGAACAGCAGCATTGCGTGGGTTACAAGCACCATGGTTTGCTTTGATTTGATTCACCAATGCCTTATTAGCAAGAGCGTCCCAAGGATCAGATACTGGGCTCCCCCCTGTCGCAGGAAGAGCCGCAAGCAGTACTGCTATAGAGGCGGAAAAGGAGAAGAGCATTTTCTTTCAATCCAGAACGATAATCCAAACTTGACTCTAGAAGAGAATCTCAAGAGGAGAAGGAATCTCTGAAGAATGGAGGCCCTTCTTATACAAATACCACCCAAGACATGCAGACTGTAAGATTTGCCTTCGACTAATCTATATCAATATAAATTGCCCACTTGTAGCATGTATGTCAGCAATTAGTTATCTTTATAATAAATTACATAAATCTACAAGGATGGTCATTGAAATTTACCCCAGCTAATATATCACAACCTACTACCTACCCACTTTATACCACAGTTGTAGCTCAACAACAGACAAAGTACGAGAATTTTAAAAGTACATCAAAATGTTTTTTGACCATGGACCTTAACTGGCAACAGTGCAATAACTACCTATCTTTTTCCAAATGTTTAGCTCGCCTCTTTTTTCCCACACCATAAGTTCGATAGAGCTAGCACACCCTTTCACCGCTCGTATCTCCCACAAGTGCTAATTTCCCTATCGCCTGTTATTTCCATCTATTATATCAGGCTAATGTCCAGTTTTTCATTTGATTCTACCCACCAGATAGATTTTAAATGGGTGTAACCAGCCAGCTAGTCGCCATATGGAAACCTCCTCCTGTCGGCTGGGCGGAACTGCAGGACCAAGAAACGCATATATATCCCTTAACGGCTTAATCTAAATTACGCGAAAAAAAACTTGGGCCGACAAAGACAGTTAGGAATTATGATTGGCTTGGGTTGATGGCTTTTTGTCTATTCGAGGGGAAAGCCCACCAATTCCAGTGACTTCCTGAATACCGAAGTCAGGTGGTAAGCTCTTAAAACCATCGTCATTTTTTCTTCACACTCTGGTCCATTGTTAAACCATACTTGTGGGAGGACATCATTTTTCCAGTCACCCTAGTGATGGACCTACCCCGAAAACTTGAACCAACATGATATTGACATCAGTGTTGGCAACCCAAGGCGACAATACGCACTTCCATACCCTCCAGACACCAACAAAAAAAGATATTAGGTATTCCACCAGCCAGATTACGCTTGACATTATACAGACGCCCTATATATACGAACGCTGTCTTCGTACATTCTAAGCCCATGACAACATGATTAGGAAAAAAGAAAAAAAAAAAACCTCGCTATCACAAACTCCAACTCGCAATGTGCATGAACCCAGCCATCCTAACATTCATCACCGCTTGTCACCCGCCGGCGGCAACTCAGCAACCGTGTGCTCGCTATATCCCATCTCTACCGGAGGCGGTCCCTGCATCTGAGGCACCGGAGCGTATTGATAATTCTGCGTCGACACTGCAGCTTTTAACTGATCCATTTCCCTTCCAGTGGAAGCTCTCTTCTTTCTCTCCCAGAAGCCCCAGAGCAACGCAGTGGCCGCGATGACACCCAACGGCAGACCCAGTCCCAATCCAATCGCAAGGTTCGACTTGTCGTTATTGTGTTTCTCTGGCGATGTCTCGTTGCTATTACCGATGGGATTGGTGGCGCAGGCGGTAGTGCTGGCGGTGGGGCTGGCGGTAGGCGATGAAGAGGTAAACGCTGCCAATGCAGCCACGCCAGGGATCACGGTCCCGGTAGGCACTGGGAACGGCCCATCCCCGGAGCACTTGATGCCGTCAGACGAAGAGGAGCTCAAGACGGAGCCACAGCAGAACAGGCGATTGGCGATATCGGCGTTGACCACGGGGAAGCCCGAGGAGGGGTTTGCGTCCGCTAGAATTCATGATATTTAGCTTCGTTGAGACTAAGGTAAAGGGGCGATAGATTAGAGCATACCACATGGTCTTGCAGATTTGCAATTTCCTGCCCAGTTCTTGTCGGTGCAACTGCCTCGCGACTGGACCATATCGCCGCTCGTTTGGGCCCAACATAGCCCGTTTGAAAGGCATATATCTTTCTTGTTACAGCAGTGGGTTGTCTCTTGTGTCGTACATGGCACATCGTCAACGGCGATAGTCTCTTCGTCTACCATGTAGCATGTTCGATTGTCTGCTGCTGACGCTGTGATGGATAATAATGGTACGAGGAGGAGGAGAAGGCGAGAGACGCCAAGAATTGAAGATGATCTCATTTTTCTTAGCTGTTGGTAGATAAATCCAGGGGATAGGTCGAGTAGCCAAGGGAATATATGTGGGAAAACGAGTGTGATGGTCCAAATCTAGGGTCTGGTAGATCCATACGATGGACCGCGAGCACGAAAAGACGGAGAACCAAACAAAGCAGAAGGGGTGCTCCCCTTTTTCTTAACCTTAGTCTGACATGAAATGGGGCCAAGAGAAGTTGAGTTTGCTGATGCTAGCCAGCGCGCCGCTAGGATGGTCTTTGCAGTTCCTAGTTAGTCGCTCCACTTGCTAGTTACATCTGGGCCATGAATGGGCAGTGTCAGCATGATTAGCTCTTATCATTCTTCAAGACAAGTCTGACAACGCAAAGGAATGGGTCGGCGTGAAATTAGAGGACGAATGGTTTGGTCCATCAACGGGAGAGGCCTGCAGATTCCTTTCCTGATTGGGTAAAAAACAGGTTTGGCTAGAGTTTGGTGGTGTATTTTGGCCTGCCGATCGTTGCGGCTGTGTCCGCAGCCATGATTCAGTTCGCCCATGGGACCTTTGATCAGCATGGCGAGGCCGTTTTCGAGGATATCAAGGATATTGCGATCGGTGGTGTTTTGGGCTGGGCTGATCTCTTCCCCCCTGCAAAGGATTCTCTTCTTCAAGGTTAATAACTTAATACCTGCACGTGCCTCGTGAGAAGAGGCTCAAGCTGTTCCCTCCTTTTATTACGGAACTGACTACTCCATTACGGCCAGTCCGCAACAAATGAAAAAATTTCCACCAAGTACATTGACCGGTGTGTTCATCGCCTCTTTACCCCGGAGCACCCGCCTGAGTGCCCCCCTAGCCACTACTCTAGGCACCCCCCTAAGCACCTAAGCACCCTTTGAAGTAACCCCTAGGTATCTCTCTAAATATCCTTTTAAGTATTTTTCAAATACTTTTCCAGCTATTCTTTTGTCATTTTCTTGCTCATTATTTTAGATGTTTTTTTAGTTCTTTTGTTCATCACTTTTATATTTTTTCAAGGAACTTTTTTTCAAAAATTCTTATACTCCGTAACTACTAGGCGGATGTTTTATTCCATGTTCGTTCATGTTTGCTGTGTACGCCAACAGTACCTTGTATTTGAGGTCCCAGTTACCAACAGCTTCAGGGATACAACAGCTTCTCTTCTCCTTTCACATTCTTCGTTCCAAATCTTTACCTTGAGAGGCTAAGAGTAGATGCTCGTAGAGTCGTAGGAGTAGATGATGGTGACTCCCCGATAGACCTCAGGCATTGTTATGTGGGCCAAACTCGCCCCTACTATGTAGGCTTCCTTATCTGCCCTTCTACACTATAATGAATAATAATTTACTAGAGAAGGACTTGCAAAAACACTTGAAAATATCAGGTACTTAAAAAAGGACTTAGAGAAATGAATAGTGACCAAGGGCCTAGGGGCTGCTTAAGAGAGAGTGTTTAGGGAGGTACTTAGGGGAATAGCTGGGGGGGAAAGTGCTTAAGAGGATGCTTAGGGGAGTGGCTAGAGGGTGCCTGGGTGCTTGGGTGCTTAGTGCTTAGGGGGGTGCCTAGAGTAGTGGCTAGGGGGGCACTTAGGCGGGCTGTAGTGAGCACGTGACAGGACGGACCCAGATAGGGAATCTCCGCGAATGCATCATCTTTTAAATCGACAACCCCTTTCCAGCCAGAACGCACACCTGGACCATTGCATATATCTCGCCCAGACTAGACTAATGTTAAATATCTACACGTGATTTCTCATTTTATCTGGCTTGTCTCCCTCGTGGTTCCATTATCCCCGAGCGCTTGATGGAGATACATACGACATAGATGATCCCGCCTATCCAGTCTGCAGAAGTTTGAATCCAACGTTGAAATATTTTGTGCCGATCGGGGGATGTTTCCTCATTCAAAGATGGGATGGAGTACTCACTCGAACGTTGATCCACGGTTATTCGATAATCTCGCCCAAGCTTTGAGCCAAGGCTTGTGCCATTACATTGATTCTTGAACAAGAGTCGCATAACTCGCCAGGCACCGAAATGCATATCGCGTCCATTGCAACCGGGAGTGGGAGATAGATGCCTAGATGTGCCGGCAAATTTAGGCGAGATTGGCCCCGTTCGATCCCCAGATCATATTGGCGATGTTTCGAACGGGAGGCTCTCCAAGGTCCGTAGCGCGCCTTGGCGGCCCATCCTGTGGAGATAGAAAAAGGCGAATAATCTCCAAGTTCCCGGAGAAGATAACCAGGCTCGAAAAATGCGTCCCTTCATCAGCTGCTGGGTGGTAACGGTTCTGTTGTTCGTTAGTTGTGCCAGCCTGGTGCGAGGGATCTCTCAACCGATTGGCATTGACTTCGGCCCGGAATTGATGTTGGTAGCGCACCCCGTCTATACGGACGTTTATGACTAATTGGCTTGTTGTAGAACAGCGGCTTATGCTCATACATTGAAAAACGTCACTATTTTGGCGCAGGTTCGGCCTCAGCACCATGATGCCTACCATATACACATGGTTCAGCTGCGAAAGGAGTATTGGGAGGATAGACAGCTTGGGAAGCTATACGACAACCAGCTTCTACCGCTTCTAGGCAAGGCTTTGAAGAAAATGGGGAAGTCCCTATTTTTCAAGGCGGTGGACCACTTTCAATTTCAGGAAAATCCTGTTTTGCTGAGCTCCTGGGCGCGTGTGCAGTCTTACTGGGCTCTTATTAGAGGCTCGCAGTTTCTGAACCAAGCCTACAATGCTGGAAAGCAGGGCTTCGATTTTATTGCTTCGTACGTAAGGACCCAGGAAGATCCAACCGACAGACTTGATCCTGCCGATCTCAAAGCGGACTTTCTTGATGTTTTCGTTCAGCTAAAAGAGCGTGCACTACAAGATCACAATGTGGATATCACAAGTGCCATTGTCGCCGTCCCGGAGTTTTTCAGCATGGTTTTGCGCGATCAGCTGCGAAGTGCCGGAGATGAGGTTGGCATTGAGATCCCCGATGACCTTCCCCAGCGTACCATGGCGTCTGTTTTCCATAGTCTTACCAAACCAGGAGTAGGGCTACCCAGCATGAAGATACTCACGATGGACCTTGGGGGATATTATTTGGACTTGCGGGCATTAGACACTCGCCGTAACACACGTTCAGGCATCCGAGACGGTTATCTTGGTATGGATCCCTGGAGGAGTGATCACGTCGATGAGCTATTGACGGATCGGCTGGTGCGTCATTCTGAAGCTCTCCAGTTTCAGTTGTCTATCGGGGCAGTGAAAGAAGATCTTCAGCCTCGTGTAAAACAAGCGCGATACCTGATTAGAAATCCTGTCAATGATGACGACGTGCATATAACTGCTGACGATTTTTATCATCATGACGAGTATCCGCTGGATCTAGAAGGGTGGGGCCATCAGGAGTTCTACAAGGCCGAGGTGATGGTGTCCTGGGTGGATGTTCAGGCTGTCGAAAAGAGTTATATTTCCACCCTTGGAGGAAGTATTCGAACTTACTTGACAACTTTGAGAAGTCAGTATCCCCGTATGTACACCCAGACACAAATTGCTGACGAGAAGAATAGCGATCGAAGAAAAGGAGAACACCAATGACCACAGCCCCTTGAGTGATGAGGACATCGACCACTCCCGCCCGCTTGATATCGATAAAGTCGTCCTGCTGACGGCTGGACCGGATGGTCTTCTACTGCGTCAGGCGGTCCAGCAAGCGATTGGGGACGATGTCGAGATTGTGGGTGGTACACGGCGGGAATATGCCCTGGCGGCAGAGGGATCAGCTCGCCTGGCGTGGGGTATACGTCGAAAAGAGGACCTCAAACGAAATAAAAAGAATAGAATAGCGAATCGTCGCGACGAACTGTAAATGATTGACATGACGCCGGCTACCGGCATTGACTTGGTATGTCACCAGGAAAGAAAATGATGGAAGCCAAGTCGGCGGGTCTCGAGGAATTCGATAAAAAGATTGTTTATTAATACCTATTTCGTATCTCACACTCTCTTCTATTTTTCCCTCTTTCAAATTCCAATATCGAGACATGTTGCTATATTGATCACGTGATAGAACGGACCCAGATAGGCAATTCTCGCGGAATGCATCATCCTTCGACATCCACAACACAACATCACCTCACAATTTCTAATTCTAGTACCAAAATAACTTTTCGCTAGGCACCGGTCACTCCGCCATTCCTTTCCAAGTTTCCAATTATATTAGCGTTTCCAGAGGGCCACATCTAGAGGGGCATATCTAGATCAAGGTCTCCTCAACAGCCGCCAGAGTTCCGTTGACGAGAGCGGCAGCATGGTGACGAGCCACCAGACCATAGTCGAAGAGGTACCTAATTATCTCATCGTTAGAATCGCAATCGCAATTTCCGAATGTCGAATAATAGACCACTTACTTGTCAAGATAAGGAAGAACCTCGTTCAGACCAGGAGTCCGTCTCCAGTCGCGCATCAGGTCCATGACGATTGCAAACATTCCCATGAGAGTGACTCCAGCCTTCTCCATGCGTCGGTTAGCCTCCTCGGCCAGACGGACATTGAAAGTGCCACTGGCATCGGTGTTGGCGTAGACCTGGTATCCCTCATCGCGGAGAGAGAGCGCGAGGAACGCAGTGCCTGGATGTACATCGATTAGCATACAGCTGTTTCCGATTGATTGACCATCAAGGGATAGATATTACTCACAAACCTCGGTAACAATACCGCCAATAATGAGCTGTTTCTTTCCAGTCGCCTTGACTGCGGCACGGAACTCTTTATTGTCCCATGCGTTTACCTCGCCCTGGCGTTTAATGACGGTGACATTGGGATACATATCCGTGATCTCCTTCAGCAGAAGCCCGTTGGGACCCTCGTCGGTGGAGGAGGTCAAAACGATAGGTAGGTCGAAGACCTTGGCCATAGCGGCATGCGCAATCATGTTGTTGCGGAAGTCATTGACCGATTGGTCACGGACAATCTGCGAAAGACCGACCTGGTGATCAATGACGAGGAGAGCCTGGTGATTTGTTAGTTTTGACAGTTCTCTCTTCTACCAACAAGGGGCTTCGGCAATAACTTACAGCATTGTCCTTATCAAGGCGATTCCATGCCGAAACAGCGGTGGATGCAGCGAGAAGGGTCACTGCCTGGAAGATCTTGGTGAAATGCATATTGGCTGGTTTTGAATGAGAGAAGTGCTCTAGATTGAGGAGTTTGGCTTGAAGGTGAATGAATGAATGGATGCAACACTTAATGGCAGGGCACTTGCCCCCTATTTATACCCCATCCTGAGCTCAACCTCTCTCCGAGACTGCATCTCGCTGTAACCCAAATTCGGTTGAAAGCTCTTGTCATCATTACCGAGCATTTTGGAATCACAGCATGTGGCGGCTTACCACTATCGGCCGGCTGTCTTGGCTTGCATACTGCGGTTGTAGTATATACACGATGAAGCCTTCCACGTGCAAGCGTACCGTCCGGAGTGGATTATGTCAATCTTACAAAATTAATGCGCGCAGATTATGGGGCACCATCCCCAGGCCGTTGGGTCGTAACATGGACCCTAATTGGGTGCACGCGCCGAATTGGGTTTATACGAAATGATCATTAATCGGACATGAATCATTTACCACTCTAACGTTACGCTCTCGGCCTTCTTCCAAAGGCTTTGACAGCAGACTATACTGGTGTCATTTTCTACTTGTGGTTTGGTCCCTCATTTATCGTCTTTTGGGGCAAAAAGAACCTAGGATACCCCGAATAGAGTAAATCCTTCGCCAAGTCGTTACAAAATTCCACGAATGAGCCGATGAGTCGACGTGAGAGACGCAGCTAACTTTTAGTGTTGAGTATCTGCAGCTATTTTTGGCGGGGCCCTGGATCAGACATGGAAAGAATACCACTTGAACACTCAATTCCCGGAATTCGGTATTGACGACTATTTGCCGATCTACCCTAGAGAGCATTCATCTTAAGATGTCATATCCATGGCATGGCCTCTAATACGTGCCATTTCCCTGCTCCAAGAAAAGACGAAAGAATATGTCCCCAAATCCCGGCCCGGGTACCAGCCGAAAGCCACGAGCGGAACACAGATAAGCACCCCGATCTCTGCAGATAATCATGACAAAGGAATCATGTCAGCACATAAGGTAGCGAGTCGAGCAAGCGATTGGCGGGAATTGGTCGAGGTAGTGGGGTTAATCTATTCCCTGCCCCGGATTGGCAGGATGAATATTTAGCCCTGCAGATTCTACTATGATGTGCCATTTTCTACAGCCTACCAAATCCTACGGACTGAGACACGCCAAATTAAGGGTAAAGCTGGCAGGACCCCCTTCCGCATGTAACCTTGTTTATGACAAACAATTCGATAAGCTGCTTGTCAGCTGTGGCCTCGACCAGACCAACGTTGCAGGGGATTTTATCGTGGAATCAACCATTACTGATCATTTCGCAACTCTTATGGGACAGATGAGTGATGAGTATTCTGCCTCCTACTTCGTTTCATGCAGGTTGACTATCTGGCGATATGAGGTACCTTCAATACCGATGTCTCGAAACCTAGCACGGCAGTGTCTGGGGTGTAGCTATCATATTGCCGTGATCGATGATCCACTTGTTTCCGAGACAAATCCCCAAGGCTCAAAAGGTAAACGGCGCTCCTCGGAACCAATCCCGGGGTGGCTCCAATCAATAAAGTTGGGACTATGGGTCTTCGCACAATCCCCGGGATTGCCTTTTCTTGGGCTATTATGTGTGTGAAACCTCTTTACGAAGCAAACCTTTACGGGGCAAAATATGGAGGAGGAAAAGCTGTCCAGGCTGGGGAACCATGGAAATGGTTCCCCATGACGCCAGGCGGGCGGGACCTCAAATGCCCCCACACGAGCAGTTTCAATTTGTCAAGCATAAAAGCACACACAACTTTACTGTATACTCATCGCAGAATATTGAATCTCCCCGGAGATGCATTTCCAGTTATTGCCTACGTCCTCGTCGTGACAGGGGCTGGTACAATCCAGCATTCCAATGTCTTCCGTAATTACTAATCCATCGCCCAAAGCCGAACTCGAAAGTCGATAAAACAACACATTCAGCCTTTTGTTTAACTTGATCCAATATCGGTTCAAATGAGCACGAGCAATTTGCGTTAACATTATCGACCTCCTGACCCACCTGGAATCGTACGATGTCTCGGCTTCCAGCTGATTCAAGCTAAGCAAGCACATGCGATACAATGCAGTTGTCATTCAAACACCCCATTTGCTGTTCCAAACATTGAACAAGCGCCTCATAAGAAGAATAACTTGGAGTTACAGTGCTAGATGAGGCCTAGACCCCTGGTGATTGTGATTTTGATATTGACGGGAAAAGACTTTTGCCATACCCCAGGGTGTGAGTAACCGTACCTGCATCTAGCACCTAAGAGAAAACCTGTGGGTCTTCGAGACATCCAATGCTTCACTCTTGGAAATGCGTGGGGGTCACTGTGAGCGAAATTGACGAGATATGCTCTCCATTGTAATATGTGCGGAAATAATCAAGCTGGCGCATCTTCGGTCTAGCAGCGCTGGGCGAAACAGGAATAACCGATATAGGCTTCTAAGAGCTGTAAAACCTCTTTAACGATAAAGATGTGAATAACTACGGTATTATGTTGACGACGTGTTATGAATTATATCAAGTAAATGATTGATACGTTGAACTGGATTAAAGAGTACATTTCGCATTGATCACACTATTTTCAACGACGAGTTTTATTATACAGTGGAAGATCTCACAGGCCCTAGACTAGAACTACGGAAAACGAACCCATTTATTCTATCTCGAACATCTAGGGACTGTGTGTCTAGTAACAGGAGGCCAAGGAGGAGGAGGAGGAGAAGGAGGAGAAAAAGCACGGCTTTTATAGACCAGGTGGCCTAAAATTCGGGCAGATAATCCCACAGATGGCATAACGACTGATGAACAAATTTGATGAAGACAATAATAAGCTTGAAATAAAAGTGACGAATGAAGCTGATTATAACAACGACGACTATAAATGACGTTGAAATTGGTTTATACTTCCAACTATGATATAGTAGAATCCATCATGTTCATCAATATATAAATCATCAAATACACATCATCATAAATATTATATATACTTTTTTTGAAATCCCACGACACATAACCAGGTTCTCATCCACCCCAACCCCAAAATCTCCCAATCCTTACTGCACACGACCACCCTGTTCCACGGGCACTGCACCAGGCACATCCGCATTCGCCCCCTCAACCATCTCCGGCGAACTACTCCCCGTCACCTCCCCCTCCGGATGATCCCGCCCAACCTCCGGACTCCTCGGCGGCGTCGGCTCCAACAAACGCGGCCCCGGATTTTTCCCGGGCTGTTTACTCGTCTTAACACGGGCAGGAGCCGGCCCCAGCATAGGCGGATACGCAAAGCGGAACCCCCAAACAAAAAACAGCCGCAGCTTCGTACCAGCGCCCATTTCCCTCCAGCGACGTTGCAGGATCTCGGAATCGGGGGTAGAGCGCGCACGATACCCCTTCTTGAACCAGAAGAGCAACAGCAGCGACACGGGGAGGACGGTTAGGGACCAGCAGATGGGGAGGCCGCGGCGGGTTTGCCAGCCGGTCATGAGGCGGCGGAAGCGGATCCAGGCCTCGAGGAAGCCGAGGAGGAGGAAGAGGCCGATCCAGCCGATCGTGAGGGCGAGGATGAGGCCGAGTGGGGTGATGGCGATGCCGAGGAGAGTTTTGTCGAAGATCCAGGGGGTTTCGGGGTCGGTGGAGGGATTGTGGGCGTTGTAATAGGCGGAGGAGTCGGTGTAGGAGTTGAAGGTGTAGTAGCCGGGTAAGAGCCAGGGGGGGGTAGGGGTGGGGGCGTACGAGGTGGTGGTGGTTGTGGTGTAGGCGCAGTCCGAGTCGGTGTAGAGAGCCGTTGGGCGGTTATTGTAGTGGAGATTTTCAAGCGTGTAGGAAGGGAGCTGCGTGGGATCGACGAAGACGACGGTGTAGGTGTGAGTGGCGGGCTGGAAGGGGTGGATATTATCTACAGAGAGGGAGGTCGTGACGCTGGGCTTTGGGAGGAGCTCTCTAGCGGCTTGCGGCGGGCTCACTTCGGCGGCGACGGTGCTCGTCCATTGCGAGGAACAGCCGGCAGGAGCAGTGTAGATGAGATTGACCTTAAAGCGGAGGTTATAGGTGTCGTCGGGGTTGGCGAGCTCGCCCACCCCCGAGGGATAGAGCTTCTGGACAATGGTGACCTCGTCATAGTCGTAGGGGTCAGGGCTGACAGTGGTAATAGTAGAGATGGCTTCGGGGAGGGAAATGGCGGTGGGAGATATCGGTACAATCTCGGTGAAGGTGGATGACAGGAGTAACTCGTTGGTATACACGGCCTGCTCGTATAGCGCAGTCACTTCCCACGGACGCGCCAAAACTTGCGTAACGAGGGACAGGCAGAGAAACGGAAATAACATGGTGTAGCCGTTCTTTTCTTCCTCTTTTTCTTTCCTTCTTGTTTTCTCTTTTTCCCCCACCCATTATTGACAGGGACGAGCTTTTTATAGCGAGATAAGCCTGTTGGTGGCGCCAAAAATTAGTTCAGGGACTAACTTGGTAGTCTATACAAGGGCTGAGAACAAGAGAAACCCTGGCCGAGAGACCTTCATTGGCCGGCTTTCAACGCCACCAGGTGAGACAGACGCTATGCTGGTGGAACACGTTAAGCGAGGTAGTAGCAGTATGCAGGTAGGTAGAATTTTCATATATAGAATCAATCGAAAAAATATTAAATTATATATAAAAATAAATATATACATCCATCGGTTGAGTTTATATTTTGGCACTTTCTCCTACAAAGACAAAGTAACAATTGGAAATCATTATTAACACCAACACATCTACATGTTCTTTATCATAAATAATAAATTCCGACGCCACCTTTGCTTATATTTACTACTTGATGACCACTTGGCGTTCGCCCAGATCGTTCAAGCTCTTCTTGGCTGGGAATTCTGCCTCCGCCATTATTATCACCATTGTCGGCTTCTATGAGTTTCTGCAATATTTTTCACTCTCCCCGAACTCTTAGACATGGCTTGTGTCTGCATACCTGTCTACGGTTCGTGATAAACTTGGGAAGGGACAGTATATCCACAACTCATTTAGCATGTTAACATCTCGATTTATTAACCAGTGGCTGCTCTAAGTGTTTGACTCATAGTTCCCTCGGGGGGTTCCAAACATCCCGAAAAGAAGAACAAATCAAAAGTAAGGAGGTCATTTTTAACCCGAAATTTGGGCCTATTATTTTGTGGTTTCTAGGTTGGGAAAATGTTGCCGAGCCGGGAGAACCATCTTACTATGATCAAACAGCAACTTATCTCATAATGTAAATTATGACAGGTCGTAGTGTTTCTGAATGGAATTCATTACAAAAGTAGAAACTATAAACAGACAATCCACTAAAATGATGAGGATGAAAGTAGTATACAACAGTAAGCCTTGTGTACTGTGGAGCCAGACTATTGCGGTTAGGGCATCGATCGTCACGCCCTCATTCAGCCACGATTCGTGTCCTCTGTTATTCCTGTTTCTCTCACGATACACCTCATCCAGGCGAATCCCTCAAAAATTATTTGGATCATACCAGATGAAGTTTCACGAGGATCTCATAGACGGACAGTTCTACCAGCTGACATCCGCAGCACGGCGAGGGGATGCAGCAGTGGTGAAGATGTTGTTGGACCGCTCGCAGTCCAAGGGGATCGAAGCGAGGGACCCAGACGACAGAACAATATTAGGTGTCGCTGCGAAATGGGGACACGCAATTTCGGTGGCTGTATTGCTCGACTTTGGAGCTGACATAGAGGCTACGGACCGGTGGGATTGCACCGCTCTCTGGGTTGCCGCACGATATGGTCATACGCAGACAGCAGCTCTGCTGCTCGACCGTGGAGCGAATATTGAGACTAAGACTGCACGACATCCACTTCCGAGCTCTCCGCTGTTAGCAGCGATGAGAGGCAGACACTACGATACAGCACTGCTACTAGTCCAACGAGGCGCGGATCCAAACACTTTTGACTTGTACCACCAAACACCGCTATATCTTGCTGTGCGAAACCAAAACCAGGCACTAATCAAGGCACTTCTTGATCGTGGTGCTGATCTCCATCTGAGAACAAGATCCCAATCCTACCCATTATTCTGCGCTGTCATCCAAAACAATATCACCATGGTTCATATATTACTAGAGGCAAAAGGGTCTCCGAATTTAATCGGGTCCTCTGGCTATTATAAAGGCCAGATGCCCATTGTGATAGCGATGCACAAGGGTTATACGGCAATTGCAACGCTGTTGCTAGAATATGGCGCATATCCAGGGCGAGCATGGAAACCCAGAGACCATTACAGCTGGAGATGGAACCCCCTACAAGGGTGGAGTGCAAGAAGTCCCTTGTTAATGACAGTGATATTGCATATACCACGAAAGGGCCCGTGGATGGAACAGATGGCGACCATGCTCATTGAGAATGGCGCGGATTCAAACTCGATTGACGACGATGGGAATACCCCGTTTTTCTGTGCAATGATTACGAGGAACGTGGCCATGATGCAGCTATTGTGCAAGTTCGGGGCTGATGTGTATGGTATTAGAAATGGGCGAACTGTGCTCGAGTGGGCAAGGATAATTGCGGACCCTGCAATAGACGCGTTTCTCGGCGAGAAAGGCATCCATGAGAAATGCACTAATGATCCTGATGATATTAATCACGAGTATGTTTCCCAACCTCCACTTCAACCAGGCGCTAATCCACCTGTCTCTCATCAGCGTATGGAAACCTAGCCCATAGGACGAGTCTACTACATTGTCTTCGCTTTAATTCAAATTTGAATGTTGGCTGTTGGTGGGGATTTGAAGGGTCTGACCCACATATTCCGGTCTCCACCATATAGCTACTGGGGCTATAAAATATGATTATAACCGTAGGCAAATATAAATACTCGATTTCGGATGGTATAGGTCAGCGAATGCGTTGAAAATCCTTCACACTAAGCCTAGGAACTTGTAGGCAAATTTTGCAATCCCTTGCATCAATCAAGGCCGGCTGGCCCAATGGCAAGGCGCTTGACTACGAATCAAGAGATTGCAGGTTCGATCCCTGCGTCGGTCAATCTTTTTGCAAGATTATTCTGTAATGCAACATAATGAAGCATGTTTCTCATTTTTACCAATTCTTTCCAGCCCTATGTAAAAGTAAAAACTGTTGTTCTACATTTGATGTTTCCCAGATCCTCGGCGAGACACTTAAGTACGTACATACCCTCACACCACCGAACAGAATCAACCAAGCTCCAAAAACAATATGAAAAAAGGAAACAACTATTTTCCCCCCTTGTTTCGACCTATTTGAACGTGTTGGGCTCTCGAATTCAATGGTCAGTTTCTTCTATATTACTCACAATAGGATGATAGGCTTTACATATCACCCAACACATACCTACTAGAATATAACCAATTCAATCTACATCCCCCCAATTAGCTCCCAGTGCATACATACAAAAGTCCTCAAAAAGCCACTATATCCCCCAGACATACATATTCTTTCGTTCGTTCGAAATTCCAGCTCATTCCAAAGCAACTGGGATGCTAGAACTTGCTTTCTGAATATAAACCATCATACAGAAGGGCAATGACCTCACGTTAGTACAAACCGCCCTGTTGGTTACAGCGAATAGTAAAAGTGCTTCCGTCACCATCAAGGCCAGAAGACACATCGTCTCCACCAGAGCTAGGACCTGACCGGGGATCCCGAAGACGGAGTCCCAAGCACAGCCAGTAAGGTAGTTTGGTCGACCATTCTGGATATCTACCAGGTACCTACCTACCTACCTCCTATGAGGTAGGTGGCCAATTGCCTTGAGTATCAGACCCATTAGTTATCATCCAAATGCGTCAAAGACTAATATATTAAGTGACATCCTCCCCGTCATTTGCCTGTGGGGACTTAGAAAAACTAAAACCACAAGACAACCAAAGAATTATACAAGACAACCACGAGGACATTAAATATCCCTGCAATAGATTGCCAGGTTTGAATAGGTGACGAGGCATACATCAAATTCATTCTTGGATCCAAACTTTAATATCTACATTATCTAATCAAGGTACATGGAATGTTGCACAATGCAGGGGGAGAAGTTTGGGACGGCCGTTTCCGGCCACGTTCCTTGAGATCCCAGCGGGCCGAACCACCGCGAAACGTCGTACTGAACGTCTAGTGTATTGTTCTGATACTACGGGAGTAACGCGGAGATTAATTCCGGGGCCCCTACTGGTAGAGTAGTCTGTAGGGTGTCTCTCGAGAAGGCTTGGCTCAATGTTGTCATCATCTCGTGCATTTTCTTCACTTGGATTCTTTGGGATCTGAGATTTTAGGAGGGTCTCAGGGCAGTTAGTCTTGGGATAAGTTCGCTTTTGTCTATGTGTTTATAGACCTAGGTAGTCATGTATACAAGCTTTATGTACCAGTCCACTTAAGGAATTATTATAAATATTATTATTATCATATTACTCCAGGACATAGTAAACTTTTGATAACCAAAATTTGACATCGAAAAGAGAAATAGAATCAAAACAAAATTAGGTACATATCCCAAACAAAACACCAGTTCCTTCTAGATCAAACAAATTCTCCTTCTAGCAAGTGGAGACAGTCTCATATGCTGTGACATAAGCATATGAGGTCACGATCTCATATCCATCACCTGGCTCCAAAGTAATGGTACCCGTCGGGCACACAATTTCAGTGACATCCGGCTCGCCGGGGTTCTTGATAGGTCCAGTTGTCGTTGGGGGGAGTGTTGGGGTTTCTGTTGAAGAAATGCCAGAGGAAGAAGTGGTAGACTCTGAAGTTATAGGCTCCGAAATGGTAGGCTCCGAAATGGTAGGCTCCGAAATGGTAGGCTCCGAAATGGTAGGCTCCGAAGTGGCAGGCTCCGAAGTGGTAGGCTCAGAAGTGGTAGGCTCAGAAGTGGTGGTAGACGTACTAGTGGGCTCTTCAGTGGTGGTAGGTTCTTCAGTAGTGGTGGTAGGTTCTTCAGTAGTGGTGGTAGGTACTTCAGTAGTGGTGGTAGGTTCTTCAGTAGTACTAGAATCTGTTGTAGACGGTTCACGGGATTGAGTGGTAGGGCCAGTAGGTCCCTCTGTGGTAGTTGTTGTAGTTGTGGTAGTTGGCTCCTCTGTGGTGGTTGTCGTGGTAGTAGGTTCCTCTGTGGTGGTTGTGGTAATTTCCTCAGTGGTGGTTGTGGTTGTTGTTGTAGTGGTGGTAGTAGGTTCCTCTGTGGTTGTTGTGGTGGTAGTTGGCTCCTCTGTGGTGGTTGTCGTAGTAGGTTCCTCAGTGGTCGTAGTCGTAGTAGGTTCCTCAGTGGTGGTGGTGGTGGTAGGTTCCTCAGTGGTAGTAGTTGTCGTAGTAGGTTCCTCTGTAGTGGTGGTCGTGGTAGGTTCCTCAGTAGTCGTGGTGGTAGTAGGTTCCTCAGTGGTGGTAGTCGTAGTAGGTTCCTCAGTGGTGGTCGTTGTGGTCGTAGGTTCCTCTGTAGTGGTGGTGGTGGTAGGTTCCTCAGTGGTCGTTGTTGTAGTAGGTTCCTCAGTTGTAGTCGTGCTCGAAGTAGTAATAACACCACATCCAAAATTGAACTCGCCATCCGTAAAAGCCGTGGTTCCGTCAGAAAGTTTGGCGCCTACTCTGACATCCCATATGACCCCTCCGCAAGGGTTGATTGTAATGTCTTGGATGGGAATAGTGCATGATCCAGTAGTGCCGCTATTTGTACAGTAACCTCCGGCCTCTGTATAGGGGAAGGAATCGATATCCTCACTGGTGGTCGGATCTTCTCCAATATACACACCAATGTCGTCATAGGTTAGACCCAGAGAGGATATGTCGGGATAAGTGATAATAACTTGGTCGCCCACGATTGCAAGGCAAGCTTCCAATCCGGAATCGACGCCATCGACGATGAATGGGAAACAGCCATTGGTGCTGCCTATCGCCCGGACAGAATTGACTCGAGAGATTTCTGAAACCTGCTGTCTTCGAAGTTGAGCGTGCTTCTCTTTATAGGGCTTGTATGCATCAGCATTGATAGCCCAGAGTAGAAAGAGCGACAGAAGTATGAAAATTCGATGGAAAGAAGTCATGGTAAAACAAATATATCGATATTCAATGAAGTGAATACTTGACTTGTTTTTCCTGCGGTATATTATCCCTTGTGTACCGGCGTCTTGTCTTGCGACGTCCGCAATCGATGTACTGGCGATCTATATATCTGGGGCTGTCCCGCTCCATGAGGAGTCTACGAATCATTAATTTAAACCATTGAGTAGATTAGCAAATTGGTAGAGACTTACCGGTCAACTATTGCCTGGTCATTGCTTCGTCGACAGATAGGGCACGTCATACTCGGCGGAATATACAACGTTCTTGGCGGATGGAACATTGCAGCCCCACTTCAATCAATGGACTGAAAGAATCCCTGGAAATTAAATCGAACCAGTACCTTAGCTTACAGGCACATGAGATTTATTACTTAATCTCGCCGAACCGGATTTTTGTAAAAGAGAAAGATGTCTTGATGCGCACTGCGAAGAGATTGACGCAATACTAAAGAAAGCGAACTAAGTCTCGGAGATTAAGGAGGGAGGGAGAAGGAATCCCGTGACCAACAAACAACCTCCCGCTTAGGGAAGGGGCTACTATTCCCACAGCACCTAATAATATTACCAGGACATCCAAGGCCTATATGATCATAATACTTGATTACTAGGGCTTTCTTCTGTACGCTAGACCACGGCATTATGTACGGCATTAAATTTGAAAAAAAAAACCTGTAGTCAGACTCTAGTAACCCACATAGACCTTGACACAGCCCTGGGCGGTCCCATGAGGGCTGAGCCCGGGCCCGCCCGTGGGCGGGCAGCGGGCAGGGGATGCCTGCCCGGCGGGCTACAGCGGGCTCCAAGTGCCTGCCCGGCGGGCTACAGCGGGCTCCAAGTGCCTGCCCGGCGGGCCAAAAGGGGCGCCCGGCGGGCTGTCAAACAGGGCAAACGTAGGAAATCCCGTGATATGCATTATTTATGTTTTTTTTTC
>VCAU01000218.1:6949-24326 GCA_015844325.1 Aspergillus nanangensis | reverse complement strand
AAAAAAAAAAAAAAAAAAAAAAAACATAAAACCATTATCATCATTATTGTTTAAGACCCATACCGAAGCTGGGTGTCACTGATCAACAGATGGCGAATGGGATACCCACTGGCATCGGAGGTAATCCAGGAGTCGTCGCCCAGGGGTTCCAGGTCATAACTATCGCGAGAATGCGCCTCTAAACGACCAAGGGGTGCTCCGGTACGTAAATCGACCCTATGGTGATGATGCCACTCCTGGTCATTCGACTCGCCCGAGATGGTGACGATCGCGATGTCCGAGTTGAGAAAGCCACCACTCCAGTCCAAAAGAGCTTCCTCGTCCTGTTCCTCTTCCTCATCCTCATCCTCATCCTCATCCTCGTCTTCGTCTTCGTCCTCTTCACGCCCGAAAGCCCCAACAGGCACTCGCAGGATCACATTCCCATCCGGGAAGGCATGAAAGGCGACATCGTCCCGGCCGTGGTCAACAGTCATAAAGCTCCGACCGTCAGGCGCCAGGTCAATCAGGGCGCGATCATTCCACCGGTAAGAATGTAAGTCGATGGTGCCGCCGCCGCCGCCGCCGTCGTTGAGCGTGAGCGCCGCACGGTAAACTTTGACCCCATCCTGACCCTCGCCGACATTGAGCAAGATATGTCGCCCGTTGGGATGCCGGAAGAGGTCGCCTCCTTCTCCGACGCTGTCGAGCTCGACGCTGGCGACTACTTTGCCCGTATCGGCATGGAGGACGACCAACAGATCAGGGCCGCGATCGGACATCGCGTCAGGCCGATATACCCATACCCAAGTCCCGTCGAGGGAGAACAGGCAGCAAGGACTTGGCACGTAATGCTCTGTGGAGTGAGGTTCGAGATGGTAGCGCCAGAGCAGAGTGCCATCCGAGTTAATGCACACCACGCTATGGCCAGTGGCATAGACGGCCCGACTCAGGTCTGGGGCGACGGCTTGGTTCAGGACCTCGTCGCCACTGGACTCCTCGATTGGATATGTCGCCGCCGGCTGGAGAGGTCCGTCCATGCTGTCGGAAACCTGGTAGGCGCGTACAGCCCCATCCAGATAGCGTGTAGTTGTTGGCTTCATGTAGAATGTTGACAGGTGGCTAGGTAGTTTGTTTTCTTCATAGGATAGGTGGTTATCCATGGAAATCACGACCCTATAAAAATACGCCAAAGGGATAATCTCGCAGACCCATGATTGGGACGCTAATGGAATACGAGATGGATTTTGTGTTAAAAGGAAACTGATCTACAGCATCCACAAATATTTTAGAACGCCAAGTCCAGGTCAAGTCGGATCTCCACACAGATCACGTCAGGGAGATGGCAAAAAGCTCACATTCAACATCTTATTTTGGCGATAATAATTACTAGATCAGCTAGGAGAATACGACCAGGCCAGTACAGCGGATTAATGACAGCGGAAGATTAGTATTAGACGGGTCATTGATATAGTCCAGCTGAATACGCCTCACTATACTTGACAAAATTTAGCCAAATTTCGACCAAAAAAAGAAAAGGATAAAGAAAAAGAAACATGGAAGATTCTCGATCCCCCCTTAGCTGCACCAAACGCCTCATGCCCTCAGCAGAACGAATCATCATTAAATAACAAGGGAAACCCAAAGGGAAAAGGCATTGTCAATATACTGCCCCCCCAAGGCAGTGTCAGGGTAAAGGTCAAGGGGGGAAAAAAAAGATAAACCGACAGATTCAAAACGACTCCGATAAAAGACCATCCACGTTTCGCTCTCTCATGGTCCATATGTACAGATAAAACCATGGTGTATGAGGGAAGCATCCATCAACCTAGCCCCCATATACCAACCACGTTAGCGAGGCAATCCATCCGCAGATAAAAAGAATGGTCAGAATGGATGCTCCCGCCCGATCGGCCGTGGTGATCGGTTTGGGCTTGATGGTGTGTTCTTCAGGCCCGGTGCCGGCATTTGGGTTGCTCTTGCTGGTACCGCCGGTGTCTGCTGTTAACGGCGCGTTGTCCTGGAGCTTATGCGTAATCATATTCGACGAAAATATGCTCAGCGCACTCATATCCGTCTCGAGCGATGTTGTGCCATCCCAGTTCGCCTGGTGCCAGCGACGGCCGCACTCCATCTTACTCCCTCCTCCGGAACATTGCTTCGCTGCGGCCTCGGCTGAGGCCTGAATTTTGGGCAGAATCTCGCCGGCCGTGTACGGCACGATGGTGGTCATGAAAGTCAACCACGATGAGAGGAACCCCTTGAAGCAGTCCTGGTTGCGGTCGCACATCATATTTGGTTCGCAGGAGATCTCTGACATAACGTTGCCGCCGAATTTCTGTGGGAAGAATCTGGAGAATGTCGTCTCCATTAGGCCGTCGATGCCCTTTTTCCATTTGTCTCCGCCGTTGGTCTATTTGAGGTCAGTGATCAGTTGTCACAGGGGTCAGCGGACCCGTCAAGAAACGTACCAGATTGTACATGTATGCGGCGCCACTCAGATACATTCCGTAGTTGTAGGTCCATTGGAGATTGCCCTGGTCCTTGCAGTTCGCTTGAGTTGTTGTCGTATCTGCAATGTTCCAGTTTTTCGTGCTTAGCAGCGTTGTCGTTGCAGTCCAATCCCAAATCTTCTCGGCCCACTCGGTGTAAGTGTGGTTCGTTGTGTAGCGGCCGAGACGTGCCGAGAGTTGGAACAAGCCTCCGTTAGAGACGGAGTTTTTGGTGGTGTAGCCGGCCTGGTATGGCCAGATTTGCCATCGCAGTCCTCCATTGCAGCTCGAGGTGTCCCAGCGGGGGACCTGGGTGTTGAAGACGCCCTGGGCGAGGGACAGCCACGAGGGTTGGCCATCTTGCTCGGGAAAGTTCAGCTCTGCGGCCGTCATTGCTGCGAGGCCCCAAAAGACCTGGTCGTCGTTACCCAGGTAGTTGCTATAGTTGGACGGGAAGTAGTCATTTTCGCCTTTCTGCCACAGCATGCCCTGAGTTGTGACCTCGTTATAAGATGTATCGCCTGTCCAAAACCAATACTGGATCAATGTCATAAACATCGCACCCCCTTCCCACCAGGTGTCGGGAAGCTTGCCGGGGATTTGACCGGACTCATTGCCATGGTACTGGCTCATCATATTGAAAGCCGTTTTCGCGGCGGCATTCTTGATCGATTCTATTGAGTAGTGAAAGATGGTTCATTTAGCGCATAGTTCAAGCAGGAGAACGTCCAAAAGAGAATACTAGATAGAAAGAGAAACGGGGATGCGTACGCTCATCGTTGATATCAAACTCCAGGCCTAAGACAGTTCCCTGACCCGCAAGAAAGATGGCGAGCCAGACCGTGTGTAACCAGCCGGGCAAGACCATGATTTTAATCCGAGTAAATAATGAGAAAGTTTTTGGAATCAGGTCGCATCGAAATCAAGGTACATTAATGAGAAAGGAGAGGAGGTTGGACGAAAAGGCGAGCTGGGTGAATCAATGAATGGATGAATAATGATTGAATCTAGGAGGCAGGACAAAAACAACCGATTATTGACAGAATGCGGAAGTGGGAGGACGGAACGGGAAATCGTGAGGAATCCTGGGGAAAGCTGTGGTATGTTGGGAGGAAGACGAGGCAGAAGACCAGGGAAGGGGAAACGGAAACGACCGAGAAGAATGGAGGGGAAGAGATGAGGGGTTGGAGGTAGTTGGAGAGAGAGAGAGAGAGAGGGATGGAAAGAGGGAAGAAGATGCGATGGGGTGAGATGTAATAGATGCAGATGGTTGTTATGCAGGGTACCTGGCAGAACATGCATTCCACCGAGGTACCGCAGGTACCTCGTATTATTACTGATTTCTCCTCCTGCTGAACGCGCAAGAAGAGGTGGAGAACCACCCAGGGCCTGGTAGATCCTCATTATTGTGTCCCGGTTTTTGGCTTTTTTTTTGGCTTGTTTTATTTTTATTTTTTTCAAATGATAGAACTACCTAGTTATTAGCCCTACGTAATACCTCACTAACTCACAAACTAACTTCATCGTCATAGCATGGCGAGTGGTTCATGAATAGCTCCAAAAAGTAGGGCTAAAAAGTTGGCGCCGCCCAGAGTAGTTAATCCGGGGCAAACAGGGTCTTGGTCCCTTGGCATCTAGTGCTTAAACCAATTCCTGATATACGATAATAATAATATGAAGACTCCATTTT
Source organism: Aspergillus nanangensis (assembly GCA_015844325.1). NCBI lineage: Eukaryota > Fungi > Ascomycota > Eurotiomycetes > Eurotiales > Aspergillaceae > Aspergillus > Aspergillus nanangensis. The sequence continues at coordinate 20,165 of VCAU01000218.1, read as the reverse complement.
CATTCAGATAATGACAGCACCTACCTAAATCCCTAAACCATGAAGTAATTCTCTCTCTCATCATGGATCAACCACACTTGTAGATCCTAAACCCATTTGACCCGCATCCCCCCCCCTTTTATTTCATTCCATACAGATTACGAACCAGAAGCATCTTAAGATATATGTAAATTAAAATATACATACACTCAAAGACACAGGGGAAATATAGTCAAAATTTCCAAATCAACCGGAAAATTATGTGGAAACTATTCGTCAATGCTTTTTGTTTCTCATAGCAGGTCTATTGTCACGGGGATTTACGCTCACGGCGACCACCTCTCGACATCCGATCGAAACAACCAAATCATCTTCTGTCCTCAGTTTGCACGCCTATTATCGTTTCAACCTATCAACTCCTCCCTTACATGCGATCGCGCCGACGGGGAGCGGCCCGGATGATGTTGTCAACTCGCAAAAGAAGCTAAGGGGATGTATGTCAGCAATGAAGCGAATCGAGTAGGAAGAAGAAAAAAAAAAAAAAAGAAAAACTTACTTCGGCGGCCTCCGATGCAGATGAAACAACAGCTTTCTTCAACTTGTAACTCTCCACAACGCCCAATTCCCGCATGTCCGTGATGCCACCGCCGGGCGTGAGCAGATCCAATCCAGAACTGGTCATGCCATTGTTGATGGCTTGTCGAAGTCGCGTGACGAGATCGCTGGAGTCCAAACCAGCGTTGTCGGCGAGAATGGTGGGCAACTGCTTGAGTGCGTGGGCGAAAGAATCAACCGCCAACTGCTTCTTTCCTGTGGTGTTCTGAGCGGCGAGCTCAACGGCCTTGGACATGACCATCTCGGCACACCCACCGCCAAGAGTGACCCGGGGATCCTTCACCGTCTGAGAAAGCACCGCCAACGCATCGTGCAGCGAACGCTCCGCCTCATCGAGCAGCTGCTCGGTCGCACCGCGTAGTACGATGGTGCATGCCTGGCCGGCAGCCACCCCCGAGAACTTGATCAGGGTGTCCTCGCCAATGATCACCTCCTCAATCACGTCACAGTGGCCGAGCTTCACCTGGTCGGGGTGGTCGAAAGTCGAGGCGATCTCACCGCCCGTAACCAGAGCCAGGCGCTCAACGCCGTCGAAGTCTGCATGCTCAATCGACATGATACCGGCTTCCGTAAAGAGCTGCTCGGGCCAGTTGTAGATCAGTTGGCGGTTGACAAAGCAGTTAATGCCGTGGGCCTTGATCCGGTCGACCTTGGCCTTCATCTTCTCCCGCTCTGCCTTCTCCAGGTCGGCCAGCTTGCCCGTCGACTCGACCTTGACACGGGCACCAAAGATCTTGACCTTATCAGTGTCCATGGCGGTGTTAGCAACCAGGATCTTCGCCTTCTCCAGACGCTTCGGCTGGTTCACACCAATCTTCTTATCAAGGATGAAACCCTCGTCGAGATAGGAGTCACTGAGCTTGCCACCCGCCTTCTTGATAATCTGAATGTGACTGAGATCGGTCGAGCCACGGAGACGAAGAACTGCATCGCAGGCGAGCGTGGCGAAGTGCTCACGGTCCTGGGACAATACCTTGGAGCTGAGGGTGGTGCGAGCAATGGCGTGGAGGTCTTTCCGGAACGACGCCATATCGGCGCTGCGATCGACAGCGATCTTCTCGAGGGCATCGAGGGCGGCCCGACTGGCTATCCGGTAACCGTCGATGATGGTCTGGGGATGGATCTTGCGGCTCACCAACTTCTCGGCCTCCCGGAGGAGCTCCGCCGCCAACACAGTGACGGAGGTTGTGCCATCACCGACCTCATCATCCTGCACTTTGGAAATGTTTACCAGCACCTTGGCCGCGGCATTATCGAGGGCAATCGCTTTCAGGATCGTAGCACCGTCATTCGTAACGAGAATTTCACCGGTCGACCTAGATCAGATACATGTTGTCAGTGGTCGTCGACATTGACCGCCCCGCATAGGGTACACGTACGCCGACTGTAAAATCTTATCCATGCCCTTAGGACCCAGAGTGCTCTTCACCAAGTCACCGACGGCGATCGCACCGACGAAGGCCGAGAGACGAGCATTCTCTCCCTTTTCTTCGATGACATCGTCCGCAAAGATCTGGGTGGGGTTCCCGAAAGACGCCTGAAGGACAAAAGTCAGTGGGTGAGTGGAGGGGAAGAGAAATAAGAAGACAATGCACTCACCATGATGAATATGAGGTAGAGGAGGGGGGGGGATATCAAAAAGAAGTGCTACCCACGGAGGAAGGGAAGGGACAGGCAGCTCAGGGGTGGAGGTGGAATAGAATGAGAACGGCAAAGGAAATAATCATTGGGAAATGCGGGACGTCCAGAAAAGTTCGCGATGTGGCCCGAGCTCGACAAGCTGCCGCCGACCGCCTTGTTAATCATCCTCCTGCTCCCCCCTCTGCTCCTGCACTCTACTCTAATATTACTGCGCATGAAAAACTGGAATTGATCTTGCAATTACTTGAAAAATGCCTGGCGACGAAGATCATTCCAAATTGGCCTCCAACAAACGGCCCCATTCCGCCGTGGATGGCCCCGAAGACAATGATGGTACGCCCTCTCTTCCAACTCACCTAGACAGCCCGCCTCATTTGCGATCGAGATGGGCAGACAACTGAAGAAGAAACTGACCGGAGATCTCATAGGTGATTCATCATCTGATGATGATTTCGGTCCCGCTCTTCCCACCGCTGATGCGCCCAAAAAGAAGCGTCGCAAGCTGCCCTTCGAGAAGGTCTATGTGAATGCGCTGCCCACATCACCACGGTACTCTAAGTCGCTGATGCATAAGGACCAATTGTCCTTTGTGACCATGTCGCCGCACACGGACTTCCTGATTACATCGTCCATCGACGGGGTAGTCAAATTCTGGAAAAAGATGGCGGTCGGGGTGGAATTCGTCAAAGAATTCCGGGCTCACAATGGTGAAGTCCGGAGCGTCAGTGTCAGCGCGGATGGCAGGAGTTTCGCGACGACAGGGTCAGACAAGACGGTCAAGATTTTCGATGTCATTACATTCGGTATGCTTTTCTTATTACCCCCTGTATGCGCTTGCAAATTCTTCTCTCCCACCAAACTAACCAATTCCCCCCCCAACCAAACCCATCCCCCCCCCCCCCCCCCTCTGCAGATCTCCTCTCCATGCTCACCGTCGAATTCACGCCGCGCTGCGTCTGCTGGGTCCACCGTCGGGGCGCATCGCTCCCTCTCCTCGCCGTGACCGACGAAGAAAGTAGCACGATTCAGGTCTTCGATGGCCGGGGGGAGAACCCCAACCCTCTTCACACAGTCAAGTCGATCCACCGCAGCCCCGTCGCCTCGATTGCCTTCAACGACGCATTCGACTGCGTCATCTCCGCCGACGAATCGGGCATGATCGAGTACTGGCGAGCCGGGGACGGCTCCTTCGAAAAGCCCGACAATGTCTTTGAGCTGAAGTCGTCGACCAATCTGTTCGAGTTCAAAAAGTCCAAATCCACCCCGACCTCTCTCACGATCTCCCCCACTGGCGAGCAGTTCGCCGCCTTCTCCTTCCCAGATCGTCAAGTGCGCGTGTTCGATTTCGCCACCGGCAAGCTATACCGGAAATACGACGAGTCCCTCTCCACCATCACCGATATGCAACAAGCCGGCACCGCAATCTACCAACTCGACGAACTCGAGTTTGGCCGCCGTCTCGCCGTCGAACGCGAGCTCGAGAACCCCGTCACCAAGCCGAAGATCAACGTCTCCTTCGACGAGTCCGGCCACTTCGTCCTCTACGGCTCGCTGTACGGCATCAAATGCATCAACACCTACACCAACCGTGTGGTGCGTGTCTACGCCAAAGACGAACCCTTCCGGGCTCTCAACCTCGCCATGTACCAAGGCCAACCCCAGAAGAAAGGCGTCGTCACGGTGTCCATGGCCGCGAGCTCCAACCCTCTCCTCCAGGAAGCCGAAGAACGCGACCCGATCCTGGTCAGCACGGGCTTTGCCAAGCTCCGATTCTACCTCTTTACCAACGAAACAGATATTTCGAAATCGTCGCGCGACGTGCAGAACGAGCGGCCGACGCAGACGGCAGGCGGCCGCGAGACCACCGCCCAGAAGACGAACGAGCTGGGCACGTCGGCGATCCTGCACACCACCATGGGCGACATCCACCTGCGCCTGTTCCCGTCCGCTGCGCCCAAGGCGGTCGAGAATTTCGTCACCCACGCCCGCAACGGCTACTACAACAATACCATCTTCCACCGCGTCATTCGCAAGTTCATGATCCAGGGTGGTGACCCACTGGGCGATGGTACCGGCGGCGAGTCGATCTGGGGTGGCGAGTTTGAGGATGAGTTCTCCAGTCTCAAACATGACAAGGCATATACGCTGTCCATGGCGAATGCTGGGCCCAACACGAATGGTAGCCAGTTCTTTGTTACGACTGAGAAGACCCCCTGGCTCGATGGGAAGCATACGGTGTTTGGTCGGGCGGTGCAAGGGTTGGATGTGGTGCATAAGATTGAGAATACGAAGACTTTCAAGGAGAAGCCGGAGCAGGATATTAAGATTGTCAGCATTACTGTTTCTTGAAGGGGTTTCTCTAGCTCCCTTTTTTTATTTATATCTCTTGTTTTTCACTAGCGACAGTTTCTTGTATATCATTCACAATTATCGCCTTTGGTTGGAGCGTCTGTTGGTAAAGTACCAGGTATTCATAGGTACCTACCTAGCTAACTACACGAAATGTATTTGCCCTGATATGGACCACATTTTGGTAATAGGGAGCATACACTCGGGTCTGTCGACTCGATGAGTACAAAGGTGAAAAGAACTTTGGTTGTCCTAGAACTGGAGGGACAAATGACCTATAAAATGAAAGGATGACATGATTCTACAATATTCTAAGGATCAATAGTAGCAGATACCAAGTAGTCTTAAAAAAGGGATACCGCTGATACTAAATCTTATTCCGTGGTTATCATAAATTATTATAATTATCCAAAGGACGTATAAAACTTCCGGGAGATTGAGTCTCAAATCGTCAATTCTATACTGGGTAAGATCAGCAATCCCAAGAAGCTATATGCAAAGCATATACTCCATACAACATTAATTCCCAAGTCCAATAGCCACTCACAGCAAGAATGGTCACGGTATTTGGCACAGAAGTAAAGCAACATATTCACACAAAAGATATACACCATCTTGGGTGTATAGATACTGCAATGTACGAGGGTCAACTAATATCCAAAGTAAAATCCGCCGAATTCCATAGAACGCCAGATATATGCAAGATGAGCCGGAGATTATTCAGGAGCTTCCACTCGGAAGCGAATGAAAGCAGCTAGAAGCCAGCTCAGGATATGGGGCCGATAAAGATGGCGTGTTTCGGCGAAGGTCTCGTGAAGGGAAGAGCGGTATTCATGAACAGCAGGCAGGATACGCAACCACACTGACTTAGAAAAAAAAATAGAAAAGATAGAAAAAATCCCTCATGAGTGGGAAGCGATCATCGCGGGACTTCCCGAATCTCGAGGTCGTCGTCTCCTTGCGTCGGAGTGACGTTTTTCTGCAGGCGGGTCGTACTCCGACTGGGCCGATCCTTAGGCACGAAGACTTCGGTGCGAGAGCTGCTCCCGGCGGAATCGACTTGTGGACTTGCTTTTGAGGCCCAGGCCACGGGTGGCGGCGCCAGATTATTCTGACGGGCAAACAAAAGTCCACTGTTGTTGGCGCTACCACTGGCGGAGTGGTAGAGGTTGGGGTACTTTGCATCATGGCGACGCTTCAACCACACGCCCAGGACGGCGATAAGGGCGAATCCAACGATGAGAACGATGACCATGATGACCCATTTGTAATGTCCAGACCACCTGTGAATGAAAGTTAGTGCCAGGGTCCAGATGATATCAGATATCACCGTGATGGTTAGGGAAGTTACCAAGAAGGGGGCGGCGGCGTGTTTTTCCGAGCGCTGGCCGTGGTAGTAGCGGCGGCATTATCATTTTGGTTGGCTTGATTGGAGTCCTGTTGGTTGTTTTGGTCGTTTTGGTTGTTTGTGTTCGTAGTGGTGGTAGAGGTGGTTTTGATATCGCCGCCAGAGGCGCAGAAGTCGGTATACCATTTCTTTAGCAGGGAACGATCGGAGGCACTGGTGCAAGTGTCATCGCAGGTGCCGTCGGCGGACGAATGAAGTTGGGTGATGAGGCTGGACTGGCAAAAGCATGAGACATAGGTGGCCCGGCCATTGGCAAGTGCCGATGGGGGAATACAGCCGGTTTGAGCTTGGGTGAGGAGGGGACAGGTGATGCCGCATTGTGGAAAGATTTTGGAGGCGGCCGTCGGGATTAAAGTGGTGTCAGCGTTGGTGTTCTGCGCCTGGACCGATAAGCACACGAGGGCGATTAGGAGTAACGAAAGATATCGTGACGCCGACCGGAGGACGACGGATGTCATGGTGATAAGTCGATGGGATATTTTTTCAATCCGTCCAAGGGAGAAGTAGTGAAGAGAGGTAAATGGAGAGACCGCGAGATAGAAATAGCGATCGTGTCGATCGATCGAGCGAGAGGAATTTGAGGGGAGTCAATCAGATACAAACAAAGCCGCATTTCATAGCGGACCGGGCATGATTTAGGGGGAACGAGTGGATGGATCAGCGAGGGATTGAGGAAGTAAACTCGAGAGACCAAAAAAGGGTAAGAGGAAAAAGAAAGGTAATAATGAAGATGAAGATGAGCGAGGGTGGGTGTGTGTGTGTGTGTGTGTGTGTGTAAGAGAGAGAGAAAAGTGAAAGTGAGAAGGAAGAGGAAGGAAGAACGAGAGGGAAATGAAGAAGGAACAACGGATGGAGTCTAGAATTGCTGGTTTAAGCCGCTTGCGGGCGACAGTCGGCTGGTTTTGCCCTGATTAATTATTATTAGTGATTATTACCAGGATTAATTTCATTTGATTTCATGAAATTAATTAATTGAAATTAAATCCTTTGATTCATTCATCAGAATTCCCCAGGTGTTTTTGGTCCCTGTCAGAAAATGACCCATCATCCATTATTATTATTATTATTATTATTATTATTGATATTGGCTTGACTTTTCTTTTCTTTTTTCTTCTCTTTAAAGCTCTCTCATACATTAAGTCAGTTAGGGGTGTATATTCATGTGTATATACTTATGTATATGTAATTCAATAAAAGAAGATAATCGTTTCGCAATCCGAGAAGATAAGCTTGTTTTAAGAATGGAATGAAGGAGGGAATCTGTCAATCTCTCGTGGCTGTTTTGGACGATCGCCCAGATTGTCCGTCCCTGAACCTGTTGAACCATCGGGAAAGGATCCACGGATCATCGCTATGGAGAGCATGTCCCAGGGTCTACAGACTACAAGTACAATATTGAATTAAGTCTTTTGAATTGTTCTTCCCATGAGACAGTCTGTTCAAGATCTGTAATGAGAAAAGGCACATCTCTACCAAGATAGAAATCCATCGAATGTCATCATATAATCAATCTATCCCTTCACAGCAAGGGAATTCTAAAAATAGCTCCTCCTCTCCCCGTTTCCCACCGTGACATCTTCCCCCCTCCCCAAATAAAAAGACGGACTTCTCGAGAGAATTCCGAACTAATGGTTGAAAGAGTTCTCCGAAAACGGCGATCGAGGTTTGATGCCTGACCATTATTGGAAATACGACCCAAGGAGCCAGTGTAACGTCGAATTGCACTTCGACTCGGGTGGAGACACTCAACTATAAGATTGATAAATCATGATTGATCTACATACTTGACCGACCAACTCAATTAATTTTTCATTCAGAACTTAATACAAAGATTCAACTAAAGAAACCCTAGAGAAATAAATGTAATGAACCACAGAATTCCCCCAAGTCTCCCGGGAATTTGTGCTTCCTCCCTCCATCCGACAAGCTCTTGTATGATTTATGTATTTTTGCATCGGGCGAATGGTTTGCGCCACTTGTAGTGTTGAGAGAGAGAGTAAAAAAAAAGGGGGGGGTTTCCAGACAAATTGTCTTCACATTCTTCATCAGAGCCCAACCCTTCTTCATCGGACATTCATCAGAATCTCTTCAGTTTCCAGCATTCCTCGCTTACCGTCGGGCCTTTTTTCCTTTTCCATTTCCAACCGAGGGGGCCCTATTGTTCTGGAATGGATCCTCAAGAGATGGGGTGAGAAGGGGCCCTCTGCATGGAGTTCGGGTCGGCAGCTTGGGGAGTCTGCCACCTTTGGTCTCTGCCGGGGCAGCTGTCGTCGAACAGGAGTCAACCTTTATCTCAGACTGGTCCAACTTTTGCTGTAAGTGAGCCAGGCGATCTGACGCGGACGCGTAATTACGCCAGTTTTTCGCCTCCGGTTTATCGCCGTTAAATCTCATAATCTTTCGCTCGTTCAGCATGGCCTGCAGCTTCCTCGCATGTGGCAGGAACCCTTGTCTTTCGAAGGCGGCGATCTTGAGTTCTAATTTTTTGATTTCCTCTCCGTTGAAAGTGTGGTCCCGCTGAGTCGCAGGACAGGCTTTTGGATGTGGTTTGGCTGGTGTAGCTTTGGCGGGTTTCTTTGCTGCAGGCTTCGGGGTGGACGGGGCATCGCCATCTTCAGCAAACGATACAGAGCGACGAATGGCGGATTTTTCCGTCGAGGGCCACTCCTTGCGGAGAGCCGATCGGAGGGGAGTCTCGCTTGTGGTGGGTGGTGGTGTTAGGGCGACTGTAGACTCTCCATCGGTTTGGAATAATCGGCGGGCAACACCAGTACTCACGGCTACTTCAATCTTCGGCTTTGTGAGCGATGTAGATCTCTTACTGGGCGGGCTTCTTGTAATGCCTAGGCCCAAGCCAGCTTTCGGGGGGGTGGGCGGTTGTTCGGAGAAGCTCAGGCGACGACTCGGGACGAACGACGGTGTATTCCCTCCACGCCTGATCGATGGGCTCGAAGGGGCAGGGTCAGAACTCAGCTTCCCAGGGCTGCTTGTTCCGGTAGGTCTTGGACTACTGCTGGCGACTCGGGGTTGCTTGTTTGATTCCGGCTCGTTCTCTGGACTCTTCTTGCGTTTGCGGTCGTCGAGCGTGTTGGTGAGATCCTCGTTCACTGCACTTGCCGCAGGAGCAGCAGCGTCACCAGTAGCAGCAGTGTCATCGTCACCGTTGCTAGTACTAATCTCCATCGCAGCCTCCTGCTCGGCGCTGTCCTCGATCGACTCTTCATCAACCATGACCTCATCGGCCAATTCGCCTTCATCGACAAAAACCGAATCGTCATCGGGATCAGTCTCGGTATCAGACACCGCATCTGACTCCGTATCAGACTCCGTCCCGGGAATGGTGACCATGGACTGGGGATCCGCCTGAATTTCTTTTTTCTCCGCAGACTCAACAGATTCAACAACAACGCCGTTGACATCCTGGGTGACAGAAGGAGCCGCCTGGATTTCTTTTTTCACGGTCGACTCAACAGCAGCAACGCCATTGACACCAGACCTGTCAGAAGGAGAAGGGGAAGGAGTGGAAGGTTGATCTTGGAGGATCAGCTTTCGAATGACACGAGCGGTGCCTCGCTGATCGCCACGATCAATGCGGGCCTTGCCATAATCCACCCATACATCAGCGGCAGTGATATCCAGACTGAGATCATCTGTAGGATAGACATCGTCGACAAGCTTCTCGACCTCCAGAGGCTCCGGACCGTAGTCGAGGGCATTCCACCTTTCTTGAATGAGATCGATCGCCTGTCTGAGAGTGGTTGTCTCTGGGGCCACCAAGGGTAGGAGAAATCTAGCTTGTTCAACCGCCCCATGAGTATTGTGGGGATAAACTTTAACCGAAAGTCGAAGAAAGACCATTTTGGCGGAAGGAGGGACGAATTAGACACAAATGATGTAGCTTCTTGATAGATACAGAGGGGAAAAAAAAGGAATGGATTGTTGTTTGGGAGAAGGAAGAGGGAAGAAAAAGAAGAAGACAAAGTGAAGAAACAAACAAGAAAAGGGAGGGGCAGGAACAGGAGCAACAGAAAACGAAGAAAAAGAAAAGAAAAGACAAACACCAGATCCCAACCATCATACCCCCTTCTGGAGGGAGGAAGTGAGGTGGAAACAGAGCAGTAAACAATATCCCCGTTAGCGCGGTGGATCGGTCACTTTTCGAGGGCGGATACATACAGTTGACATCCGAGTGGCTTGGGGAGATCGACAAGGAGGGAGCGAAGTGTCAGAAAGCATTGGATTATTATTTTTTTTTCTACCCTGGGTACCTATTCAATGATTGATCGATCCTACTGGGATTCTCCTGCGGTAATCCATTCTGCAGGTGGTGCTGTGACAAGCGCATTCCATCCAAACGAGTCCTCGACCTTGCCAGCTTGGATTCCCTTGAGCGCCTTCAACAACTGAACACAGACCTCCCCACCACTCTGGCCATCATCTCCAGCTGCAAAAGAAAACTTATCATTGCGCGAGCGCATACTGATGCTCCGGATAGGCACCAAAGCCGCCGCCGTCCCCGCCGCAATGATCTCAGTGAATTGCGGGATCTCCTCGTACGCGATGCGGCGTCTCTCATATTTATATCCAAACAATCGTTGGCCAATTTCACATACCGATGCCGCTGTCACCGAATCAATCACATTCTTACTGTCCGGCTGCACCAAGGTCGTCTCCCCCGTCGCCGCGTCCCGTCGCACGCCGATAAATGCCGACGTCGAGAACTCGTCAATCTCCGAGCGCGTCCGACTGTCCAGATGCAGGGTGATCCCGAAGCCTTCCTTCTGGGCCTGCGCACTGTGTCGCAGCACGGGGGCATAGTTGCCCCCGACCTTTGCGGAACCTGTCCCTTCGGGCGCAGCCCGATCAAAGTCCTCCAGGATCAGCGCATCCACCGCGTGAACCCCGTGATACACCCCCGTCGGCATCACAAACACGACAAAGGTGTACTCATCCGGTGGGGACAATCCTAACTGTGCTGACGACCCGAATATCAACGGTCGGATATACATGGCAGCTCCGGTATCGGCCGGTGGCACAAACTCGGCGTTGGCGCCGACGGCCAGCTTCACGCTCTCGATGAATAGCTCCTCAGGGACGGGCGGAACGGAGATGAATTCGGTGGAACGGCGCATGCGCGCGGCATTACGGTCGGGTCGGAAGATGGTGATGGCGCCGTTGGTGTGGCGGAAGGCTTTGAGCCCCTCGTAGGCTTGTTGGCCGTAGTTGAGGCCAGGAGCCATACCATGCACGGGGAGATACGGGGAGCGCACGAATTTCGGGGCGGACCATTGACCGCCATTGCTGTAAGAGAATTTGCATTCGACATGGCCGTTTACTAATGAGGCGAGTGATGGAAAGTTAGGCACTAAGGTATGGCTATGTATATAGATGGGATGTGGGGTGAGGAGGGGTTACCCTCGCGGACTTTAAACCCAACATTGTCCCAGTCAATGGAGCTGACTGGGGGAGGAGGGAAGGAGGAAGCCATTGAGAGGAGGATTGGGGGGGAAGGAAGAAGATGTAATAGAAGAAGAAGAGAGAGGAAGAGGGATGTGGTATGTTTGTTGAAGTTGAGAGAATAAGAAAAAGAGAAACGATTGATTAATTAACATAAACTGTTGATGATCGTCCATGACTCATCCGCACCTGCGGGATAAGGAAGTTGCCCAACATGGTTAGGCTCATGCCGGAGTTCAATGCATCATTTCCTAATCCGGTTATCTTCGACTTGTACAGATTTATCCAGATTTTACACCTGATAGATCAGGCATTATCAAACCTCGAATATATCTTCGGTTCCTGATCTACCAACTTCAGTGTAAACTCTCCCTGTATGCCCTTCATCCGCTTGGGTCTGTTCATCGGCATCTTCTTTTCTGTCTCGCAAGACCCTGTCCAGGGAGGGATAGTGGCAGTACGTGTTCTAGGGATGTATAGGAATGTTGCGAAACACGCAGCCCCTCGATGGTGGCACATCCCATTCCACATCCCATTCGGATAAAGACATGCGTGCTCCTACCGTTATACCGCCGTTTTTTTTTTTCTTCTTCTATTGACCTCCGTGATCTATCTATCAATTCTTTGCTTTGAACAAATATCCGGAGAGAATCGCCAATATCTTGTACCAGCAATCTTCTCACCATCACGGCATTATCTGTATCATCTCAGGTCATTTAAAAGTGGTTGAAACTCTTTTCCAATGCATTTCTCTACCAGCCTGGTCGCTTTATTCGCTGCTGCAGTGTCGGCACAGGAGGCACAGCAACCCAGCGCCAACTCGATTGCAACCGTCAGTCAATGAGATCTCTCTCTCTCGTATATACATCCCTGTTCTGCTCCCGAGTGCTAATGTCTACCTATTACCCTTGAATACTAGATTACACGCTCTGGGGACCTTCTGAATTTAGAGAAGGGAGCAAAGATTGATGTAGACCCCGATGTCTGTGTCTCGATACCAAAGTATAGATTCATTTCTTCCTTCTCCTAGATGCTATCGTTTGGGTTCCTACGAATTCCGTTGGCTAACTTCAGGCCTACCAGGGACGACAAGAACGCCCAGTACGTCAACGTTGCTGCATCGAAAGATGGGCCTAATCCGGAGTGTACCTTTTTCCCGTATGTTCTTCCAACTCACTCCACCTACCTACCTTCCTTCATCGGTCGGAGATACTTGGGCATGTCTGACCATCTTAATATATAGAACGCCCAATTGTGACGGGAATGAGCATTTGATCGTGACAAAAACATTCCTGGTGCCATACGGACTTGACTTCGTTCCGGGCAGTGTTATATGCACAGGAAAGAAAGACTAACTTCGGAGGCGTTTGGGGACAAGGCTATTCATTAGCCAATGTAATTCTACAGGCATCATCAGATTGATAGAATCTTGATTGCCTGGTTCAATGAGCCCGACTTTTTAGTGTTAATACGATAGACAAGCGCAGAGAGACAATACTCTACACTCTATACCTTCTCCAACCTGGGTGATATGACATGACATGACATCAATGGATCATCGCCTGTGAAATAGGAATGTCGATGCCTGGCGTGCCGTCCTCATCTCCGCCCTCGATCTGCACTGGTGGAGACGGGGGTTGGGACCTAAGTAGAGTCACATCCACGCGACACATGCTTAGCATAATCTTTGATAATGGATATTGAACATCTGAAACATGGTCATCATCATCATCAGAAGTACGACTGGGGGGGGTGTAAAAAAACAAA
>VCAU01000217.1:0-24360 GCA_015844325.1 Aspergillus nanangensis | reverse complement strand
ATATAATCTTAAGCTTCTATAATGTATTATTGTTGAGTTATAGAGGTATAAAAAAGAGCTATTTTCTATGGAATACAGCATTTCCCGCTCGCCTACAATTCCCACTCGCTTACCGAATACGTTAATAGATATCCATCCGCAAGTGTCAGCTAAACTACTTAGTAATTATAAAAGAAATACAAAAATATAAAAAGGAGCAAAAATAAAAAAGAAAAAAGAAACAACATGTAATGCGGAAGCCGAGATTCGAACTCGGGTCTCTTCCTTATCTCATTCCAAAATGGGAAGGAAGCATACTAACCACTATAAGACATCCGCGTGTTTGTTGTGGAGACTGATCCAAAAAGTGGTTATTATCCACCCTTGGAAGAAGCTGCTTTCGACCTTTCATCCACGGATCGCTGTGGATCCTCCGTCAACACTTCCTCTCTCATACATCTATCCATCTCTCCAGGCCTAGAACACAGAGATACTTCGTCAAAGCTCACGCGTGATTTGTCCCAATTTCAAAATCCACCAACCACTGTGCTCGAAATTCATTCCAACTTCCAACCTGGTCTATCAACCCCTTGCATGGTATGGCCTTGTAAATATGGTTCGCATTACGAGGCGGCTTCATTCAGAGAAGTCAGATCAGGATGAACCAAATGATCTGCCTCAATCCTTGCATTGTGTTCCCTCACAGCTTCATGGATCCACTTTTGCTCCACGCGATGGATGAAGATGGAGCAAAATTGTCAGGTTCGGCCCAATTCGATGGACAGAACTGGTGTGTAACTCTGATTTGTATCCCCTACTTTGTTTGATTGGTAAATTGCAACAATATCCCGAAGGGCAGGGATTCATTCTTTCCCTCAGTGGCTCAATCCAGTGAATTGCAATGCTCCACCTTGGACCTGTTTAGAATAGTGGTGGAGCAACTATCGAGCGGCTATTTACCTAGCCGTTACACTCCCCTTGACCATCTGGTTGGTGCTTGATACCTTTGATACCTGATCTCCCTCCTAAAGCTCTAATTTTTGCCTCCCTAAGTTTTGTTATTTGGGGCCACACCTGCTATCCTATGCCTATCTATACTCGAATCTGACGCAACTAAAAAGAATGAGATGGTACTTTAAAGACAATTGAAACAATCCCCAAACATTCGCCAGCCCCGAATCCTTCGACGACTATGACAAGGGACCCCGAGGCCAAACCAGATGCCCAACCTAACGAGAAATACTCCCCACGAAAGTGCGAAAATCCAACCACAATAGTGGAGGATGTCACAGACGATAAAACTAAAGATAATGGGCAATTAAAGCTGTCTGCCTGGCAGAAGCTCAATCCGCTACGATGGCAAAAAATCCCCCCTTTACCATCACAAAGGCAGGTTTCTAGGGAATACCGTGCTAGTGTGCTGAGTATAATTTTTTTCGACTGGGTCTCTCCGCTCATTAAGGTCTGTCAACTCATATTACCATTCATATGGTAGCTCTTAAAAATCTTACACTACTATTTAGACCGGCTACCTACGTGACCTAGACGAGCGGGACATATGGTCGGTCAATCCAAATAGATCTATACACGCGTTGTCCGGGAAGCTCGAACTAGCCTTCAAGCACCGCGTGGAGAATAGATACAAAAAACCACTATACTGGGCTCTGTATGATGTGTTCAAATTTGAGCTGTGGACCAGCATGGTATGTATGTCAGTCAACATGGTTGGTAGTGTTATGGCGCCCTTTCTGTCCAGGCATCTAATTGCTTTCACCATGGAGGCTTATGGGGCTCGCGAGAGGGGCGATCCTATGCCTAGTATTAGCTCTGGAATGGGGTATGCTGTGGGTATCTTCCTAATTATATGTTTGAATGCAGTCTGCACAAATCACGCCTTTTACTGGGGTCAAATGGCCGGTGATCAGATCAAGGCGGCCCTGACCTCCATGATCTTTTCCAAGACCATGAAACTTTCCAGCCGTGCGAGAATTGATGGACTCTTCGTTCAGGAGGGGGGAAAGGGGCCACTATCAGCGGATGTAGACAAGGGCTGGAGCAATGGGCGAATAGTTACACTGATGAGCGTTGACTTGGCACGTATCGCAAGATCCTGCGGCACTCTTCATGTTCTCGGAGCTACGGTCACAGCCTTGACCGTAGTGTTGATTATTCTCGTTATCATGATTGGATACAGTGCGCTTTCAGGCTACGGATACGCGGTGATCGCGGTATTGTGTACAGCAGGTGCCATGAGATATCTTGTACGATCTCGGAGGCGTCTGAATGGTATCACAGACCAGCGGGTCTCTTTGACACAAGAAATCTTGCAAAATGTGAGGTTTATGAAGTTTTTCGGGTGGGAAAGCAGCTTCCTAGGCCGATTTCGAGATATTCGCGCGCGAGAAATTCGCTCACTTCACAGAGTCGTCATGATCAAACATACAATCACCGTTTCATTAATGTCGGTCACCGCCCTAGCTTCCATGTTGAGCTTTATTACCTATGCACTCACCGGTCATTCTCTTACCCCGGACCGTATATTTGCGTCCCTTGGCGCCTTCAATGCGCTACGATCCCCATTCAACCTCATCAATATGACCCTTAGTCAAGCAGCTGATGCATGGGAGGGTGTCAGCAGAGTCCAGAGTTTTTTGATGGCCGAAGAGCGAGAAGACTACATCGAATGGGACTTTGGTATGGAGAAGGCGATAGATCTTCAGCATGCGTCGTTTACGTGGGAGGTAGCAACAACCCCGAATGTGGAGGAGCACAAGTCTCGCACTAGCATAACGACAACGCGAACCTCTCAAGTAAAGCCCTCGCTCCCCAATGGCGAGACAGAGAATGTGGCCTTTAATCTTCCAGATTTGAACCTCACGCTGGGGCGCCATGAGCTAGTTGCAATAATTGGAGCAGTCGGGTGTGGCAAAAGTTCATTATTGGGAGCTCTTGCCAGCGACATGCGGCTGATCTCCGGTAGTGCCCGGTTGGGGGCATCCCGTGCATTCTGTCCTCAGATTGCATGGATCCAGAACGCCACTGTTCGTAACAATATCTTGTTCGGACAGGAATACGACGAAGACAGGTACAATCAAGTGGTCAATGCGTGTGCGCTTCAATCGGATTTTGCGATGTTGCCGGATGGAGACCACACAGAGGTTGGGGAACGTGGAATAACGCTATCGGGTGGCCAAAAGCAAAGAGTGAATATCGCACGAGCTGTCTACTCCAACTCGGAGATTGTTTTGATGGACGATCCTCTGTCAGCTGTTGATGCTCATGTGGGCCGTCAGCTTATGGACCAGGTGGTATGTGGGCTCCTCAAGGGCCGGTGTCGCGTGCTTGCAACCCACCAGCTTCATGTCCTCAAACGCTGCGACCGAATTATTGTGATGGAGGAAGGCCAGATTCAAGCTATTGATACTTTCGACAACCTGATCGAGACGGACGAGCTCTTTCAGCGTCTCATGTCCAAAATCACTACAGATGAGCAGGGCTCGAGAGTGTCACCCATGATCAATGAGATCGAGAGCGTGCCAACGAAAGCTGTCGGTGATGCATCCAAAAATAACACTCGAAAACCTGCATTAATGCAAAAGGAGGAGATAGCTGCCGGGTCTGTAGGATGGACAGTCTGGAAAACTTACATCAAGTCAACCGGCTCCATTCTCAATTTCTTCGTTTCCATTGCTCTCGCCCTCACTTCCACTGGATGTCTTGTTATGTCAGGGTTATGGCTATCGTATTGGACGTCCAATAAGTATCCAAACCTAGGAGTAACTCAATATGCGGGCATTTATGCCGGCATCTCCATAACCCAGGTTGTTATCATGTACCTGTTCTCACTCCATATGAATATCGTTGGTAGCATTTCTAGCAACAATATGCTCATCCGTGCTATGAAACGCGTCCTCCGGGCACCAGTGTCTTTCTTCGATACAACCCCTCTGGGGCGCATTACAAATCGTTTCACCAGCGATGTTTCGGTGTTAGATGAGGACCTCGCCGATAACATGCGCGTCTTCGTCTACTCAATTACCATCGTGGCCAGTACAGCCGCGCTCGCCACTGCATTCTTCCACTACGTAAGCCTTTTCCCAAATGAACCCCCGCAGTCCTTGATGATGTTGTCTCATATAGTCTCCTTATCTAGTTTGCGATAGTAGCCGCCATGGTGGTGGCATTCAGCATACTTCTCGTTCGGTATAGCCGACCATGCTCTCGACGCCTAAGACGGCAGGAAGCCGTGCTCCGCTCTGTGGTCTTTGCCCGGTTCAGTGAAGCCATTGTTGGTGTCTCGACTATCCAAGCATACAAAATTGAGGCACACTTCCAGCGGACCTTCCATGAGGCGATCGATTCCTTGACAGGAGTCTCCTTTCTAGCGACCGCGGACCTGCGATGGGTTGGGATTCGAATAGATCTGGCCTCTTCTCTATTGATTCTTACTATTGCATGTCTTGTCGCTTCCAGTCAATTCAATGCGACTCCTAGTACCTCGGGACTTGTTCTGTCGTATGTACTTAATATATCCACTGCGTTAACACTCTCCATCAGGCAATTTGGTCAATCTCAGACTGGCATGAATTCCGTGCAGCGACTTCATCATTACGGCGACAATCTAGAGCAGGAGCCCCCTCTTCACCAGAAAGACGTTCCGCCCAGTTGGCCAGAGAAGGGCCAAATCACATTCACAAATGCACAGATGCGTTACCGGGATGGACTCCCGCTTGTTCTCCAGGGTCTTTCTATGGAGATACGTGGCGGGGAGCGAATCGGCATCGTCGGACGCACTGGCGCCGGAAAGTCCAGCATCATGGCGACACTATTCCGTTTTGTTGATCTCTGCGGGGGCAGTATCGTAATCGACGATATCGACATTGCCACGGTAGGAGTGCAAGATCTCCGTACGCGAATGGCGATCATCCCACAAGACCCGACCCTTTTCAAGGGCACGATACGCTCCAACCTGGATCCATTCAATGAGCATACCGACCTCGAGATGTGGTCAGCGCTGAGAAAGGCCCATCTTATCGGCCAAGAACTACCTGGGGAGTCGCAGTCGTTGACTGACAATAACGACGATGAAGCTACCACGCACAACGAGAAGTCTACTACTCCTCCTTCTGCCCAACCAAGACCTCTGCATCTAGATACATCTGTCGAGGAGGGCGGGGAAAACTTCTCCCTGGGCCAACGTCAGTTGATGGCGCTCGCACGAGCGCTCGTTCGCGACTCCCGGATTATTATCTGTGACGAGGCGACTTCCTCAGTCGACCTTGAGACCGACACGAAGGTCCAGGAGACCATCGCTCATGGCTTCCACGGTAGGACCTTGCTTTGTATTGCCCACCGACTCCGGACGATCCTCAAGTACGACCGGATCTGTGTCATGGACCATGGTAAAATTGCGGAGATGGATGCGCCGTTGACATTGTGGGAAGCTCGCGGAGTCTTCCGGGGAATGTGCGATCAAAGTGGTATAACACGGGAGGATTTTGGTCTGTAGTCACCAGGATTTTCGGGCCAAGGGTTGTCCCTTCATATGTACTGCACTGCATGGGGAGAAGTAATCAGGCTGTTCGGTGGTTTCCTGACGCAGCCACCCACACATATGGGCCGGATTTTCTAACCCATGCTGGATGGCTTTTGACTACATTCTTCTTTCACTGGCGTATCTTTCCTCTTTCGGTTCAATATTTCTACGATCAGTATCCACGACGTCTGGGGTCTGGTCACATGACCTCACCAGCCCTATCTCAGGGCTGTGGTTCCATCAAGTACTTCCATGAACTAAAACACTTCATTTGTATTCGTTTATACCAGGGCAGCTACGTAAATCCTCATCATCCAGGTATCTGATGATAGTACAATACACGGTATATATCTGGGGCAAGAATAGGAGTCAGATGGCCTTAGCAAAAGTCTCCGACGGGCAAAAGTGCAAGTTAAAACGAGCTTATCACCGTAATGGCTGGGGTAATATCCGCATTATCTTTGTTATTGTAATTCAAATCTCTGACACGCTGCGACGGGAAGTTGACTGCATAGAATGTTAGTCCAGTCACCTGCATCATCGGCGCGCTCTGCATTCCCAACATGGATGTTGCCGCCGCCACAGATCCGAGATTATGGCGTTGCTTGATGCTGGCGCGGGGAAGTGCATAACAATAATACGGTCTCGATGGTGGGGGGGGAATTGATCGGATTCTGTCTTTGAACCTGATGCATGAGGGGGGGCGATGTGGAGTATGTGCTGCTCGTCGTGAGGAAGTTTGTCTAGCAGTTGTAGGTATCATGATTCTTCTATCTATCTAGGTATATTCATCTTTGATATCCAAAGTTTCCTCAGTTGTGCTCTCGAAATTCCGGTACTGTACAAATACATACATAGGTAAGATACATGGTCAGCTGCCATCCAAGCCCTACGTAACACGTCAATGATGCAAGTGGCCCCTCCTCCATCGTCTTCGTCTCACTGACTTCCCCTTGAGATGACCGAACACTCGTCCTTTCTGCCATTCTAGCCTATAATTAGTCGATTCCCAATGCCCACTCCGTTCCCCATTGATAACCTCCCCTACGGGGTGATTTCCACCACCGACAACCCCACCCCTCGTTGTGCAACCGTCCTCGAAGATCGGGCAATTGACCTGAGCGCCCTCGAACAGGACGGATTCTTCCAAGATTTTGAAGGCTTCCAGAGCTCAGTTTTCTCGCAGGTACCTCTTTTGCCTTGCCCGTCCATCCTCCATGGAGATGGCATTTGGCAGCTAAGCCCTCAACCAGCCAACCCTAAATACCTTCGCCGCGCTTCCCAAAGACAGCCATCGCGACGTTCGCGCCCGTCTTATTACCGCCCTAGCCTCCCCCGAGACACAGATCCAATATGGAATCCCTCTTGCATCCATTCGGAATCACCTTCCGATGGCGACGAGCAATTTCTCCGATTTTTATTGCTCGCTCGAACATGCCAGAAACGTGCGTCGCCCTGCGCATTACTATCATGAATAGCCTAGCACCTAACCCACCCAATGAATTGACAAGTGCGGCGACATAATGAACATAGCCATCCCCCAGAATTGGTTCTGTATTCCCAGCGTCTACAACGGACGGACCTCCAGTCTGCGCATCTCCCAAACCCCTGTCCGACGTCCCCACGGCGTCTACACAACCCCCGACACCCCCACTCCTCAGTTCCAGCCATCGCGACGGTTCGACTTCGAACTTGAAGTCGGCGTATTTGTCTCCCGGCCCTTTCCTGCCGGCGAAGTTCTCGACATCGCCCACGCTCGAGACCACATCTTCGGCCTGGTAATCCTGAACGACTGGTCGGCAAGGGATATCCAGGGTTTCGAGATGAATCCCCTCGGCCCGTTCCATTCCAAGGGTTCGGGGACGAGCATATCGCCGTGGATCGTGACGGTTGAAGCGTTGGATGCCGTTGCGTGCCCTGTTGTGGGCGTAACTCAGGATCCGCCGCCGTTGCGACACTTGACGTGGCCTGGAAAGAAGGAGGAGGCGACCTTTGATGTCGATTTGGAGGCTAGAGTGATTCGTTTGTTCCTTCTTTTTTTTTATTTTTTTTTTTTCAAATGTGGTCTTTATCGTCTGACTAGGTGTAGGGAAGGGGAAAACGTATCATGTCACGCAGACAAACCTCAATGAGCTCTATTGGACTCCGTATCAACAGATGACCCATCTGACGAGCGCGGGCGAAGGGTTGACCACGGGCGATATATTTGGGACTGGAACGGTGACTAGCTCGGTATGGTTCTCGCCTTTATGTATAGAGCGCTCCTATCTCAGATGACATACGATACTGATGCTTCTTGATTCTTAAAAACAAAGCGAACGGATTCCAGCGGGGTAAAGATCGGAATTGCTTGCCTCTTAGAGCGGGCTTTGCCTCAGAATAGACTGGAGAGTCTGCAAAAAGATGGGATAGTGTTCCTAGAAGATGGAGACGAAGTGGTAATGGAGGGATGGTGCGTGAGTCGGGTTACTGGACGGCGATTTGGCTTTGGAGAATGTCGAGGTGTTATACTTCCGGCTTTGCAGCTATCCTAAAGGCTTTGGAAATGCAAATTGCCAGATCAACCGATCATTTATATTTGAGACAACCTCGCAGCTATTATGACTATTTAGGCCCTCTGTAGGCCCTAGCGGTGAATGTTTCCCGCGCGCTGACGATACGATCCCCGTCTCTGTTCGGTGTACTTACGTTCCAAGCCGTAGTTCTCCTTCTCCTCTCCTGGGAACTTGGGCGGGCCACCTAGGCTGGCGAGAACGGAGCTGTTGTTTGCAGTTAAATCATCCAGGACATCCAGTTCCTCCTGGCTGAACCATTTCGGGATGATCCAGACGCGGAACGGTATCAATGCAATGATCAGTATAGGGAATCCTATCCAATATGAGTATAACCAATGTCCGTCTATGAAACAAGGAGAAAATATCAAAATATATACGCACCGATGGCAGCAATTGTCTGCGAAATGGCCACACAGGCAGCAACCCCAATAACCTGACAAGCGATATACAGGACAATCTTTTTCCGTTTCACGCGCAGTAAGGGTTCATCACGCTGAATGAACCGGTTCTCGCGCACGAGGAAGACAAACTTCTGAAGGATCCCGTTGGACTCGATGGCTCCCCAACCGACGATGAAGAAGACACCCGCGAAGACGGCGATGGGCATCGTATGCAGAACAATCAGCAGCGGCCCTGTCATGGTTCCGATGATGCCCAGGCCCATCAGGAAATGCGAGACGCGCTGCTCCACCACCGCGGTGGCTCTGACTATTGGACGACGAATTTCGGCTCCTTCGCCTTCTTCTGTTCGAATTGTGTGGAGCTCTGTCTTATAAATTGTGAGAGAGTCGGTGTGAACGGGAGCCTTGTCTTGGATTAGTATGTATGCGCTTGAGGATCTTGATCTAAGAAAGAGGGGGACTTGCCTGTGGGACAAGCCCGTTTGGCATAGGTATGCCTGTTATCCCTGCTAGGAAGGTTGTGCAGCCAAGGAGGAAGAAGTCCCAGTGAAAGCCAGCAGGTTTTTTGAGAGGGAATTGTCGAGCTTGCGCGGTGAGACTGCTGACATTCTGAAAACTGTCAATATTCGTTCAATAGCCCCCCCTCCAAAAAAAAAAAAAAACCTTCTTACATGATCATAGTAAAACAGCAGCATAATTAAAAATCCAAATGGTAAAGCCGCAAACACCCATTTAACATCCAACTCCCAGAAATGGATTAACCAGCCACGAGGTTGAGTTGGATAGAAAGCTCGGCTGATAGGGACGTAGGATATGGGGGCCGCTTTGAGAGGTCCTGGAATATGAGAGAATCCGACCCAGAATATTGTCCCAATCTATAGCAGTCAGAATCATTCCAAGCCAGGTAGAGGAGGCATCTGCATGATCATACCACATAAGCGTAATCTGCCAACAGTCCACGGAACCATGGACGACAGATGGTGCTCGATCCGAGCATTTCCAACCCGTAAATCGTCAAAAAGTACAAAATGGCAATCATACAGCTCATAAAACCAGCTGTCGAGCCATACTCGGTGAACTCATTCACCAATTCCTCGACCCCCTTGACTATTGTTGTCCGTTAATATCTCATGCGGCTCTGCCACTATACTCCCGGGGTCTAAGAAGACATACTGCAATAGATAATCCCGACATACGCGCCGAAGGACTCGGAGGAGAAATCCGTCACATAACGCATGTAGTCGCAGATATTACACACCGCGACGATCCAATGGAAGATAGCAGCCCAGATGGCCGTCCAACACATGAAGTTGGGGTAGATGACCGGTTCATATTGGATGATGATATCGTAGATGGTGTAGTTAAACAGCGATATCAAACCAGTAATGCCGACGATGGTCAGTGGTTGTGCGCCCAGGACACTAAAGATTAAGGCAGCCATGGCAGAGGAAAACAGTGCCTCGTTAATTCCATAGAACTCTCCAGTGCGGCGGTACATGTCCAATGTATACGCGATGGCCGGGAGGATACTAGATAGTCTCTATCAGAAATTGTTTAAAGTTCTTTAGTTGAGCTGAGATTTATAAAAAAAATTTTAAAAAAACGTACTTGACAAAGTACATTCGAATCGTACTGGCCGCCGTGCGATAAGTAAATGCATCCGTGATATCACTCCAGTAGTAAGGCAGTCGACGCCGTACATCATGATACATGCCCCGAAAGAGACGTAGAGGGCGAAGACGCTTCCATCCAGTGAGATTGTCATATCTATATGTTGAGACATATGACGTCTCCCTGGTCAGATTGAAGGACTCAGACATGATGAGTGTTCGAATGATGGTTTGAAACCAAAGTGCACAAGATGATGACCAAGAGGTTAATGGCTGGTTTTTATAATTTTTATAAGCACTGCCCAGGGAAGCGAGAAGGATTTCGGGTATATTCTATGGGTCACGCCATGGTCTTTTTTTTTTTTTTTTAGGACGATGATTGGGGTGAAGCCATCATGTGGGCTAGAGTGTACATAGTATGAGGACTATATTCTCTGCCGTCACACTGCTGTCGCTATTGAACCTGCCTGGCGTTCACAGTGAACCCCCTTTTATCTATCATCAATCAGTACAGAAGCTAATCAATCCCCTCGGAAATAGTAGGAGAAGCGTAGAAGTATATAACGTCATGATGGAGGCGAGACAGTGGCTGATTCAGCGGATTCTCCCTGGGCAGATAATGTTAGTCATCCGTCTCCCAAACCAATGATTGATGATTATCCTCCGCCTCTCTCCAAACAAAGTTCAAACTTCCTCTTGACTTATATCGCAATTTCAACTTATGGAGGAGGCTGGCAGTTGGGATGGATATTGCCATGGACTTCTCCGTGATTTCACAGCTAGCGACCCTTCTGCGTAACCCAGAATTCCCCGCCCAACTGTCGTCCGCCATTCAAAGGCAGCGTCCAGAGGGCGACCATCTTGTCTTACGGATTGAGGCCGCCCTAAGTAAGACGCCTTCGACAACCCAGGAAAGCTCCCTTCTTCTGGTAAGCTGGAAATTCAATGTCAAATCCCACTCGGTTTCTTATCCGACTTTTATTCTAGGGATGCATCGATCTTAACACCGGACTACCATTCTCACAAGTGACACCGGCAACATCCCCAGATCCCAATGTAAAAACGAACCCCCCTTCCCCCAGATGACTAATTACTATACTAAATATCCCTCGTAGGATCACCCTTTAACACCTCAATCACTTTCAAATAGTGATGTTGAACTCCGACCTTCAAAGCGGCGCAAGACTGTGAGTGGCCTGCGTTTGGCCCCAGCCGGAATCACGCCAGCCACGACCGAAACTGAGTCCGACTGCCATGACCAAGACGCTTCTGCAACAGTAACTCCGCATGGATCACTTAAATCTTCTATTCGCCAGGTGCACAGTGATACGCGGTTTCCTGTCCGCAAGAAACCTGGCCATGATTCTGCACCTGTCTTAGAACCCACGTCCACCGATAAGCTCATATCGGGGATGTGGCGACAGGTGTATTCGCCTGTGCAGTTAACACGATTTCCTTCAGTAAGCACCCCACCCCCCCAAACTTTGTGGCCACTTAAGACTCTATACATATGCCAGATGGTAGTGACTAGTAGTAATGCAATGCATTGGATCGGACTAACAGGGAACAGATTATCGAACCTAGCGTCGATATTCGGACGGGCGTCAGTGGAGAGGTAAAAATAGACGTGTATGACCATAAAATCCCTCAGCTAACTGATTGGATCAGGTATTCCGAGCCGTTAATACACTTTGCTTAAAATACTACAACCAAAGCCAGTCATCCAGAGCCCTGGAAATGATCGTGCAGGCGTACTGGGTCGAGTGCTACCAGGCCCGCATTGCCGTGATCCGACTGGAGAATCCCCACTTGTCGTCCACGGAAGCCCGGATGATAGCTTTGAGGGAAGCCTGCACTACCCTCAATTGGAAAGAGAAGGACCTTCGAAACAGAACCGCAATATGGCGCGGTTATAAAGAAATTAAAGATGCTGGTGGCTGGGCCAGTCTGATTTTCGCTAGCGCGGGTGTATATCGATTTTGCAAATACCGCACCGGATTTGGTGATGGCTTTTCCACGCGGCTTCGGCACATTCAGTCCAGCCTGGAGGTCGCTGCTGACACTCTCCATCCGGAATGGCGGGACCTACTGCAGGTCATAGGCCAGGGGTCGTCCCGACAATACCATGGGCACCCACACGAGTGGGTGACGGTAACGGGCGAGCCGGCTGTCCCGTTACCATCGACTTACGAGCATCTCCAGCTACCGAATGGCTTTCAGTATCGGTTCATCGATGAGTGTGTGGTGGATGAAACCGTGTTCGGCACGCAAGATCCGCGCACGGTTCCCGAAGTGGATCCCGATACCTGTCCCGCGTGCAAGGAGCGACAATCCGATGAGGTCGAGAAGAACCAATGTTTGTGCTTCCCGGCTTTGTTTGGGGGAGTTCGAGGGCATGTCCCTGTACAGTTGTTCCATACCACCAGTGGAAAGAACAACGGGGTTGCAGCTCGCTCTGTAAGTCTCTCTCTCTCTCTCTCTCTCTCTCTCTCTCTCTCTCTCTCTCTCTCTCTCTCTCCCTCTCTCTCTTTTTTCTCTTCACACCCTTGGGTCTAGTCATTGTCCTATCATAATAGATTTGAGCTAATGAATTTTCAGAATTTCGAGCGCGGCACAGCCATTGGAGAATTCGTTGGTCTGGTTACCAGCGGTATAGAGGGTGTTGATGTGATGCTTGGTGGCACGCGGGATCGACCCTATCAGATATACCAAGGCCAGATGGGCAATTTTACCCGGTTCATCAACCACTCCTGCCGGCCAAACAGTCAGGTTCAACGTTTCTATTGGCGGGGGCAGGAACGCATTATTGTGGTCTCGCGTGGAGTAGTGGCGGGCAATGAGATCACGGTTGATTACTCGGATCATTACTGGAGGCAGTTGAATAAGGTGTGTCAGTGCGGTGAGCCTTGCTGCAGGTTTTCAAGGCGAGAGATCAGATAATAAAGTAGTTTTCCTTGGCGTGTATATAATTTTCCAATATTAATTTGTGTATATATTTTGAGGGTCTTGATATCCATGGTTCGAGGACATTATCCCTGGGGTCGCTTCTCAAGTTGGTGGTCTTGGCCGTTATCAAAAGAAAGTGAACCATGTACAGATGATTTTTTTTTTTTTTTTTTTTTTTTTTAAATTGGTAATCCTGAGATTTATTGGTATGTGTGTGGATAATCAAATATTGTCACTAGATTAGAAATCCGTACCTAGAAGGGTGCCTACGTACCATCTAAGTACCTAGAGTACCTAAAATTCCACGTCTTACTATATTATCTTCAATAACCTGAGTTACGCCCTCAAAATAAAGTATTACATAGTAACCACGAATCAAAATCTGTATACAACATATTAATATTTAAAGATATGTGGCTCGTTGAACATAGCATATGTCTCGCAAACCTACGTGCGATACAGCAGAAAGAGAGAAGGGATGTAGTCTGAGCCCATCTGTTAAATCTTTGAGAACCAGTTTAACGGCTCTCGGTGTCATGATCTATCCAGTCTAGAGAAGAGGGAATTACGCCACGCCATAGTAACACATCCGCGTCCCAACTATCGTTGACCAACATCGCAACCTCCCAGCTTATATAATATATTCAGAGTAGTAATTAACCCCCAAAAATATCATAATAATAATAATTCGACGATACATAGACCATCTCACCCCTAATTAGCATGCAAATGAACGAGAATCTCCTCCAGCCGGCCAATAAATGACCCCAAGGCGCAACTCGGAACAATCGGACGACCCTAAGAGCAAACTCAGCCCACCCCTCTACAGCCTGGTACATCATCTGCGCGTGGTTCAACACTACAAGCGTAGGTACTGGTACCTCACGAGCCTACATCACCGGTATTAACTAAGCCTCTCCCTGTCTAGTCACCGGCACAGACCGCCGATGATTGGAGCAGGAGGGCAAGCGAGGCACCTGGCATCGCCACCCCCAGATAGTTCGTCTCCCCAATGGTGAAGCGACGATGTACAATCTTCTTTGCTGCCTAGTTTCCGGTGGATCCTGACATGATGCAGGGGGGGAGGAGCTGGTGGACGTATAGAATGCGTGAACGGGGCCAGGCTTAAAATATAAGCTTATCTAGACATTCCAGTATCTAACGTTTGGGATCTTAACGAGATCTAGGTGGTGTTTTTTTTTTCCCCTATAGTGCGATATCTTTTTTTTTGTCCCCCAAAGAGCAATTTTATATACAACCTGATAGAGGTGGATGTTAGGACATATCACGTGGATGGTTCCTACCTTTTACGGCAACCCAAATAGGCAACATTTGCCCTTGGGGGGAAAAAAAGAAATGAATATTAAAAATAATAAGTAAAAGGGAGCTAAAGGAGACTAGAACCAGCGAGCCAGCGTTACGATCAAAAGTACTTGGTACATAGTACGGGAAAGGAGACAAGACAGCGCATCATTCATGGAGGTCAATGTACGTATGTACGTACTTCCAGGTCTACTGCGCCAGTTCAAGCAGATTAATCGGACCACCTACCTGCTTCGAAAGTCAAGGCTAAGAGAAGATATGACGTGGCCCCCTCCAATGTGAGGAGATAGAAAATCCATTCTCCATAGAGTAAATACAACGAGAAAGAAAGAGAAAAAAAAAATCTGCATGGGATCGCCCATCCTATGCGCTAAGGAAACGGGAAATGATAGCATCGTGATCGTCCCCAGCGGTCGGTGCATACTCCGAAGTGGTGAACATGACGTTGAACCGACCACTTTTTTTCCCAGTTTTGTTCATCCGTCCCATCCACATTTTTGCCGTGGAAGGCGACTTATATTCCTGATGAAGGAACAACTCGACTTAAATCGTTTCACTCCGTATATACAAGTTCGACCAAGCATGGGAGATCCAACCAAGTCCGAGATATGTGCGAGTTAGTCAGCGGAGGATGGATGGAAATACGGGTTTAATAAATAACGTGGTTGTTTTATCAACGGATAACCGGGTCGAGTGACCGGAACGGGCAGAATTGCCTGATCAAGGATTGTTTCCTCCGCCAGAGCCGCCAAGTTTATATGGAAAAGACTTTAGATTTTAGAAGGTAATAGAGAGGTTGAGCCAGGGTTTGCGCCGGAAAGAAAAGTCCGCAAAACCCACTTAGTCTAAAAGAAGAGCATTGTGTTTATTTTTATTTTTTAAAATTAATTCCCAGGGTCCCGACCCCGAGCCGAAGTATCCCTATAGGGCAAGGCTGTAGCAACCGGGCCCCTCCGCCATCGCAACAAGGCTGCGATTATTATTGTTTTACATAACTCCGTAGTGCTGCAAACTACGAGCACTAGTCAGAGGATCAAGCATTGGCTGTCACGTACTAGTCGATGTTCCCTTACTATTCGCAATAATCCTTCGACGGGATTCGGAAGATGATTGATCAGTCATCGTGCCCTAATTTGGTTCCTATACTAGTGGTCAGGATGGGTCTCAATCAGTCACCACCCTCTTTCTTTGACCCCCCTCTTCCTGCAGGTTCTTTATAACTAACCCTGAACATCCTTTGTCAGCTTATCCACTAGAGCTCTTGGCGGGTCCCAAACAAATGAGCTTGAAGGATACTGTACTTTGCTTCGGCGACTTGTGCGGCTTGGCCCATCCCGCGCGTCGTTGATATCACTGACACATGAGTGGTGATCGTCCAGGTGTGTTTGGTGGCTTTCCAACCAGAGCATTGCGTTATTATCATTATATAGTAATATTAATCACAACAAATACCACACCCCCCTCTTTCTGCTGTGGACGATCAAGAGGGGAAACTGGGGGTCTGTGAGGTGGCAGGTTCTCGGCCTTAGACACATACCGAGATATTGAGTCATCACCAGCGGATTCGACCAGGGGGATGCGTGTGCTAATCTTCCTGTGAGGAGTAGTCAGAGCCAGGAGAATAATGAGGATGGATTTGTTTCTCGGGTCGTCTGCCGTCTCCTCCCGCGCGGTTTTGGTTTCCCACATCCTGAACGACATCCGATACTTCCGATGATTTCCAGATCTGGTGACAAAAATCCACTGTGGCCATCACTAACTCCCCATGGCAGGTCATATGGCAAATCAATATTATTGGGATCCCCTCCTCCCCCCCCGGCGGCACTATTACGCCGTTGGAGTAAATGAATTTTAAATTATTTTTTATTAAAGAAAAAAAAAAAAAAATATTGAAAGAAAAAAAAAAAAATCTTCGTGATGCTTATAAATTGAACAAGCCCCGCTCTTTCTTTCATCTTTAACAATACAGTCTGGCAAGGCCCTTTTTATTATTATTATTACCAAGTGTATAAACTCAGGGAACAGCATAAAAGCAAGACTACCCATCATTAATACTACCACCGAGGCACCTGCAAGAATCCCAACCTGACGGCCTTCCTTGCTATATCAAACAACCCCATTCATCCTTGTTGGAACCCTAACTTTTTTCTGATTTGAAACCCTGGGGGGCACTTTTTTCTTTTTCTCTTCTTTTTTTTTTTTTTGAACAAAGTATATAATTACTTATCTGGGGCATCATGATGGAAACTCAGACGGTCTTGGCCTCGCGAGATTCAGGCAGGAGCTCTGAAAGTAGCTCCGTTGATGCCATTACGCAGGAAAAGCAGAAGTTGGCGGCCACCAGTGTACGGACTTCACGACGTCGAAGCGATGAATTGCCGGATCTGCATAACTCGGCATCCCCCAAGCGATGGAAGACGTTCTGGAAGTCCTTCCGATACCTGCAGCATCTGACCCCCAAGCAAGTCGATGACTTCATGGCATCATACGTCATCTACAACTTGGATT
Organism: Aspergillus nanangensis; assembly: GCA_015844325.1. Lineage (NCBI taxonomy): Eukaryota > Fungi > Ascomycota > Eurotiomycetes > Eurotiales > Aspergillaceae > Aspergillus > Aspergillus nanangensis. The sequence goes on along the minus strand of VCAU01000217.1, from coordinate 7,502 downwards.
GGTCCAACGAGAAGGAGATGGTGCAAGAGCTGGGACCCAACTATCAGTCCAAGGTGGGCGAGTGCCTGCAGGCGTACTATGGGGTGTTGAACCACCTGTGTGCGCTGGGCGACGTGGAGAAGATGTACATTCCGCCGTTCATGAGCAAGAAAGCGACGGTGCTGGAGAACCAGCTCCTATATGAGGAGTCGATTGCGGAGCATATTGACTTGAAGCCGGGGGATAAGGTGTTGGATTTGGGTTGCGGCCGTGGGCGAGTGGCCGCGCATATGACGCAATACTCCGGCGCCAACGTCACTGGTCTCAACATCGACCCCAACCAGATCGCCCAGGCCCAGGCCTTCAACAACAAACGCGGCTTCACCGACAACCGCTTTATTGTCCAGGATTTTAACAGTCTCCCGCTCCCCTTCGAGGACAACACTTTCGATGCCTTTTACCAGATCCAGGCCCTGAGTCTGTGCAAGGACCTTCCCGCCCTCTTTCGGGAGGTCTTCCGCGTCGTCAAGCCCGGAGCCAAAATCTCCCTGCTGGACTGGGTCAGCCTGCCCGATTATGATCCTTCGAACTCGGAACATGCCGAATTGATGCGCCGCGTCAAGCCTCTGATCGGTGCCGTTGGTACCCCAACTCCTGAGCTTTTTGAGCAGGGCCTCACCGACGCCGGGTTTGTTGTGACTCGCTCGGATAATGCTTCTGTCGGCGGCCTGCAGAGCCCTCTGATCGCGAAGGTGGATTTCTACTTCCGCTCCATGCGCCAGGTCATTTTGGGTCTGGTCAAGGCTCACGTTTTGCCCGCCCATTTCAAGACTCTGATCAATCGCCTGTGTCTGGACGGAGAAGCCTTCGTCAAGATGGATAACATGCGTCTGATCTCCACTAGTTATCGTCTCATCGCCGAGAAGCCCCTCCAATAAATCCCTTCGCCTTAGAGAACGGCACTGGAGTGAGGGTCCACTTTTCTATTCACTGTTTTCTATTTTTCAAGGAGTTCTCGATGGAAAAAAAAAAAAAAGAAACGAGGCATGCCTGTTAATAACTCAACTTCTCCCGTTTCCATCATGCCTTCCTCCGCGGGGAAGGAGAAGCGGACTTCGTCTTTTTTTTTTCAATGCGGACCGGAGCCGCAGCCAGATTACAGCGTCTGCTATCTGGATGAGAAGCAAAGTTCGCCCCCGATCGACATGCAACAATTCGCCATCTTCCTAATACGATACATCGATCTTCCCTGTTATCTATTCCGATCATGCGAACATGTTACACCTCGTTCTAGCCATCTGTCCTTCGAACCAGAAGGGAACCTCGACTTTCTTTTTTCTTTTTCATCATTCTACAAGATCCATAATACCCCTCATCTCTAGCAGCCTATCTATTCTTCTGTTTGACTAGATCCAAGGTGAGCAATTATGGTGTCCTTTGGCGCAGGCGTTGAGCGCATATATTTCTTCTTGGGTCTGACAAAGCCTACAAGATATCTTTATTCTGCATTGCATTTTACATACCCTCTATTTGCCTAATTCGATGGGCCTCCGAACCATGCGCACCCTTGTATATGACAATGCGGGGGAGTATTAAATCTATTATACTCCTCCCATGTGGAGCTGTCGCTGGTCTCAAGAGATCTTCCATCCTCTTCGTTCAAGACCACTGTGTGGTCATAGCATCGGATCTTTTCTTGGTTTCATCTTCATGCGGCTTGGATGGTGTTATTGTGTGTCTTTTTGTTGCTGTTTTTTTGTTCTTATGGTTTTGAAACTTTCAGGATACCCCGTTAGATTGGGGAGTCCATTTCAGGTACAAGTAGATGTATATAGACTAATTGACATTTTTCTGATCTTATACGATGAATTTGGATGCTATCTTCGATATGATGGTTGATATAGTGACGTATTCGCCAACCCCCGGTTACTCTCGGTAGGTGGTGGAGTGGAAGGAGGAAATAAACAAAAAAATTAAACAAAAAAATTAAAAATAAAAATAAAAACAAATAAAAAAAATTAAGAAAAACTGAACCATGGAACGGGGAATTGAGAGCGGCATCTAGAAGAGTTCCATATAGGGTAATATGTCAACTAGGAGGAAACTTCCAATTCTACCCTGATTACCTCTGAAGTCGATCAATTTATCTGCCCCGCTAGAGTGGATATTGCTCTATCAAGGCATGAACCAACAATAGCAATTGAAATTCTTTTGGCACAGGGTACAGAGCTAACTCGTCTCGCCCGAAACAAGACCATCGGAATTTTATCAATGTCGAGGTTCCGAGTATACTCCAGCCGTTCCAGAGTATACTCGAACTTAATCGTGGCTAACTTTTTCCAACTCCGTGGGATGCCTCTCTCGTCGATAATTTAAGAGAGGTGCCTGAAATATTCCTCATTAAGTATTGAATGAATTCTGAACTATAGATGTAGCTTGTTAGTTTGTTACCTGAGGCAGAAATGGTGGCTTATATAATCATCCCTCCTTTCTCCTTCAAATCCATCTGGCAGCTTCATGAGCTTCATCCCCCATCCTCCACCCTTCATCATACGGATAATCAATCACAATAATTACCTGCTCGCAAAAAGTTTAATTCTCCCGACCTGGGTATAAATCAGAAAGGCTCCACCCCCAGACACTAAACCCGTTCTCCCCGACGAATGGCCACACATGCTCAAGAAGATCTGCCTGCCAGTCACTTGATCAGGATGAATGTACTCTATACATAAGACAAAGTACCTGATAAATACCTACCCAAGGCAGCTAGTATCTATTTATGAATAAACAACCACCCAAGGCGGCTACAATCCTGGGAAAAGATCGTGGACGGTCCAACTTCCCACGAGGTCAACATGAAGCGTGGGTCCCCACCGGAGACTCGGCCCATGAGCCTGCAATTGCAGCCAGCCATTTGCGCACGTTGCGGCGGATCTCCCGCCCATGGGTTGCACCTTGCACGCTGTCGCTCTTATCGGTTTACGATCGGTTCCAGCTCCTCGTGCCTAGCTGACTTATTAACAACACTTAACGACACACAGCTAAGCTGTCGCGGTTTCTTGGAGTTGACCCTCCTCGTGGAAACCCATCCTACAATGGTTTCTTCAGGATGAGCTTATACACCACCAACAAGAAAAACAACAATGATGAACCTCCCTTGGTGTTCTTGCCTATGCGTCGATCAGTTCTTGGAGACCCGCAAGACTACTAGCCAGTCAAATTCGTTGACGTTGTATGCCGTTGCAGAGCGGTAGACACTAACACATTTTAATAATTCTATTGTCATCATCGCCATCTTCTTCTTCTTTTTCACTATGAGTCGGCCACAGTCGATCCTAGAACTCGAAGATTGGCCTCTACCCCCCGCGCGACCGGCCAGCTCCTTTTCGGGTTCGACCCAATCGTCGGGATCAGCCAGTTTGATCTCCTCGCCGCTCTTACCTGCTCCCCTCAGTCCCATCACTTCGTCCCCCGGCTCATGGTCCCGACACACCCATGCTTCATGTTATGACAACCTTGTCCGGTTGCCGCTGCATCCGGCTGTTACGGTGTACGTGGGCGCGAAACCTATATCGGATAGGATGATATGCATTCTAATACCCAGTGTGTTATTCTAGTTCATTTGTTCGGAATAGCAAGCTCTTCCGATTACGATACACCTATATTGATATCCGCAAGGATTCTGGGGGAAGCCTCAAGGGTCTGGAGCTAGGTGGCGGCGTCGGACAGCAGTCGGCGTTCATCCATACCTGTGAGTCTTTTCGACATCTGCCATTGTAGAATGACAACCTAAGGTCTAATGTGTCTCCAGTCCAAACGACGAAGCTACCTGTTCCACATCTAGAGAATCCAAAACTCCCAAATGAGCCCGCGCTGCGAATATCCTTCCTAGAGGAACAGACTGTTCAAACGGCACATACCGTATTTGTGACACAACTATCATATGCATTTGAGGACTGGGGAGGTAGGATCATTCCTAACCTCTGCCCTGGAAGATATGTGCTGACTCTTTGTCTCCTAAGACTGTGTACAGTTCCAAGAGTTGATTCTGGCATCGAAGCTAGTCTTCATTGCTGGGATCGCGGAAGCCAAATCCAGGGGGCGCGGAGAAGAGTGCATTAGCCAAAATGTCCGCATCCTTAGGGCCCCGAATGGCAAGCAAGTACTCTTGTTCTTCGCAAATTCACAACGGAGGGAGCTGAAGCGCTATGTTTCCATTCCCCGTAAGCCCTCTGGTTCTGTCTTTGTGATCCTCGTGCTGACAGGCCCAGTGAATTGCATTGAAAGTGTCAACCCCGGGAAAAAGGCCGGACGTCCGGTGGTAGTGCAGCTACTACCCAATTTCGACATTCTTGCCATGATGAGGACGCTGCAGATCCAGTTCTTGGATGACGAAGGTATGTCTCTATCAGGACGACCCCACTGTAGCAGGTACTGATGATGTTGGGTTAGATCGGCTCGCATTCTGTCAGTTTTTGGTGGATCACACTCGATAATACCAGAGAAAGGAGGTGACCCTGGCTACTAGAACGTAATTTCTAATCGATTAAGATGACCTATCCTGGTTGGCGGCGTTGGACATATATTAATCTCTCACCTACATGACTTACCCCCCAGTTCGTCTTACTTTGCCCGGGACTGATCAACTGCACGTATGTCCATCGAAACAGGCTCGTGGGCCTCGAGAATCTGCCAATAGCTGAAGGACATGGTGACACCTCCTCGTGTTTGCCGACCCAAGCGCGCCATCGGCTCCACTCTAGGGACGCACGTGGAGGCAGGAGTGGCCCCGGCGCCCTGAGCCCAGAGCTCCACTCTCCGGAAGCTAAAAATTAGCTCCAGATGCTAATCATCAACTTTGGGGGGGGGAGATTCCTTTGTCTTATTATGTTGTCAGAGCCGCCCTCATCGATCGTCCTGACCTCTGTCTCTCTGACTGACATGTCTGCTATGCAACCCCCTTGCGTGATGTCAACTAGACATTCTCCTCATCAGGAACCTTACTGATTAAAATCCTCTCCAACATGTCCAAGTTTCGCACCAGGCTCTACAAGACCGATCGAGCTCGAGATTTCGACCATGAGCAGGTATGCTTCCGAATATTTTCCCCAGAAAGAAAAAAAAAAAAAAGGATAAATAAACAAATAAACAAGATCACCTCCTAAACTTACATCATCTAGGACCGCCATGTGCGCATGCGACAAATCTACGAGACGATCGATCGTCAGTCATATCAATGGGTGGTCGTATTCGTTGCGGGCGTCGGCTTTTTTCTCGATGGTTACACGGTCGGTTTGTCCCCCGTTCTTGCACAAGAGCCACACTAACTTTGGTGGGATGTCAGCTATTCGCCAGCAACATCGCCCTCCCGATGCTCTCTTTCGTCTATTGGAGGGAAGAAGTAAGCTCCATGCATCTTACCCACATCAACATCGCTACATTGGCAGGCACATTGCTGGGGCAGGTTCTGTTTGGGTATCTGGCCGACCGAAACGGTCGAAAGAAAATGTATGGTGTCGAGCTGCTCCTCCTGATTACTTCGACCCTAGGTGTCCTCATGTCGTCAACGGGTGAAAACAACAGTATGAATATCTTCGCATGGCTGGTATGGTGGAAAATTTTGGTCGGAATTGGTGTGGGAGCCGATTACCCTCTTAGTGCTGTCATCACCTCCGAGTATGTCTCTCAACATTTTCTCGCCTTGGACGCTCGAGCTAACTATCACAGAATGGCGCCTACAAAACACCGAGCACGTATGATGGCCTCTGTCTTCTTTATGCAACCCCTCGGCCAAATCGCCGGAAATCTTGTTTCCCTGGTCGTCGTAGCCGTCAGCCGGCGTCAGGGATACGACGACATCACCCGCACCGTAGACACTATGTGGCGGTGGGTGATCGGTGTCGGTGTGGTTCCCGGTGTCATCGCAACAGGCTTTCGATTCCTGATCCCCGAGACCCCCCGCTTTCTCCTCGAGATTGACGACGACCCTATCAAGGGCGAGTTCGATGCAACCACGCTCTTTGCTGACCCCGAACCCTCCATCATGACCACCACCTCTCCTGTTCCAGAAGCAGACAGCTGGAGTCATCTCCCACTACCCGCCATATCACTAAGCAGTCAAGCTCCTGGTGAAGAGCGCTCGTCCTCTCAAACCGAATTCATCCAACCCCCTACCCTCAACTCCCACTGGAACCTAACCAAACGCGATATCATCCAATATTTCTGGACAGAGGGGAACTGGCGCACTCTGCTCGCAACATCCCTCTCCTGGCTGCTACTTGACTTCGGGTTTTACGGTATCGGGCTCTCTAACCCGCAATTTCTCGCCAAAACATGGGGCTCGCTGAAACTCTCCGGCCCAGCTCCGTCCTGGCAAACGGATGACACTGCCAGCGCTGATTTCTACCGAATGTTCCTGGACTGCTCGACCCACGCCCTAGTCATCCTCAACAGCGGCAGCTTCATCGGTGGTATCATCCTGCTCCTCTTTATCCACAAGCTCGACCGCGTTGGCCTTCAAAAATGGGGCTTTCTTGCCCTCGCGGCGCACTTCATCGCACTTGGAACAATGTTCATCACCGTCCACAAAAATGGGCCCGTTGCAGTCGTTCTATACATCATTGGTCAGGCTTTATTCAACTTCGGTAATAACTCTCCATCCTACCTTTCTGTTTCCACATTACTAACTAGGGACGATACCCAGGCCCCAATGCAACAACCTACATGATCCCTGCGGAAATATTCCCCACCCGCTACCGCGCTACTTGCCACGGCATCAGCGCCGCCGCCGGCAAGCTGGGCTCTATCCTCGTGCAGATCTTCTCGGCCTATTATAATTTCGGCACGGGTACGGGCGACGAACCGACAATCCGTCATGGCTGGATTTTAATCGTCTTCAGCGCATGTATGATTCTCGGGGCAGCTGTGACGCACTTCTGGATCCCGCCTATACAACGCCAGAATGGCCGTGGAAAGCTTTGGGGAGGGAAAACGGAGACTCTAGAGACATTGGCCCTGGGACGACTAGGGTGGAAGAGTCGATATGCGGTACGCCTACGGGGACGGAGTTACAGTGGAGCCTAGATTACAATCTTAATATTCCCTATTGTTTTTTGGGGGGGTTTTTTCGGTGTATATAATACTATTTGTTTGTCATATATTAATATACGATACCCTGTTATATATTCTGGGAGGTCAAAGGAATGGGAACTTAGCTAACTTAATGGATTGTTTTTTTTTTTCATCTTGGATCTATGGATGGATATTTTCTGCGAAAGTTGACAAAGTACCTCAGAGCCGCCCTAAATATAGATATATTCAGATGTGACAGACGGACAATATAGGATGATTGATTTGATTTAGTATTTATGGTAAACAAATAAATAAAAAAAAAACAAAAAGAAAAGTGCATCATCCGTGAATCGAACACGGGCCTCATCGATGGCAACGATGAATTCTACCACTAGACCAATGATGCTTCGATGAAGGATTACCTGGTATTTGGTTATATAAACCAAAAAAAA
>VCAU01000216.1:5714-24710 GCA_015844325.1 Aspergillus nanangensis | reverse complement strand
CAAAAAAAAAAAAAAAAAAAAAAAAAGAAAGACCGGCTATCTTGCGGGGTAAAAAAAAAAAGGTGGGGGATATTATAGGTACATAGTATTAATGGCAGTTAGTGACTATCCAATCCAATCTTGAGGATGAAGGGCCATGATACTGTACTGATAATAATAAGAGGCAGGAGGAATACTTCAACCGCAAACGGCCAACGTTCATTCTTCCCTTGCCGAAACAAAAGCATGACTGATGGTTACTTCCAAACTACCTAACATCTCAGCAACCATAATGAGGTCCCCACCTCTGATCATAATGATGCTTGTTTCATCAACTGTGGGTCAACCGAAGAAAAACTAGTACAGAGTACTACGTACGACATCCCAACTACCACATCCTTCTCCCGGCTCCCAACCAGAATCCGGGGTAATGATAACATCCGCAGAATGAAAGAAGTTTTCTTCTCCCATAAGAATGCTGGCGTCGTCAGGTACCACTCCCTCCCGGACCAAATGCGTCCGTGTCATTGTCCATCCTAATTGGACCCTTGGCGGAATACGAATATCGTAAGTAGGACTGTCTGTCCAACCCAGCTTCTTAAAAAACCCCAAAAAACCCTAGGGAGATAGGTGGGTAGATAGGTATCTGATACCCAGGATACCGAAGGTCAGGGAGAGACGGGACGGGCTGTGAGAGGGAGGAGCCTATATCTCTCCACATCTAGCAAACTGTCATGTCAATCATTTCCTCAGAGAGTCAGGATCGGTCGGTCCTGTTTGCGGAGATGGAGGCAAAAGGAGGATGATCACCGACTCGTGTACATCCAGAGTACATACCGACTTCCCATTGTTATCTGCCGAACCCTCTTCGGCCGCAGTATTATTTCTTGAATAGAGGACGATCGTTAACTGGCCTGGAGAATTATCTGCAATCATCTGACCACACATATATCGTCTCTAATATTACTTCTATTATTATGAGTACGTATTATCATTAGTATTCTTATTAATATACACTCTACTTGGTGACTCTGATTACACACATTCATCCAGCATCTCTGTGAGCCAAGGAACTTTGTGACTGTGAAACTTTTGTCTAGGAGCTGAAGCTCAACCTACCCTACCTACCTCGCTGAGGCTTGAGCGGATATGGCTAAGACCAACTGTTGATGGATAGTCCAGTTTCGAGGCATGTGTCTTAGGTTGCAAAACAAGAGTGGTTCAAGCACATGTGAAAATTTGTTTTATTTTTCCTTGAAGAGGGTGTGTAGGAGAAAAGTAATCGTGCTCTAGGATGGCATGGCATTATGAGCGGGGAAGGAAGGTTGGTACGTAGAAGAATGTATGCAACAAGAGTCACCATGTAGACCGTATAATAATAATAATAATAATAATAATAATAATAATAATAATAATAATAATAATAATAATAATAATAATAATAATAATAATAATAATAATAATAATAATAGAAACTACTACTACTACTACCACTACTACTACTACTACTACTACTACTACTACTACTACTACTACTGCCTCTACACACTTTATTACCTATCTGGAATCACTTTGATCCGGAGGGTATTCGATTCAAATCATCTTGACGTAAACACGCATTCCCCAAACTAAAGACACCTGTGCCCCCCCCTACCTCCCTACATCATAGTACCTACCTACCTAACCTACCTAAGTCACCACCCGAATTCCGGTCTTCCCTACAGCGATTGCATAAGGTTGCATTGCGGTGCGTTGTCGCTGTAATTGGTGCGTCATACCTCATACATACCTTGCCCAATAAACTGGGGGCAAACCGGCAAGGGAGATACTATCATAGGAATGAATGGATGGCAAACCGGCTGGCTGCATGCATATGCGTTTATCAGTTCCTGGCCTTGACCGCGAATGAGGCGAAAACCTCACCCCCTCCCTTGGTACCCTATGGTGCGGACAAAGAATCGATGAAATTTGTGTATAATTGGCCAAGTCTACAGAGGAAAGAGAGAAAAAAAAAAGAGAGAGAGAAAAAAGAGAGAGAAAAAAAAGAGAGAGAGAAAGAGGATCAAGTCACAGTTTTATTTGTCGTCAGTATGTTTCACCAGCTCGTCATCATGCTTTGATGGTGAGACTTTTGTACATAATTGAGAAACAAGTTAGTAGAGACAAATTATACAATGGTCGACTTATAAAAACAAAGCAAAAGTGCCCTTTCTGCAGCAAACATCCGGTGACATATTCCAAGCCATGTCTCCCCTGCTCCAATCGCCGAGGCACTCAGGAAGATAGAATATCAGCTGCAATCTTCTCGGCAAGCATGTCTGGTATACTTTTAGAATCACTCGAGGTAAAACGGGTTGGAAGTAGACAACATACAGATAGTAGATTGAGGATGACCCGGAACCAGGATTGGGAATGCACTAGCATCGACTACCCGGAGCCTGGTGACGCCAAAAACCCTACCACGGCTATCAACTACTGCCATAGGATCTCGGACGGTGCCCATTTTGCATGTGCCAGCGGGGTGATAGGAAGTCATTGCCGTGTTACGAATAACATCAAGAATTTGGCGGTCAGTTTGATATTGGGGCCCAGGAAAGAATTCGTCGCCGATAATTACAGGGTTGATGACGTTGCTACGGAGGATATCTCGAACTCTTTTATAAGCTGCAACAGCCACTTCCTGGTCCGTTTTCGTAGCCAGCCAATTAGGGTTAACCACAGGTAACTCTGCTGCATCGCTGGAGCGGATGGTGATATTGCCGCGCGATGTAGGGGCCTCAAGGGTGACCAAGATTGAAGCATACTGTTTGCCGTCTTTGGGCTGTATAGTAACTATATTGGAGAAATTTCCAGTGTGGGCATTCACCACGAGATACTAAGAAATGCGCACCCCTTGTATTAGCTAGATAAATCGGTTACAATGGGAAAATCCCAACTAGATTCCGAGAGTTGACCTACCTCGACCTCGGGCCAATCGCGAGGAAACCAGGCCAAATCCATCTCTGTTTGAAAGAGAATTGGCTTCTGTATTTATCCGGAAGCTTCTCAAACCCGATGTAATCAAGGCCGGTACTGGTCATTGGGCCGGTGTGGAAGAATATGTACTCGAACCATCGCCGTATTAAGTAGAAGATACGAGTGGCTAACTTGGTGTAGGTCTCCAGGGCTACCTGATATGTAGGCCCGAAAAAAACATGATCCCATAAGTTCTGGCCCACACCGGGGAGGTCGGCAATCACCTTGATTCCAATTTCTGCAATCGCCCTCTTTGGACCAATTCCTGAGAGCATCAAAAGTTGCGGACTTTGAAACGCACCTGCGGCGAGGACTATCTCTCGCCGAGCTTTCAAGGTGTATTTCATGAAAGCTGTCTGGGCTTCAACCGCGACTGCTCTTTTTTGATGGTCAAGGATGATCTTCTTCGCCAATGTTTTTTTGTATAGCGTTATGGGGAATGCTGATGACTGCCATAACGCGGAATCAGAGCTGCTTCTTGTTTCGTCAGACGGCCGTATTGTATGCGTAGCATATTGGGAGCCGAACAGAGACCCGCTGTTGAAGTCTTTTGTCTCATTGATACCTCCGCACTGAAGAGCAAGCTTACCCCAGGTAGCGAAGGGCGATGCATAATTCGGATAGGACACCTGAATAGGTTGACCTCGCTTATCAAACGCGTCCTCATTGTAAGGCACTGTGGCATTTCGACTCCTGAGACGGGTGCTGGGAGGCGTAAAATGTATGGTTTTCTTATAGAATGGGAGGACTTTGTCAAACGTGTAGCTCTGATCATCGACAAGGTCAGCCCATCGCTGCATTGACTGAATCGTTGGCCTGCATGAGATATTAGAAATACTAGTCCAGGATGGGTAAGAAAACGATCCACAAGCCTTTGGTAGAGCATGAAGTTCAGGGCGGATCTATTCGAAAACAACACACTCAAATTAGTTTGAACCGTCTCTCGCGAGAAGGTACTCTGGCGAATATCTTACGATCCTCCTAGGCATTTGCCTCTAGGAAAGTGAACGTCACGATGGTTGATGCCAGGAACCCCCCGGGCTACAAACCCCCAGTCAATAGGTATTTTGCTGTTTGGGTCTGATCCGATCCCGAATGATGCGGCCGCCGGAATCTTCATCACTGGAAATTTGATTTCGTAGAAGTCACCGGCTTCTACTAAGGCTACACTGAATTTTGCTTCAGCCAAACGAAGTGCCAGGATCGTTCCCGCCGTACCACCACCAACTACAATGTAATCGAATGAGGCATTGAAGCTGGGAAGCCAGGCCGGATTGCCTGGAGTCAGCGCACGGGTCCCTGACAGTAGGAATATCCCAATGGCGGACATCCAGAGCATCAATCGACGTTTGAAGGAACGATAATCCCATCCGTGGATTGAATGAAGCCCCATAGTACCTGGATGATATGAGTTGAGCTCAGGCAACAGCGATACCATTGAGGGATGTCGTTGTGACTGGGGATTGACGAGGACCGGAACGATGTAGTTAAGGAGGTAAGTACGAAATCAGGGTCCAAGGCCTCAAGTCGAAAAGGAGGGAAACTAAGTTCGAGTCAAGCAGGGGAGTTGCACATGGTATAACGATCTCTTTCCCGACATGTGATCTTCTCGAGGGCATCGTTCCTCTGGTACTGGGGCCATATTCTGGCCGACGGTGCTACCTTCTGCGTTGGAAATATCCAGAAGCACACACTAAAATATTAGGTAGGTAGTCCCTTGATTATGACGAACTTCATGGAGTTCGTACTATATTCATGCATCAATAAATATCGACAAACAGAACTGGAAACATGTTTTCCCCAAAATTACTTATAGTACACCCATGATTCTGAGTCTCTTCCCCTTAGAGCCCCTTCTTCTCGGACTCCAAACGTCCCCGTTCAACGACATAGCCTACTGCACGGGCAAGTCCCTCGTCAACAGTGACAATAGGGTCATATCCAAGACGGTACTTGGCCTTCTCCGACGAATAGTAACGTGTCATGCAAGAGTACCGAACCATCCGCTGGGTCAAACGGGGCGTCTTGCCAATAAGTCCCATCACAGATTCTGCAATACCGCCGATGGTGCCGAGAAGACCCTCAGGGAGCTCCCACACTTCATTTGGTTCAATTACTTTGCCGGTCAGTGCCCATGCCGCGCGAGTCATATCCCAGAAATAGACTGGAGAATCGTTGGTGATGTTGAACGCCTCACCGTCAACCCGTTCGTGATCCAGGGGTCCAGCTTGACCAGCCTTATAACGTGCCTGACTGGCGATCAAGCGGAATGCAGCCAGAACATGAGCGTAGGCAACGTTACCGACATAGGTGAAATCAAACAAGTTGTTATTATCGCCGAGCTGCATTCGGAGTACGGTCTTGGACGCCTTCGCGGAGTGCTCGAGGATCTTGTGTGTGAATGTAGTATCTTTCTCGCCGTAGATACCGGCCGGACGGACAGCGCACGTTACCATGGATGAGGGGGACGTGCGATTGTATTTCAAGACGAGTTCTTCAGCATCGGCCTGGGAGGAATGTCGTTAGCAACCAACCAGATATTTTAGCCCGCACAACACATACCTTAGTCTCCGAGTAGTATTCGAGTTGTCGCTTGCCTCTGATGTAAGGCCATTCCTCATTAACGTTAATCAAATCGCTCTGTGTGTCGTGAACCACGGAACTTGAGCTAGTGTAGACGAAGGCCTTGCAATTTCCACCCCAGTCGCCACTGGCACCACCGGCGACCTCCAGTAAAGTCTTGGTGCCGTCGACGTTCACCTTGCGCAAAAGCTCTTTGTTACCTTCAAGGACATTGGGAGTGGCAGTGTGAATGACAATGTCCGGCTTCACTTTGCGAAAGACGGACAGCATGGATTCCGTCGACGTGATGTCACCATCGTAATAATCGGCACCTGGCAAGCGATTGTTGGAAGTACGAAGATCCACTACTGCAACCTTTGCGAGACAACGAGGGTATCGACTGGAGAGTTGAGGATATTCAAATCGGGAATCTCCTTGCGGCTTCGGGAGGGCGACACTGGGATCGGTCTCCGAGGGGAAATTGAGCAGCTGATCGACAATGTGCCATCCTAGAAATCCACAGCCACCAACCACCAAGACGGTGCCCAATTCTACCGTAGGGCGTTTGTCGGACATCGCAACGGAGGACTGATTTCGGATTAATGAGCGGAAAAAGAAATTATGAAGGTGGACAGGGGGGATTGGAAAAGGTTGGGGACAGGACAGATCGCGATAAAATGAGTTGGAAGAACGAGAGGTCGGGGAACGGAGGCGGCGACTAACGTGACTAACCGACTTTGGGCAGTCCGGGGCCAAGCTTGGGGCGTCCCCACTGTGATGGAGACTACGTACAATCCATGTACATACGTACCTGGTATACACCACAATTTACAGATATCTACGTATGTGATTACTCAAGAATACCATATACTGAGCTTAGACTTTGGAATTGTCATTATGGAAATCTTAACTCCCACTCCCTTAAAAACACCTTTCTCATTGCTCCAAAATACCCTTTGCCTCCCCCCCTGCAACAATGCCAACGAGGAACACGATTAATAAGAGCTACCGTAAATCAACAAACTCCGATTGAAATAAAACTGAACGAGATTATCAAAGATGACGGTTGTGGTATGAATGTCGGAGATCAAGTGATGACGCATGTGAGTGCAATTTTTGATGGGTTCCAGACCCATGAACATGCATCGATGGTTATCCCCTGCCAGCATTGGTGATGGAGAGCACTCACTCAAGCGTTGCCTCGATAGCCTTTCGTAGATTCCGGTTGTATATCTTCCGGTCCTCCGGAGAACCCCAGAACAATTTCGTCGCTGCGGGGTTCACCGTTGTTCGCGGATCATACGGAGGCGATTCCTCTTCGAGTGCTCCCACAATCGCTTCAATATGATGTCGCATTTCCTCCGTGCGTTGTGGAAAATAGCACATGACCCCTTCCTTGGATACACGAATGTGAAAGACTGGCTTTTCCATGAAAACTCGGGGTTGCTCATCAGGGAACCGCGGGCTCAAATAGATCTTGAATTTGAAAACTCCCCCATCAAGATGGGACATAGGCTGACCAAAATATGTGCACTCCCACAGGAAGGGGTTGCCATCAACAAGGCATAAATTAATGTGGAAGATCTTTTGACGTTTGAGGTCTTCAACAATCTGTTCGTACTGTCGCTGCAAATTTGCCGCAATTCCTAGCTCTTCTTTCTGAGCATCAAGTCCGAGGGCCGGCCAGCGATGAGTCTCGGCGAGAATAGCCTCTCTGAGGCATGTCAACCGTCTCTTCAATTCCGGGTAGTTAAAGTGACCATCCATCGTGTTTCCAGCGGATTCAAACGGCATCCTCTGGAAATTGCGTGTGCGTGAGGTTTTGGCTTCTTCAAATTCGATGGTGTTCATGTATAGGTCAAAATACCAGAGGAACCGACGCTTTCGAAGATCCAAAAATGGGTCATAGTTCTCCTCTTCCTCCTCCCATTCATCGTCATCGTCATCTCCTAGCCATTCATTGCAAAGTGTACCAACAGGTTTTTGAGCCGAGATAGCGAACGAAGATTCCAGGGGCTCGATAACTGCTAAGCGGAGAGATTCATGTTGAATCTAATTATGTAATGAGCACAGTCAGTAGCTGTACCAGTTGTAAGTTCACGAGAAAACTCACCTTTTCGACGTAATTTTTCTGGTTTTCTTTGTCCGAAGACGTGTTTGCATTTTCAAACCCTGGCTCATTTTCATATGGATTGTTTGACATCAAACTTTGGATCGAGATTAGAACAGACTCCAATCCCTGTGCGGATGACCATTGTTCGGAACGGTTACCATGCCAGGTGCTATCGACAATCAGTACTATTCGAAGTGTGGGATCTTGTAAGGACGTTACCCTAGGATCGACCTGTAATATGTTAGGATTCAGACAAATTATTTTCCTTTCTTTGGGGTCTCTCTTAACTTACAAACAAACCCTGCCGGAGGCATAGATGTTAGGATTGAATCGGCACCGTCCTTTATTGGTCGTCAACGCTTGAATTGCGGGAGGTTTCGTAGGATACTCTGGAGGAGCAGGTAATTAGTACTGCCGGATACCGAGTTCCAAGGAGGATGTCACACGCCTTTTCCAAACTTGATCGAAAACTACCGGCCAGGTTCAAATAGTCAGTTGAAGCGGGACTGGGGAGGGAGCTCAGGAACTGACCTCGAAAAAGCCGAACTGGTAGGATGTCTCAGGGGGTCCCATGATGAGAGCTCGAACATTCCGAATGTCATCATCTCTGAAGTCTATCGCCAGAGCTTTGATTTCAAACGACCAAGGTAAAGTGTTCATAAGCTCATCTTGCTCCCTTGGTGTCACAATCCCAGAAAGATGGGGGGTTTCCGATTTCAAAGGAGTATTACTTACAAAGGTCGGAGCTTTTCTGAAGCTGTTTGACTTCCTGGGCTATTTTCAGCACATGAACCTGATAGTGGATCGATCATGGCCGCATTTTAGTTACCTTAGCGATACGAAGCATACCCTGATCCGACATCTTGACGGCAGAGGATCGTAAGAAACAAACGCTTGTAAGTTATCTTTGGGAGGAGAGTATAATGAAGGGATATGATGATGAAAATAGGGGTGGAGAGTCAAAGTAGATAGGCGCGTGAGTGTGTGGTCATTGATCGCTCATAGAGGCTGGATGACAGCGGGGAAAGCACGCAGCCGCTGGGCTGGAGGGGTAATGGTTAGAAGAGTAAATGGTTGGTAGGTAGGTAGACAAAAACCTACCTGAAGCGGTGTCTTGTCACTTCAACGCTCCGGTTTCTTACTCTTGTTGAAAAGATAGATTTGAAGTGAATGATAACCACGGAGGTGACTCGAGAAGTAGATCCTGTAGGTAAAGAGAAGGCAGAATTACTCCATTGGTATTCACCATACAGCAAAGTAGGCGGGGAAAACTGTTCCTCGTACCTTATGTATAAAGTAACAGGTAAGGTAGTACCTAACCCAACATAACCTGCGTATTATTTGCAAAGCTTACCAACCACCATCCCCCTTTTATACTAATCTTCCATAGATGTTCTTTTCCTCTTTCTATCCCTTACAGTCGATAGATCGGATTTTTTTTTGTTCTTAATTCAACTTTATTCAAAAACAGCCAGGGTATTCCATGTTTCAATCTTGTTAGAGGTTTCAAGACCAGGCCGAGGAGCACTGATTAGACTGACTGTGCATTATTAAACGATCAACTTGGGAGGTTCTTACATAAGTAACTCA
Source organism: Aspergillus nanangensis (assembly GCA_015844325.1). Lineage (NCBI taxonomy): Eukaryota > Fungi > Ascomycota > Eurotiomycetes > Eurotiales > Aspergillaceae > Aspergillus > Aspergillus nanangensis. The sequence continues at coordinate 15,451 of VCAU01000216.1, read as the reverse complement.
TCTCCCCTAATTAATATAACAATTTGATTCCAGTCGAGTTCACTTAGAGAATCTCTCTCCTTTAAATGTGCATTAGTTGCGTATCTACCTACCTAAATACTTAAGAGGTAGTAATATCCTTTCTTCTGGCTAATAAGGAGAGTGGCTCCTTTGATTACGGATAGATACAATCAAAGTAATGATCGGTCGGATCAAGAGAGTTTCTGTTTCACCGCCTGCTGAATGTGGGGGGACTAGATTCCCGATCAGGTTTGGCGCATGGGCAGATCCCGCTTCACTGCCTAATCAGGGGTGGCCAAGGGCTTGACGGTCGGTATGGAAACCATGGTACAGTGATCCGTGGCCCACTACCTACCTTACGCGGTACTCCTAGTACGTATCTGGTGTCGACTTGAAAGGGGAACATCTAAATATGGAAACCCTGGCACACACTGGGTGTACTTTATTTTAGCTGTAGGGTATGTTAGCAAAATAATTTGTGGCTGTATATTGAGGAGTAGTGGAGGTCGGGGAATGAAACTGCCCCGATACTGTTATTCCAGTGGTTTTATCTGACAGGCTATAATTGTTGCTGTTACATACCAACAAATGGATGGTGATGGGCAAAGTGGCTGGACATTTACATAATGTGGGGACAGTGAATTACCTGCGCTATCTGAAAAAAAGAAACAAGTCTAACCTAGGTAGGCAGTAGCGGTCTATCATCATGAAAGACGAAACTGATTTTCTGCCGGGGAAAAGGCTCGAAGCGTGCTGTTACGTGCTGGGGGTTGCTACCTTAATTACCCTACCCAATTACGAGGTTGCTTTAGGAGGTTAGGTAAGGTACCTAGTAGGTAGGTGGTAAGTTATCAGAAGTCTTCAAGCAAAGGGCTGGGGTAATCTGGATGCAGAGCTTCAATTTCATCAACCAGGGGTAATCAAGGGACTTCCAACGAAGTTATGGTCAAAGAGGACTGAATCCCAAACCTCCCACCTGGAGGGGAGGTATGTTCTGGCATGTTTTGATAGAGTCTAACGCCTCATTCCGGTGTACAGGATACACTATACAAGAATAACATCATTATGAGGGGTTGGTTAGGTACTCTGTACAGTAATTTATACACAATCACTGTGAGGCGGTATGCCAGGCGGTGAGAAACAACACGTGACCAATTCTAGCGGGTAACCAGCAACATGAAGCAGCAGCAAGCATAGGGGGGGAGGCACAGTAGTGACAACTGCCAGCAGTCTCTCCCACCCTCCCCAAATAATACTACCCTCACTCACTCACTTCTTCTTTTTCTTCACCTCCCTCCCCCAACACTCAGTGCTCTGACGACGACTTCTCAACACCTTCTATCTCCTGTGTTGTTATTGTTGTTGTTTGACCAGTGTGCTATTGTGCCTGGCGCTTAAGTCGACCTACGTTTCAAAGGGATCAGGAATGGTTGTGACCTCGGACAGCATACTCCGCCGCTTTTTGGTCTCGCTTTGAGCTCCAACCTTTCCCAATCCCGCCTCCCTCAACACTGGCGCCTGCGCTCTCTGGGCCTTTTACTGTCCAAATCATCCTTTCATCAGTGTTTATAATAATTACGTTCTCGATCGATCACGCGCTCCGCTTCCGATTCCTTGCTCTGCCTAAATTTCCCCGCAAGTTTCATCTACATGGCGTGAGGTGAGTGACAACGGGAAAGACCCTAGTTCCTGCTAAATAACCCCGCGCAAAGAAACGAGAGTCTGAACTGTCTTTGGTCCTAATTTTTCGCTGGTTCTATAGTTCCGTCTATCGCCCGACCTAACCCACCTGCATCAATCTTCCATACCTCTTTTGTTTATTCTTCCCCCTCCCCTCGCCATCTCGGTGGCAGATCAATCGATCCCAATTAAAACCTTGGCGAATACTCGAATACCCCTAATCCATACTTATCACCGAATCGAGTTGAATCGCCCTACGTCTCTGGAGGGCCTTGGATTTTGACTCAAACCGGCATAGTTCTATACGAACATGCCTCCCGGCGACGTTCCCTTGCCGGACAGCCTCGTGCCGGGCAACGGGGCTGTCCGCCCAACATTGAATACGAGTGGGTACGGCGGTGGAAGTTACCAAACACAAACACCTACATCGCCTGCCGACAGCAATATTCCCTTCGATTCGCCGCGCACCATTGGTGGAGGAAGAAATGGCTCATCAACCAGCCCTATTGATGGGAACCCCAACACAGATACCTATCGGGGATATGGATCCAACAACTCTGGATCCAGGGATCCCTCGACTCCTCTCGACCCATCTGGCTATTGGGAAAGATCAAATACCCGCGATCTATCCCGTTCCAACGGCCGACCACACACGAAATCTCCCGGCAGCTCGTCGAGGATTTGCAAAAAGTGTGGCGACCCCCTAACTGGACAGTTTGTCCGGGCGCTAGGCGCGACGTATCATTTGGAATGCTTCAAGTGCGAGGTTAGTCTTCAAGAATCCCATCTATCTTCTTCTCCTCAATTGACTCTTCTTTACCACGTAGGATTGTGGTCAAATCGTGGCCTCCAAATTCTTTCCGATCGACGCAGAGGATGGAAATGGGCAGTATCCCCTGTGCGAAACGGATTATTTTCGACGACTGGAACTACTCTGTCATGAATGTGGTGGTGCCCTACGCGGCTCATATATCACGGCTTTGGACCGCAAGTATCATATCGAACATTTCACCTGTTCCGTTTGCCCAACGGTTTTTGGTGCACAGGACTCTTACTATGAGCACGAGGCGAAAGTCTACTGCCATTTCCATTACTCGACACAGTTCGCTCAAAGGTGCCATGGTTGTCACACCGCCATCCTGAAACAATTCGTTGAGATTTTCCGCAACGGCCAGAACCAACATTGGCATCCCGAGTGTTACATGATCCATAAATTCTGGAATGTCCGCCTCGCGCCTACCGGACAACCATTGGAGCCACCACAGGTGGATCTTGACGCAACCGACGAGGAGCGTAACAGAGTGCGAATAGAAGAGGAGACAATGGAAGAAAAAGTTTATAGAATCTGGAGTATTCTCTCCAGCTTCGAGGAATCGTCAGCAGCTTGTATCTCAGACATGCTTCTCCATGTCAGCAATGGTACATATCTTGATGGGGTCATTGTCGCGAAAAGATTCATTGCTCACGTTGATGTGCTTTTCTCTGCAATTGACCAGCTTGCTAACTACATCAAATCTCAAGGCATGAAGGGTGAGTGCCTTCTACCCCCCTTTCCTTTCATACAATATTGTTGGGCTCAGTGACTGACGCATTACCATAGATCTTGCTTTTGGGCGCGAGGCAAAGCTACTGTGCAAAAAAATTGTCGCTTTCTTTGCGCTTCTTTCGAAGACCCAGGAGGCTGGTGTTCGAAAGCTTGGCGTGACACAAGAGCTTCTCTCTTTGGTCACAGGCCTTGCCCATTACCTGAAACTTCTTATTCGCATTGGTTTGCAGGGCGCCCTGAAACTGGAGAGAGAGAAAGGCACCGCTGATGGCCTCCATCACTTTTTGGACTATCTCGGGGACCTGGAAGCTCTTCAGCCGCCAGAAGAAGAAGAAACTGCTGCAGATTTGATGGCGGGTGTGGAAGTACTTGCTGACCAGCTGTCCGACTGTTGCATTTCATGCAAAGAACCGATTGACGATGAGTGTATCATGCTTGCTGACAGCAGATGGCATAGCAAACCACCACATCTGGCATGTAACTCATGCAATACAGACCTGACTGTCGATCCTAAGAATGCACTGTGGAGCCCGAAGGATAAACGGTCATTTTGTCAGAAGTGCGCTTCCGAGCAAGGCTTCCTCCACGAGACGCAAGGCGGGTTCACCCGTGTCAGTAAACTTCAACAATTTGTTTTCTTACTTCGAGTTGCCTTGGCTCGACTTCTCACTGTCCTACGAGCGGGAGGAAGCCTGCCGTCCATTTCTGGTAAGTCGTGAAATACGTTTTTTTATTTTGCTTCATTCACTCCTACTATTTGTACTAAATTCCTTCTAGGTGACCCTAACTCCAAGTTACAAGATGGCCAGCGTGCCATTCCAGGCGGTGACATTCAAAGATCGACAACAAGAGGAAAGTCATATGCAAACGCGGTCAGACAAGGCTCCGAGGAATCATCACTTGAGCAGACTATGGGCGAAATGCGACGCCTGCGGTCTATTCGGAATGAACGGACTTTGTCGACCACCTATAAAAAGGCTCGAGCATCACGAATCATTGATGGACCTGAGGGACGCAGCGTCAGGCCGGGCTCATCTGGTGGCGAAGGCACCGATCCTCGTGGCCCCGGATTCCAGATTGTAGAGGAAAGAGATGCGAATGGCGAGACGGTTACCGACTTAACTTTCGGAAACCAGGATGCTCTGACCTTGGACGACATCCCGAGAATTGTTGCAGCCGAGCAAGCCAAAGAGCAGCGTCCCAACGCATATCGGCATGCTGGTACCAAGCTCGTTGGAACCACTGAGCCGCTTCCTAAGTACAATTATGGTCATCAACGTGGCCTCTCAGGCGCTGGCATTGAACCACACCTCTTGGAACAAGCCGGACGGGGGAAGAAATACTTCTCCGAACTTTCTGCTCTAGAGTATTTCATCGTTCGACATGTTGCAGTTCTATCGATGGAACCATTGTTGGAGGGTTATTTCACACTGGATGAACTTCTGTCATTGATTGAATCCCGCAAGCCCACGATCTGGAATATCTTCGGGCGCGCTTTTAACAAAGAACCCAAAAAGGGTGGGAAAAAGAAGGGTGTCTTCGGTGTCAGCCTTGACTTCCTCGTCGAAAAAGAGGGAACAGAGTCCAGCCACGGTGTCGGACCTGGTGCACTGCGGATTCCTGCTCTTGTCGATGACGCCGTCTCTGCTATGCGACAAATGGATATGTCCGTCGAAGGCGTGTTCCGGAAGAATGGAAATATTAGAAGGTTGAAAGATATCTCAGAGTTGATCGACAATAAGTACGAACAAGTGGACCTGGCCAAGGAGAACCCTGTCCAAATTGCGGCTCTTCTGAAAAAGTTCCTTCGTGAGATGCCAGATCCGCTTTTGACTTTCAAGCTTCACCGCCTGTTCGTCGTTTCTCAGAGTAAGTTAATCGTCTCCTTGGACAAGAAACAAAACATTGAAGGACACCGCTTACATGTGCTGCTTTAGAAATCCCCGACCTAGAAAAGCAAAAGCGAGTTCTCCATCTTGCCTGCTGTCTGCTTCCCAAAGCCCACAGAGATACTATGGAGGTTCTTTTCGCCTTCCTGAACTGGACCTCATCTTTCTCCCATGTCGATGAAGAGTCTGGAAGCAAGATGGACATCCATAATCTCGCGACTGTCATGACACCTAACATACTCTATCCAAACGCAAAGAACAGCACGGTGGATGAGAGTTTCCTATCAATTGAAGCTATAAATTCTCTGATCACGTACAACGATACCATTAGCGAAGTAAGTGTTCTTTTTTCGGAGGGGGCGGGGGGGGGAAAGAGTCTTGTGTGTTTGTGATCTCAGAACTGACTTGTCATTAGATTCCCGAGGATCTCCAATTGGTTCTTAGCGATACTAGTTTCCTCAAAGAGAATTCTGAGGTAACCACCAAGGAAATTCTTAAGCGATATGGCGACATTGCTCGAGGAAGCTTCTCCCAGAAGCCGAGCAACGGCGGTGAAACGGTTACAATTACCAACGCCAGCCGAGGAGCGAATGCCCCGACCTCCGCACGAATTGAGACAGACCCGTCCCAGGATGATGCCTGGCAGATGCAAAGTTCAGTTCGCCATGTGCAGGGTTCTGGTAATCATGGCCATTCAACCAGTGGAATGGAATTGGGGCCTACACAAGCAAATGATTACCGCGAACGCAGCACTAGCAATGGTAGCCAACAAAATCCCATGCCACCAGATGGACAGCAGATACCTTACAGAGCCCGTCCAAGTGCAGGGCCTATGGGTGTCGCCAGTTGATCTCTGCACGGTTGTATATTCAGCGATGTTGAATACCCCACTTTCCTCCGTTTTAAAGACATTTGTGAATCAATTGTTCTTGTTCCATATTTTTCTCAAGTCATCACCAAATGCGATTGGCGTATATCATTGGGCCGTTCAGCGTCTTTCGTTTTGACGGGATTGGTTGGAGTTTTTTGACCCTCCGGAATGCAACGATTTTCGAGAATTTCGCCGTCTCGCTGGTTTATTTTCCATGGGCTGTTGCATTCGCCTCTCTTCTCTGAAGTTACTATTAAAATGTACGGTCGAACATCTGTGCAACTCGGCTGGACCCGTTCCTATTTTTCACGATGGTTCTGGTCTCCTGGTTGGTTATCAGTGTCTCATTTTTTTTGTTGTTTTCACTAAATGGCTTGCCATGTCTTCCTGCTGCTCCCTGAGTGATTGTTATTTCTTACAAGGTCCTTCCCCCCTTTTTTTTTCTCTTTCATACTTTCCAACCTAGCGTGAATGTTCTCAATACCTACATCTCTTTTCTTCTTCCTCCTCTTCTTCTCCCTCTTCCCTCCCTCTACCTTCTTTTCTTTTTCTTTTTCTTTTACCTTCTGGAAACTTCTCTCTTGTGTACCCCCGTCATCACCCTGATCACCCTCATCAATTTCGATGTGAGAGTAGGTATCAAGTTGCGTTTTATTTTGCCTGATTTGCTAGCTGGTCAGTATGACTGCGAAGATACCTACGCCGATTCTTCTTTTTACACCATTTCTTCCCTTTTTTTTGCTTATTTCTATTCGTTTCTATCGCACCTTCTTCTTTTTCCCATCCCATTTCTCTTCCTATTTGGCTTTTTATTTTTGTCTTTGGTTTCTATCTCATCCATACAGCCTACTTGAGCTGATATTCCCCCCCATTTGTTTTGTTGTAGTCCAACTACCGTCCATCCCATGTTTGTTTCATGAGATGTCGTTGTCCCTTACTTTCAGGATGTGTATGTAATTTATGCAGCTGTGAATGCAGGGAATGCCCGATTATCTACGGAGTACTTTCAAATCATCATCTTGCTTTTTGATCAAGTGTAGACCTTTGCCGATGCTATATGCTGGATTATACAATGGTAATCTCGTGGTAATCTCGCGGTAATCTCGTGAGTATTGCTATGACGGCAAATCCCTAAAGGCAATGAATGCCTCTGTCGTGCTGGTAGAATTGGACAACAAATTAATATCTTTCTAGCTATCAACTTTATTCACCTGGTTTTCTAGAAAAATCAAAGTATCAAATAATTTCTCATTTAAATAGACAGATGAGTACCTAGGTAGAAAACGGAATCACTTAACATAAACTATGCCAACAGACCCACTGAGTCACCAAAACCCAACGAATGAAGAATAAACCCTGAAAACCCACAGAAAATGACTATTAATGGAATTAAACAAAGATAGGTCGAAAATGTATCGTCGTTCGACCATATTCTACCCCAAAGATTCTCAAATAAAGAGGATAACAGCCAGAAATAACTCCTCTCAAAGTAAGTACTCCACCAATGCTGAATGTAAATGAACTCTCAAAAAAAAAAAAGGGTCTTGCCAATGGTCAAGAACATCGGGACTTGAAGCAAAAGGTAGGTATATGATATTGATTCCCAATTTGACTCTACGCACGTTTCCGTAGAACCCTCCGTCCCGCTGTTGGAGCTTCACCTCCTGCAGGACCAGTAGTTTTTCTCGAGGTTGTCGAGGCAGTAATCTTCTTCGCAGCTGTGGAAGAAGTCACATTACGAGCGGCAGCTTTCTTACTGGCCGTACTCGCAGTAGAGGCGGTAGTCGCTTTTCTCGCACCGGTTCCAGTTCTGGTTGGCTTCGCGACGGTTGTTACCGACGATGCCGAGGATGAAACGCTGCCTCTACGTTCCAACTGGCGGGTCGCCGGTCGGGGTAAGGGCGACCGAATCGTCTTGGTCGCGGTCGCAGCTCTACTAGTTGGCCGCTTGGTAGCAGCCTGTGAGGGCGGTCGGCCGACCATCGACGTCGCGCCCTTGGTGGATCGGATACCCGCCCGCTCCGCCGACCGGGGCACGCTGGCGGATGTGGATTTGAGCGGACTCGAGGGTTTGAGTGGCGACATTGGACGGGCAAGATAGGACGAGTTCTGTGGCTTCTCGGGAGAGGCACGTAAGGGCGACTGGGGGTATGTTCTGGAGTTGGATGACTTAGGAGACAGGATCCTGTAGTCGTTTCCTCGAACTTCCTGCGAGACGACGCGAGAAGTTCCCGCGCCAGCACCTGGTTTCCCGCGACGCTTGGGGTTCTTTAGCACATCAAGTGAATCTGTTGTGGCGGGCGCATTCTCCTTGTCTGAGTAAATCCCTTCGTGACTAGAAATGGGGGAAGTAAGTTAGCGATGTGCGTCGCGAAGATTTGTCACGTTGTTTGGTGTTTCGCTCCCTACCTTTGCTTCCGGACTCTGCGGGCATTTGGGCTTGCTGCAGAGTTCTTAGACATGCGACGGCTCGGAGGGATGGCTCCAAAAGCGCGTGCACCCTTGGCTGGGCTAACGTGTTTTCTGGGGGAAGGGCTCCCGAGTGCGGCGTTCCGCAGTGCGGCATTGTGCTTCTCTAGTAGTTCACCCATATTTGCCTTGCGTAGGGCCACGGGAATTCGATTCACGCGTCTTTCGATCCGTGTCCGCAGATCATTTGCCTGGAGGGCGTATTGTGCGCGAAGTTTACGAGCCCGCTCGGTAACTGCGATGGTGTTGAGTCAGTAGGGAGATAGTGCGAAGGTGAGAGGGGAGAAGTCGTCGTACTTTCAAGTTGAAGATTATCAATAAGTGCCTGTTTCTGGTTGCGCGTGATCCGAAGCTTCTTCTTGGGGGGGGTGTTGGTGGGAGTCCTTGCCTCATCGTTGAGATACGCGTCGTTGTCGTCGTCGCGGGACTTGCGCTTGGAGGCGTGGGGGGCCATTATGAGTGAGAAAGTGGCGACGAAGTGGTAGTTGATTGAATTGGAGGAAGATGTGATGTGTGATTAGGGTATTTGTTGGAGTTGTGGTTGTGGTGGTGGTGGTGGTTGTAGAAAGAGAGAGAAGAAGGAGGGACGATCAAGTATGGATGGGAGTAAACAAGCGCTGACTTAATTCGTCGTTAGCTCCGATCGGAGCGACAGTGACATCTCGCTCTCTTCCGTCACCTCACCCCCATCGCTTTCCATCTCTCTCTCCTCCCACTCCCTCTCGCCATTTCTCTCCATAATACCAACCTTTTAAACTAATCACATTCCTTCATTCCTCCATCCTGATCTGAACCATCAATTCTCATTCCTACGAGCCCGCCCCTCCAACCCGCCAAGATGTCGTCGCTCGAAGCAACCATGATCATGTTAGTGCTCCCACGGGTCCAGGCTACCCAAGCTCCATGCACCTCAACTAACACTATCAATAGCGTCGACAACAGTGAAAGTAGTCGGAACGGAGACTACACGTAAGTATTGCGGCTTATATCCTCCCTCTCTGGCCGACTACCGTTACATCCCGACCTCTAACAAGCTCCCCAGGTCAACCCGATGGCAAGCACAGATCGACGCCGTCAGCGTCATTCACACCGCCAAGATGCGCGTACACCCCCAGTCCGCCGTCGGACTGATGAGCATGGGTGGAAGTGGCCCCGAGGTCCTATCGACGTTTACCACCGACTTTGGTGGCATCCTGTCTGGTCTGCATCGTACAAAGATCCATGGCTCGGCCCACCTGAGCTCCAGTATACAAGTTGCCGGTGTATGTTGGGGGGGGGGGGG